>JAUMHE010000059.1:11118017-11133764 GCA_032359235.1 Enteromius mattozi
CGCTACGCGCTCGAACCCCTAAAAATCCTAACAATTACAATAGGGTTTCAGCGCTACGCGCTCGAACCCCTAAAAAGACATTTTATTGCATACTCAAAATAATTACAACAGTAAGCAGTAAGCCGTCGTGATATAATTTAACATTGGCTGCATAACAGTATGCAGAAATAGAGCAAAAAAAAAAATGTTTAGGGCTTAAAGTCTGATGAAATGATTTTCTTTTAAATGTATACAATTCTGCTTAATGGATATACTTTAACTTCATGGATGCAATGTTTTTTAAATGTTTTCAAGTCGCTGTTATTCCTGTTCTAAACTGTTAGAACTGATGCAGTCAAAGTGCAAGAAGGTTTTTACTTCAGCATAGAGGTGGAAGGAACTGGATGATTTACATGTTTTGGTGGGGTTTGTGCATCTATTTTGTCCCAGTTTCTCAGTCTTTTGCTAGCAATGACACAAGTCCTTTTTTATCCAGCTCAATGAGTTTAAGATGCTGTAGGCTTTTCAATGCAGAATCACTGACTTTCATGTTCAGTTTCTTCATCCTCTGAGTGCTTATTGGCCCCCTGAAGAGACAAGAATGAACCTTTTTATATTACATGTATAAGAAAATACTTTTCTTGCTATTAAAAACAAACAAACAGTTGTCTTAAGTTTCAGTTCAAGTAAGTATCATGTTAGGGCTCAGGGTTAAAGGTGATGTGTTTGCACAATTATGACAAGACAAACCTGTTTTTATCTGAGAAGTACTCTGATAACTGCTTATAGAGTGTGTTGAGGTCATTCAGGTTTAAGTTACCACGTACACTCCTTGGGACAGTCTCAAATTTCCCTTCCGACACCTCGTGACACATTTTCTGTGCTGCAAGAAAGAGGAAAAATAAATAAATGATTAGAATTATTTTTACTGATGCAGATGCTGATGACCCTTGTCACTGTGCCAGTGTTAGAATTGCTTAATGCTGATAGTTTTCTTCTGTCCTTACATTCAGACTGCGCTTGAGTTTGAGGTTCTTCTGTAGGCACGGCCTAAAGAAACAAACACATGTCACCAACTCAAATTAGCTTTTACTTCAAAAATGTCACAAAAAAATTACTTTTTAATAAGTAAGAAATTAAGACTTCTATTAGCAAGGATGCATTAAATTGATCAAAAGTCACAGTTGAGATATTTTAAGGTAAAACAATATTTATTTAAACAGTCCTATTTTTTTTTTTTTACTTTTGTATCATGGTTTACACAAATATTTAAACAGAATAACTTCAAAAATGAAGAAAAAAAAAAGTTTCTTAAGCATGAAATCAGCATATTAGAATGACACTGAAGATTAAGTAATAGTGACTGAAAATTCAGTGTTGCAATCTATGTCTATTCACAAGAAAAATTATTTATTAAATTAGAAAAGTTCTTTTAAATTAGAATAATTTCACAATATTACATTTTATTATATTTGATCAAATCAATGAGCACTAGTAAGAGTAAGAGACTTCTTACAATATACCAACCCCAAACTTTAACAGTAGTGTAGTTGTGATTATGATATGAAAAAGCTCTACAAAATGTCTAACCTCAACATTTAATGCGGCAATGGATGAGCAGAGAAAATCTCTCGCTTCTTGTTCTTCTTTTGTCAGCGGTGGAACCTTAAACAAGACTTCCCATTAGCACAGTCCAAACCCAGAAACCTTAACCATGGTGAAATCATCATGTATGGCATCTAGTGTAATAACATGGACTGTTTTGGTTTGTTAGATTTAGGCTGTTGTTGGCCAACTGAACGAATACCTCCACATCTGCTGTGTTCTGCAGCTGTTGAACCAGCTGCACAGTGGTGTCCAGGTGAGCTCGTATCGAGTCCATTGATCGTTTCTGTTCCGCCGCGATCTCCTCCACCTGTGTACACAGTGCTGCATGCCGCGCTTTGATCGCCGACAGGTTCTCCAGCAACTGAACAGGGTTTCCCTGAAATCCACAACACAGATTTAGAAACACAGACTCAGTCAGTATTTAACATTAAAAAATAAATACGAACATACCTCAAATGTTCCCGCTTCTCGCGCATTGGCCATGAAGTCAAATTTCAGCCGCTTTTCCACATATTCTATATCAGCTTCTGCTTTCTGGAACTACAAGGACACAGATCTAAACATCACAATTCAGTAAGCATTCACAAGACTTGAGCGTTGATTGCTGCTTGTACGCTTTAGTGGCCCACCTGAATGAGGGAACTACCTAAAACCTGAAACCCTATTAGCAATATTGCACTACTCTGAACACAGTGGACAGCAGGGGCAATACTGATAGGGTCCCAAGAATTAGGATTAGACATTATGACCTGTAAAACAGAAGAAAAACAACAATATGCCAGATGAGACGGCGGGCGTACCTCTTTGAAAACTTTCAAACATTGCGCAAAGCTGCTCTCAGATGCTTTGACAATACTATTGCACTGCTAGCTGTCCAATACAGTAGTGCAATGAAGTCAGAGCACCTGTTAACAGCACTTGATGTGGCTGGCCACGCTGTTGACCCTAACTTTGAGAAAAATCCCTGGCCAATGCCCTTTTAACATTGCACTGCTTTAATAACTGGGTTATCAGTAGTACAATATAAAAGGGGCACTGGACAGACGGTATGCATTCAGGGCAGTCCATTTGCATGCTGAAATGTCCAATAATGTAAATAATGTCAATAAAAAGCCTGGGAAGAAAAACACAGTGGTCACATAAATGTTAAAACATAAGAACACTGAGTTAGAGATATGTAGATGGATCATAATAAAGCCAATCACTTTAAAAGTGAGTGTTTATTGTTATGGTATTTTGTTCATTATAGATATTTAGCATTATTTTATTTATTATGTAACAGCTGTAATTGTTCAGAGAATTTAATATATAAAGTACATTATTATTATTACTACTATATTATATGTGACCCTGGATCACAAAAGTAGTAGCACGGGTATATTTGTAGTAATAGCCAACAATGCATTGCATGGCTCAAAATTATTGATTTCTCTTTTATGCCAAAAATCATTAAGATATTAAGTAAAGATCACGTTCAAATTTTTAAATAATTTTATCATGGCCAAATATCGTCCTATCAAACCATATATCAATGGAAAACCTATTTATTAGCTATATATATATATATATATATATAAATAACTCAATTTTCTTTTAAGAAAACTTACCCTTATTTTGTGGTCCAGGGTCACATATATGGCATTTCTGACACTGGCAGTGTAGTAAAATTACTAATGTTAGTTCGCTACAAAGAGCAACACTGCGCCCCCTATCGTCTTCACTTCCTAACGATATTTGAACTCCTGAAAAATTATATTAATGCATATTATTATGGTTTTACTTTAACAGAATAGCAATATAGCTTTTATGAGAATTTGCAGGCTTACAAATGATCTTTCAGAAGCTAAACTTTTATTAAGAGGTCTGTGCGTCTTCCAGAAGCGATGGACACATTATATTGAAACTGATATCAGTTAATAACAATGGCTACAATATCTTGGTGTGCATACAACCCCATACTCTAAATATCTCATGGAATAAGGTATAAGGAGTAAACGCGGGACGCAGCGCGCCGTCTTTCCCGGGCTCCCGCACAGGCCCTCCCGCACCCGCAGCCCCTCACCGCGATCACCGCTCCATACAGCAGCCATCGAGACAAATAAACACTTTTCGGAATGAATGCCATGGTTTCGATTCAAAATATGCACATCATAGAAAATCAATCATATCAGGGCGAATTTTGGCTGTAAATAGAAGTGAATAAAGACATTAGCAGTGGCACTAGTTAGCCATCCAGCTACATGTTTTCGAAATTTTCTCCCCTCCGACCTGAGGGAAAGTCAGAGGCATTTACAGAACATGTAATTCTTCGTGTTTGTTCTACATTACACTGTCTATCGTAAAGGCGCCTGTGTTATTAACAGTTAGACGCGTGCGGTCAGTTTAGACTTGAAAACATTTGATGGAACCGTTTGGCTGAAAAAACAGCTTACCATCGCCTCCAGCTTATCAACTGTCTCCATGTTGAATAGTTTACATTCCTGAAGCAGCCCCGGAAATATAAAGCTCGCAGCAGAACGCAAGAGCGTCTCTGATTGGTCAGCTGTCAGAGAGCGTGGAAGATGATTGGTCAGTTCGGAAAAGGGGCGGTATGTTAGGGATGGAATTCTAACGTAGTCTTGTATAATGCATATAGTATTTAAGATTGTATGCAAAACATGTAATCAGTGAATTCAGTTATCTTTTTCTTTCGGTACTCTGTTGAATGCAAGCATGCAAAAAATGTTGTATTATATTTCACACTTAGTCATACTCAACACAGTGTGCGTACTCTATACTACACAGGTACATTGTAGTACACAAATATTTTACCCAAGGCCTTGAGAATTGCAGAAATTCTATTTTAATCTCCAAGGTGTAATGTTCAGGTCAGGGTAACTTTAGAATCATGATCTTAGACGCTTAAATAATTAGTACTAAAACCGATGTCTTAATGGCAGCTAATATTGTTCTTTTGTTGTTGTTTTTTTTTACCAGAGCCATTTTAAATAATAAAATATATACTACTGTCCTTATAAAGTAATAAGGAACTCAATGAAATTTTTCAATGACGTTTCGCTCAAATTGACCAATCGACCGCCAGAATATGAACAGCCACTGAAACCAACTGAAAGAGTAAGCGATAAACTCCGCCCCTTTGAATGTGACTGACAGAAATTCTATTCAATCATAGCACTGCATACACACCGCTTCACCAATCAGAGAAGGGCCGGTAGCTCATAGCGTCAACAAAGCTTGGCTGCGCCGTAGGCTCGTTCTCGCCCGGTTGTCTTGTTAGAGGACGTTGGAGTCACAGTCAAGAGGGGCTCTGTATCAAATACTCATTTTAAAACAATAAGCACTTACAGAGAATCGAGCCAGCATGTTCTCCCGCATCGCTAGACCTACCGCTACCCTCGTCCGGGGCTTGTCCACCTCCTCACAGGTAAAATCTCATGTTTGTGAACATGCGAGTGCGCTAACGTTAGCGTCCATGATTTGTACGAGTATGTGATGACGTTATTATGTCAAACTGAGATTAATACTCGGTGTACTTTTTTTCTCTGTGCGTATTCGTTTTTCTTAATGAGCCATAAACTACAATAGTATAATTGAAACTAAGTTAAGTAAGCCTGCGTCCAGGTAACCTAGAAGTTACCTTGCTTGACATTAGCCATCACATTGACAGTGTAGGTGTTGTAACATAGCTTATTTCTTAGTCATATGGTCTTCATTTTTATGGAAGTTGCAAGAATCATTCAGTGTTCCCCAGTGAGTCTCTTGATATTCTGTTATTTGGCATCAGAGGGTTTTAATCGACCTTGCCAACTCGTTTAGCCTATCCTGGTTAGTGGAGGTATCACTTTGACTCATGTCCACCTTTGAAATGTCATTACTGTAATCAGCTAACGTTACTTGGCTTTCTGTTGCGTAGTAAATCCAGCAAAATGTCTTGATCTGTAATGAGGTATCAGGTTTAATGCAGCTTTTGTGTTGTTAATATCAAGGCCATGGGAAAAAGCGTGTAGTAAAGTACAGCAGGGGGTTTTGAACTGAGGTCTTGGGACCACAAAAAAAATGTGAACGGTGGAAATAAATATTATTAAATAAGACTTTATTAAATAAACAAATATAAAACGTTTAGTTGGTGAATAAATAGTAAAATAGTTGCGTTATATGAACAAACAATAAGTCCTAACAGGACAGTAATATAGTGATTAGCATTTCAAGTATGAATGTTACCAAAATCAGATATCTTGCAAATAATATTTTATATATTACTAATGTATTTTTCACAGTATACATTGAATCTCACATTAAATTTTGGGGAATTTTACATTCTACATTAAAATATAGAGCTGCCTTTTAAACATTAGTATGGTGTTTGATCATGTTTGTGAGTCTGTGGCATATAAAATATTTTTTAACAGTTCAACTGCCATTTTTGTAAAAACTAATTAGTTTGTTTAATTGCTCTAAACGCATTCATATGCCATACAGACATCCTTTGTACTGTCTAAACCATTTGCAGAGTCCTAAATCACTTGGTTTAAACCCTGTGGTAATAAAAAGTCCCATTGGCTTTTTTCCAGACTTAAAAGGTCCCAAGGTCAAGATATAAAAAAAAATGCTAACGTGACCTACATGTGTAAACATTTAGAGAAGCACACGCAATTTTTTACATTTGCATTCAGTTGGTGTTCTATATTTTGATTTAATCACTTTTCAACAATCAGATTATGATTAATGACCCCACTTTAATGTATTTAATGCACACAGCAATACAAACCAGTAAATTTATTGGTCTTTGGAATCAAAGGGCACTTTTATTATAAGAGTAAGGTCGATCAGAATGTATTGTGACATATTGCAATTTTCTTTCTCTTTGCAGCACAATGCAAAAGTAGCGGTCTTGGGTGCTTCAGGTGGCATCGGGCAGCCCCTGTCTCTCCTGCTGAAGAACAGCCCTTTAGTGAGCGAGCTTTCTCTCTATGATATTGCTCACACTCCTGGAGTGGCTGCTGACCTCAGTCACATTGAGACCAGAGCCAATGTCACAGGTACAGAGAAGGTTTCAGATCCTCAAATCCCTTAGGTCCGGGTTAGTCATTTTTGAGTTTTTATTAGTTGAAGAGAAATCATATTTGCTACTTTAAAGTTGGCATGCAATGAAAATTCAATCTATTTTCTGAATGCATCGTTTTGATCATCTTGTGAAAGATTTATCCATGTAATATTCTGAAACCTGTAGTTTGTAATGAAAGTGCAATCTGTGAAACAATAGACTTCTATCTGGTCATGTATGCCAGACCTCAACCATTTACTTAGTTCACTTAGACCTTGCCAGTTTCTTACAATCAAACTCCAATTCAGATCTGCCTCCATCCAATAAACAACTGATAGAACAATTATTTTTTTTCTCTCTTCTCTCCTTCTCTCACCAAAACCCCTTCACTCAAATGTAATTCACAATGCACTGTCTTGCATTGCAGGATACATGGGTGCAGATCAGCTGGGTGCTGCACTGAAAGGTTGTGAAGTTGTTGTCATCCCTGCTGGTGTCCCAAGGAAGCCTGGTGGGTATATTATATCTCTGCTTTATTTTTAAATACATTTAAAGTCTGCATTGGAATGGATGGAGGGCTCGGAGATGTAAATGGGTTCAGTTATAAATCTAAAATATTTGTAGAAACCCACCAGATTTTCTCAAGATTGTGCATTTTGTAATTTTTTTTTCTAGGTATGACCCGTGATGATCTGTTTAACACCAATGCCACCATTGTGGCCACACTGGCTGATGCTTGTGCCCGTCACTGTCCTCAGGCCATGATCTGCATCATTGCGAACCCAGTAAGTATAAGGTACCAGGAGCCTTGCATTGATGGGATATTACTTCATACCTTGCTCAAAGTTCACAAGGAGTTATAGCACTATACACGTCTATAAGATAATTGTGTAGTATCTATTAAGATAAATGATAAATGTTCCTATAGAAAAATAGATTGCATATTGAACTTTGATACTGTGAATTTCAGGTGAACTCCACCATACCAATCACATCAGAGGTGATGAAGAAACATGGCGTCTACAACCCCAACAGAGTCTTTGGTGTCACAACACTGGATATTGTCAGAGCAAACACTTTTGTTGCTGAGCTCAAAGTGAGTTCTATAAATTCAAGTTTGATAGAAGAGGAATTGATTTTTAAATGCAGGGGTATTTAATGTCATCACCAGAAAACGTTTGCACAGTCAGTTCATTGCCTCCATTGCTGCATTATTTTCAGGGCCTTGATCCCGCCAGAGTCAATGTGCCAGTTGTTGGAGGTCATGCAGGAAAGACCATCATTCCTCTCATTTCACAGGTAATGAAAACCTTTTTTACTACCTAATTTTAAATTAATTTAATAAACAGCATTATGTCACAATACCTAGCAAGACAAGCTGTGGCAGGATATTTTTAAGGTTGTATTTTTTTGGAAAATTTTTTGGAAAATTTTTTTTCCCTGTTGCATTGTACTGCACAACCCTGTGAAATCTCATTGGCCCAAAATGCAGTACCATGAACATCAAATAACTGATTGGCTGTGATTGCTTTTGGACAGATTTTTATTTTTATTTTGTGGTGTTTTCAGTGTACTCCCAAGGTTGAGTTCCCTGCAGATCAGCTGTCTGCTCTGACAGGCAGGATCCAAGAAGCAGGAACTGAGGTTGTGAAAGCTAAAGCCGGTTCAGGTGAGAACTGAAGTTTTAAATGATGCTTAGTTGTTTGTTTTCTTTGATACTCTTAAGTTTGGTTCCATCGTTGCCGGCATTTTTGTGCAAATGCTCACTTTAGTGAAGTAAAATGCCATTGTGAAGATCTGGAATATGAATTCATATGTGTAAACTGAATATGTCTCTCTGTTCATAGGCTCTGCCACTCTGTCAATGGCCTATGCTGGAGCCAGGTTCACATTCTCCCTTCTCGATGCCATGAATGGAAAAGAGGGCGTTGTTGAATGTGCATTTGTGAGATCTGAGGAGACCGAATGCAAATACTTCTCCACACCTCTCCTCCTCGGGGTAAATAGAGCTAGACCCTCTTTAGATGCTGCTACTTCTTTTTTTCAGATCATACAAGATCAAAGTAACCACCATAAACTGGTCAAACAGACTAGGGTTTGTTTGTTTTAATGAACGTTATACATTTTTTTTTTTTTTAATTTATTTCTTTTCTCAGAAAAACGGCATTGAAAAGAACCTTGGTCTTGGCAAACTCTCTGCATTTGAGGAGAAGCTGGTAGCTGAAGCCATGGATGAACTGAAGGGCTCCATCAAGAAAGGAGAAGATTTTGCTGCAAACATGAAGTGATCTGTGCTTGTGGTGCACTGCCTGTGAAATGTCATTTATTTATAAAGAGTCATTGTATGTCAGAAAGGTTTCCTAAAATGTATTTACATCGTGTTCAAAGACGCAGACAGTCTTTGTATGATTTAAAACGGTCAAATCCACCCATCAATAAAATCGGTCTCTTTACCAACTTTATATGTCTTTGCATTTTAGTTCACTCAATTTAAAATATTGCTATTTTGCTATGAGATTCTTTTATTGACTTGGATTTTGTTGTTGTTGATAATTCAGTGCAATTTGAGTGACTCATAAATCAATGTGAATTAATTTTACATAAACAGAAATGACTCTGAGTAATCCTGCTGTCAGTGGTTTTTTTTTTTTAGGAGATCTTTATTAAGATGATTAGTGATTTCGAATTAAAGTGACATTTGAAATGGATATTTCCAGAGTTTGTATTTATTCATAAAAATAAAAAAAAAAACACGAATGTGATGGCTGCAGATCTACCCCTTAGTTATATCGATTGAGAATGGGGTGCTGCATGGATGAAAGATTTGAAAGGATTTTCCCACCAAGCTATTTTGCAACCATAATCAGCTAACATTTTAAAAATATTTATACATTTGTAAATGTTTAATTTTAAGTTTGTTTTAATATTATTTTACTTTTCCAGTTATAGTAGCATAAGCTGCCTTAGAAGAAATGAAAAAATAATTTTGAAGTATGCAAATTATTAAATATATAATCCAGTTCATTGTTCATGTTTTTAAAAACTAATCACATTATCCCAAATTACCCTCCACTCTACTGGCGTAAAAAGTAAACTATAGTGCCACCAAGTTAGATGAACCAAAAAAGATTTTTATGTATTATGTACAAACCTGCTGAAGAAATCAGTCTCACGTTGGCTTATTTGCATAAGGTTTGCTCATTTGCATACGTGTGGAACGTCCTGCCACCAATCAGTACAGGCGGTTCATACGAAAACATCGTCTCCGCTTCCACTACCGTACTAATTAGCCACATGTACCGTTTCCACGACTTTACTGTGGCAGTAAGTTAACAACTAATTACACAAAACTTTCCGAATTTAGACAAAGGTTTTTTGGGGTACAGACCGTCGAATAATGGCTGGTTTAACAGAGGAGCGTTTGCGCGTGGTGGCGATCATTCACACGCTCAAAGCTGTCGGTATCCGCGTGAAAAACTGGAAAAACTTTCTAAATGGAGAATCAAACGGTGAACAAACTTATATTCAGGTACGTTAAAGGGAAAAAACACTATGAAACCCCATGCCTTTATTTGTTGCTTAAATATATAGTATCATTGACGTACGTTGAATCTGTCTCTCAGGAGAGCGCGTCACAACGCTTCGCTTTTGGACGTGACCTGCACTTGCTCCCTCAACACGAACTATCTGACATGGGCGGTACATTACCTCAGTATGTGTCATAGCTTATTTGTTTGTTTGAAAATCTAAAAAATTAAAAATAAAGATGATTTTCACATCATGACAGTGGTTGACAGAAACCGACGTTCTGGTTTTCAGGTTCCTGGTGGAGGCCTGTTTGTATCTGTCACAACATCTGGATACAGAGGGTCTTTTCAGGAAGACTGGTTCCCTGAGTCGTATTCGGGCTCTGAGGGTAAATTCCTTCAAATATGTCAGTGATTTAGTGTTGTAAGGATTATCACCTTTTTACCACCATTTGCACATTCTTAGTTCCACTAGTTTCACTGTGCTGGTCAAAGTTTGGAAAGATTAAGATTTGAAAAAAGTCTTGTGTGTTTACCCAGTTGAACAAAAATATACTTAAAACTGTAATGGCATGATTGAAAATAATACTTTTTCCCCAGCAAGGTTGCACTAAGTTAATCAAAAGTGACAGCAAAGACATTTATAATTTAATGTCATGTTACAGACATTATTTCTATTTCAAATGAATGTTGTTTTGTTGATCAAAGAATCCTGAAAATATGTATCACCGTTTTCACAAGAATAGTAGGCTAATCAGCAAAAACTGTTAAAATCAATATTGATAATAATAAGAATCATTATTGACCGAGCACCAATAATAATTGTGATTGTTCATCATATCAGCATTAGAATGATTTCAGAAGAATCATGTGACACTGAAGACTGAAATAATGGCTGTTAAAACAAATCCGTTTTCCTATGACAGAAATGAATTCCATTTTAAAATGGAAAACAGTTGTAACCCCAAGTGCTTCTGTTTCATAGGCAGATCTGGAGCAGGGAAAGCCCATCTTCTTATGTCCGCATGCAGCCCTCCTGCAGGCCTGTGATGTCGCCTCTCTCATCAAGCAGTTCCTGCGTGAGCTACCATCTCCTCTCATTCCTACGGACCTCCAGATCCCTCTGATTCAGGCCCAGGGCCTTGAGATGACACATGACCAGGAGGGAGCGAGAAACAGAACAACCCTGCTCATAACAGCTCTGTTTCCTTCATCTCACGCTCGTGCACTCAGATACCTCTGCACCTTTCTGCGTCAAGTTGCAGAGAGGTTTAACATTTGGTTACAGTTTGAAAACATCCAGCTTTTTAAAAACAAATGTTCTCTTGTTTTTCTGTAATCTTTATGCTTTATTCAAATTAATTATATGTTGTAATTGACAGCATCCAACAGATGCTTTACATAGGCATGCAGACAATGCATAAGCTCATTCTCAGAGGTAAGTAATGATTTAGTTTTTTTTTCTCTCTCATTTTTATGTCTTTGATCAGATGCAGTGAAAATAGAATGGATGCTACCAGTCTGGCAGTAGTTATTGCTCCTAACCTGCTTCAGTCTCCAGCACCACCTTGCAAACTCACTCTGGACACTGAGAAACATTTAGACCAGCAGACATCAGTGATCAAATCACTTATTCTTCATGCAGATCGTATTGGTAAAGATGTATGAGATGTGTATGAATCAATTGGTTAACCGGTAATTTGTTGGTTTTAGCATAATTATATTTTGTGTGAACTGAACTTGTGTATGAACTTTGTATATCAGGTGTTGTTCCATCGTGTGTGCTGGAAGCATCAAAAGCAATGGTGAGAACTGAGACGCCCTCTCCTGCAGATGGAGTTATGTTTAGTAAGAGGACAGGACTCAGTGTTTACAGAAGTCTGAGAAGACAACGGAGGCGAAGTGTTGGTGGTGAGATGTTGATGATAAATACATGGTGTCATCCTTGATTTTAATCATATATATTTTTGTACTAATTTATAGAATTATTTCAAAAATTCTATTCGTCAATGCATGCTTAAAGTATAACACAGAATATTAAGCAGCACAATTGTTTTCTACATATATCTCAAAATATTGTTTCAGAAATATTCATAGATGCTTTTTCCAAACTGAAGCCATGTCGTACTCCCACTGGACCACCGATAGTCTTAAATGTCACACCAGGTGAGCCACTATATTTTTGTATGGCATGTGCCTTCATATAAACTAGTATCTGTTGATCAAAAATACTTTTGATATCTGCAGTGACTCCTCTGTCAAAAAGCCCCACCCCTCAATCACCAGTTACAGTCAAACGCAAAGCCACTGAGGAATCACTTCCTGAACTTGAAGGATCTGCAAGGAAGAGGTCATTTGTGACTTACCTGATATCAGTAGTGTCTGGTTGTAAAAAAACTTCATAGACTACTTGCAGATAATGTATTGTGTGATTTGTTATTGTTCAGGCGGTCTCTGCATGACCTAAGAGAGGACACATCGACAAGCATCACCCAGCCAGAAGGTCAGTCTATTTATGTGTGGATTTTAACAGCTCGTCTTGTGATTGTTGCAGGATATTAACACACTAAATTTGCTTTGCAAAAATCTGCCAGAGTGTGTAAGCAGTCATAGTCCCCTGGAAGAAAAGTGCAAAAAAGGAGATCCCATTAACAATACTTCCAAAAAGAGAAACCACATAAGAGAACAGCAGAAATCATTTAGGTATCGTGACTGCACTCTACGGTATTCTAAAATGACCAAACTTTTTGGGCATGAATTCTGATGTGTAAAGAGTAGTAGTCAGGCTTATCTGTCTGTTTTTGGGGTTTCCAGGCCTCCGGCACAAGAAGAAAAGGTTCATCGGAGAAGAAAATCTCTCAGATTTTTTGCTGTGTCCAGTGGCAACAACAGTAACCCTGTGTGTGTGGTTTACTAATTGCAATCTTTTTTGCCTGTGATTGGAGTAGTTGTTATTTTTGTTTTTTCCCCCATTCTTCTAACATGCTTCAATATTTCTAGCTTTCAGTGACACCAACACACAAAAACCCTGAAAACTGTTTAGAAGAACACCAAGAACAGCCTGACTGTAAAAGCGCTGATGAATCTCCAAAGATACCTCTTATCCTCATTGATGGACCAGGAGGAGGTTTGGATTGGTCTTTGAGTTTATTTTAATTCTTCATTATTCATTATTATTGAAATATTAGTACATGCTATTGTATAAGTCTTTTCCTGTTCTTATTTGTTGTCTTGCAGTAGTTGTTGGGAATGAGGTAGATGATGACCCAGATCTTCTCAACTGCAGTTTTGCTGAAAACCCTAATGACCATCTTAACATGGTATCTGAAGTATCTTGCATTCAAAGGCAGGACAGTGAGGAACCCTGTGACGAGGAATGCTGGACTGTACTCGAAAATGAAAACTTTGGACAGTTAGGACAATGTGAGGTAGTTGAATCCGTCACTCAAAACAAGGAGTCTCAGATAAATGCAAGCACAGAAGTAGAGAATGAACCAGAGGTGAAGCAGCTAGAAGAGCAGCCTCGTAAAGAGTCCAAAAAAATGAAGAAAAGCTCTAAGAACAGACCCCGTCCTCGTAGATCCATAAGCCTACCTGAGGTGACGCTGGAGTCGTGTACTGATGAAATGCCTGAGTTGCAAAAGGAAGTTGGTACCACGGAAACTGAGATGGATAACACTGCCTGGCCAATGTTTGCGAGTCTGACCCTTTCAAATGAGCAGGAAAATACAACTATGGAGAAGGTGGGTGTCAAAGAAATGCAAGAGACCAAAGTTAAAACTTTAAAGAATTATAAGCAAGACAAAATGGCAGATTCAGCTGTTGGTTTTAAAAGACCTCATCTGCGTTTGTCTGTTGCTGAGCGACTTAGAGGCTTTAGTGCTTTGACCTTGCTTCTCCGGACATCGCGCACAGCACCACAATTTCGGGAAAAAACACAGGAGTCCCTTCAGAGGGGACCCACGCGTCTCCAGAGACAAGGCGCTCGACGGTTCGGTCGCTCTATCAGTCACGAGGGAGTGCCAGAGAGACCACTAGAGCAGAGCCCTGTGGGATCTCCACCAGCCAATCAGGCTTTTATTGGTATACATGATGCTAGCCCTGATTCAGGTGTGGAGTCAGTGGATCATGAGCCGATTATTGATTTTAATCAAGAGGTGTGCAAAATGTCACACAATTACCCTGAAGTGACAAATTACGTGGATTCTCTGAGCTTGTTGGGAAATCCTAACCAAGATCCAGTTTTGCCCACAACAGACAAAACTGAAAATCTGTTTCTCTGCAAGCAAACAGAGCAGGATGTCGAGGAACTTGACCTTCATAAATTATTGGATCAGAAGTGCCACATTAATGGTGATGAGGAAGACGATCATCAAGATGCAAATGTTCCTGTGGAAGTTCTTACACCTGATCTCGCATCTCCAATGTTCTTCCAGCAGATGGTGCCATTGAAACTCTTTGAAGACACCAGCTCAGTCGAAGACTTCAAAACGGATCAAGTCTCTCCTCTGAATGGAAGTGAAAAGGAAACCCCCTCATGGGTGAATGACAGTCCTCCATTTGGGTTTCCAGATTTTGCTCCTTTGTCATTTGATGGTGTGATTTCTGAAGATGACACGCGTAACGGGTTGCCTTGCGATCTCTCCCCTCCAGCCTTTCAGTTCAGGCGTCTGACCGCAAGGAGGCACTACAGAGACTCTCCCCGCTGGCCCTCGCATGAGGTGCGAATGTCTGCTTGGAACCCTTTACCACTTTAAATGTTTAGTTCTTTTCATTTTTATTGGTTAAATAAATATCAGTTCCCAATGACTGGGATCTGGATTGAGTAATCATTTAATTATTTATGGAACAATGCTTTTATTTGTGTTTTTATGTTTGTGAGCTGTCACAAATTTTCTTTGTTCTTAATAAAATCTATCTCAAAAGTATAATTTTTTGTTTTGTTTGTTTTATAGAAGGTCAGTATGTAATTTCCACTTAAATCTGTAAACAAAATATTGAGTGCTCAATTTTTTACAAACCAATGTTAAAGTTCATTTATGGTTTTTTAAATTTAGTGTATTTTGATTATCTCAAACACTGATCAAATTCAGAGAAAGCATCAAAAATGAAGGTACGATGTCACTCATTAAAAAAAAGCTTCAGTCCCTGTTACCATAAAAAGATGTTAACAACATTCATTATGTAGTAGCTAAACCCAGCGGAGT
This sequence comes from Enteromius mattozi, assembly GCA_032359235.1. NCBI lineage: Eukaryota > Metazoa > Chordata > Actinopteri > Cypriniformes > Cyprinidae > Enteromius > Enteromius mattozi. The sequence goes on from JAUMHE010000059.1 coordinate 11,133,383, forward strand.
GATAATGTTAGTTTAATGAGGCTGGTGCTCCTCCCCTTTGATGTGGAGCAGATAGAGGAAACTAGAGAAAGTGTAGCTGCCTGTTAATCTCCCTGAACCGCATTCACCAGAGCTGGAGACTCCCAGTGCTCCCACACAGACAGGCAGTCTGCGGTCTGAGCTGGGAAGCTAAGGCTGGGATCTGTCCCACCCAGGAAGAGGAAAAGAGAGGGGACCGCATCTGACTTCTGCCGGTACCTATAGATCTCCTGCACCATGGCAGAAGGAGCAGAGGGAGAGGAGGAAATCCAGTTCTTACGAACAGTAAGTACTAGATGATACCATAACTGATTAATTTGCATAACTATATCTTATAGTATGTCTGATAGTACATGTTTTACAA
>JAUMHE010000059.1:11139499-11184130 GCA_032359235.1 Enteromius mattozi
ACAGCAGAATCCCAAGCTGCTAGAATGATCTATAGCACAGCAGGACTCTTCACGCAGTTCATTAAGTAAGAAAAACCAGTCTAGAGTGTTTAAACTGGTAAACTAAGATGAAAAAGAAAGAAAGTACCCAAAAGCCATCAAAACAGACCGGCTTAGCCAGACTTGGAGAAAATGTGATGTGCTTTTTCTTTTAAGGGTAAATATCAGGTTAAAGAAAAATAATCTTTATTTGTTAATTTGTGTTGTTGACAGGGGTCTGGACTCTCTGAGAGGGAAGAGTAAATCTCCAGGCCCATCGTCCCCGTCTCTGCCTCTAGATGCCGTGGTTCTGTCCTTGCAGGATCTTATCTTTTATTTCCGCCCTCCAGAGGAGGAACTGGAACATGAGGAGAAGCAGACCAAACTGCGCTCCTTAAGAAACCGGCAGAATCTATTCCAAGAGGAGGTTAGACATGCTGGCAATTATATATGCACATGCAAATAATTTAATGTGTAAACATTAATATATTATCTTTTCATTCACTGCATATAACATTTACAAAAACATACACATAATTGCCAAGGTCTGCTTTGTTGCATAGGGCATGATCAGTCTCGTATTGGACTGTGTTGATCGGCTGAATGTCTACAACACTTCAGCCCACTTCTCAGAGTTTGCTGGAGAAGAAGCAGCTGACTACTGGAAAGAGATAGTCAACTTATTTTATGAGCTGCTGGGTATGACTGTGTTTACTCATGATTGGAGCATTTAATACTGCTCACTGATGCACTTAATGATTTACTGGTTTCAGTGCTTTTGTTGTAAAGTCTAAAGCCCTTGCAAAAAAATTTTTCCTATAGCATCTCTGATCAGAGGAAACAGGGCAAACTGTGCTTTGTTCTGTGATAATCTTGACTGGTTGGTCAGCAAACTGGACCGTTTAGAGGCATCTTCAGGTAGGAAGCCATAATTTATTAAAAACTCCAAATAGAGGCCGCTGAGATTTATTTGAGAAGCTTGAATCCATAATACATTTTGCATTTGTTTGAAATAGAATGTATATACTGTCACATATTGGTCAATGTAATGTATCCTTTCTGAATGAAAGGATTTTTCTTAAAAAAAAATCAGTGTATATGTGCATATTTTAACTGCCAGGCATTCTGGAGGTGCTGTATTGCATCCTTATTGAAAGCCCTGAGGTGCTCAACATCATCCAGGAGAACCACATCAAATCTATCATTGCACTTTTGGACAAACACGGACGCAATCACAAGGTTGATAGCTTTTCATAAAGATTGAAAGTTTTCTAGACTGCATCTTCAATCGTATCTGTCCTGTTGTGACTTTTAATTGTAGGTTCTAGATGTCCTCTGCTCTTTATGCGTGTGTAATGGTGTTGCCGTGAGGTCCAATCAGAATCTGATCACTGAGAATCTGCTTCCAGGGCGTGATCTCCTCCTGCAGACCAACATCATCAATTATGTCACCAGGTCTGACTACAAACCAAAATAATGTATCATAAAAGAGATATGTAGATTAGTTTGTTTGGCATCTGGATGGCATCTCATGTTTGATGTTTTGCAGTATGAGACCCAACATTTTTCTGGGCACATGTGAAGGCTCTACACAATATAAGAAGTGGTACTACGAGTTAATTGTAGACCATGTGGAGTCATTCTTGACTGCTCAGGCATGTCACCTTCGTGTTGGCTGGGCTTTGACCGAGGGTTACAGCCCTTACCCCGGAGGAGGGGAGGGATGGGGAAGCAATGGAGTTGGAGATGATCTTTACTCGTACGGCTTTGATGGGCTACATCTGTGGACAGGTGAGGATTCATCCTTCCTTCATCTGTTCTAGCACTATCATATCCCACTGCGGTCCTCTATAACATTATGCTCTCCCCAGGACGTGTACTACGTCAGGTGTCCTCATCAAATCCACACATTCTCGCAGCTGGAGATGTGGTGAGTTGCTGTTTGGATCTGAGCGTTCCCAGCATTTCCTTCAGGATCAATGGACATCCCGTTCAAGGCATGTTCGAGAACTTCAACCTGGATGGTCTCTTTTTTCCTGCGGTCAGCTTCTCAGCTGGGATCAAGTAAGAGCCAAGCTTTTAAATTTCAACACGTTAATGTTGAAGAGTTTAGCATTAGCTCTAATCAGGGTCTTTAGGATCACTAGAAACTTCCAGGCAGGTGTGATGGTGCTAAACTCTGCAGTGGACCTCAGAATTGGACCTGACCTATTAGGACAAATACAAAAATGTGTTTTCGTTTTTGGTTGTCACAGAGTTCGATTTCTCCTTGGTGGACGGCATGGAGACTTTAAATTCCTTCCTCCTCCTGGTTATGCCCCATGCTATGAGGCAGTTCTGCCCAAAGATAGACTGCGTATCGAGCCCATTAAAGAGTACAAGCATGACTTCGATGGGGTCCGGAACCTTTTGGGACCGACCCAGTCTCTTTCCCACACTGCCTTCACTCCCTGCCCCGTGGACACTGTGCAGGTAGGATTTCAGAAAAATTTAGCTAAAGGAATATATTTATAAAGTGACCTCTACTGATTTTGCCATCTGAATTATTTCTGCAGATTGTGCTTCCTCCTCATCTAGAGCGGATTAGAGAGAAACTGGCTGAGAACAGCCACGAGCTGTGGGCCGTCACTCGAATTGAGCAGGGCTGGACCTATGGACCGGTCGGTCTATGAATACATAAAATAAACATAGAATTAAAGCATCTAATTACTAATTTAAAACTTGTTGATTTTTCTCTGTATGAAGTCGAGCACTCAATACTGTCAATCTGCTGTCCCCACTCTTTCAGTTTCGGGATGACAACAAAAAGCTGCATCCTTGTCTAGTGGATTTCCAGAGCCTCCCAGATCCTGAGAAGAACTACAACTTGGCAATGTCTGGAGAGACACTGAAGTGAGTGAAGTACTGAGATTTGACATGTTTGTTTACAAGTTGGTTAATTAATCCCTGTTTCTCTGTGTTGTCTCTATAGGACTCTTCTGGCTTTAGGGTGTCACGTAGGCATGGGTGACGAAAAAGCAGAGGAGAATTTGAAGAAAATCAAACTTCCTAAAACGTCAGTATAATAGAATATTCTAATAACCACTAATCACGATCTCAATTGCTTTTGTATTAAATTAATAATTGAATTAAATATATGTTTTGGTTTAAGGGTTTTTAAGAAATTAGAACTTTAATTAGTACTACAGTAAGTATTCATTAAAATTATATCAAAATGAAAGGAAAGACTATAATATTGTTACACAAAAATAACATTGGTTTACACAAAAATATTAAACAGTGTGGCTGTTTTCAACACTGATAATAAGAAATGTTTTTGAGCACCAAATTAGCATATTAGACAGATTTCTGAAAGATTATGTGACACTGAAGACTGGAGCAATGGATACAGAAAAATATCCTTCTGAATCACCGGAATAAGCGATATTTTAGAATTTAAAACTTATTTGTAATTGTATTGATGTTTCACAATATTAAAAAAAACAGCCTTTGTGGAGCATAAGATACTTACAGAACTCAAACTTTTGAACAGTACTAAAAATGAAAAAAAAAAAATGTCTAAACGTAAATTAATTTCTATTTAATTCTTAGGTATATGCAAAGTAATGGATACAAACCTGCTCCTCTGGATCTCAATCATGTGAAACTGACACCAAATCAGAACACACTTGTGGAAAGACTGGCTGAAAATGGACACAATGTCTGGGCTCGAGACCGTGTTCGTCAAGGCTGGACTTACAGCATAATTCAGGTAGGGCTGCACTCTTTTTTCAGGAGCAACAAAATATAACAACAGCAATAACTGACAAAAATAAGGAAATGCAAAAATGCATCCAGAGGATGGCTTGTCTTCATATTTTTGTACTTCACAACTTGTATTCATCAATTTTCTGACAGAAATACTCTTTCATAAAATCTTAAAAAAAAAATTGAGACATAATTATAATATCTAGAATTTTTTATTAGATTACAGTTTTAACTACTGATCTTTCTGTAGGGTTTGCTTCATCTGCTTCTGATTTGTTTTAGGACATTGTGAACAAGCGCAACCCCCGTCTTGTGCCGTATAATCTACTGGATGAAAAGACAAAAAAGACCAATCGTGACAGTGTGTGTGCTGCTGTACGGACTCTGATTGGCTATGGCTACAATATTGAGCCACCTGACCAGGAGAGCAGTGAGTCTGTCCATCTGATCAATCACCAAATCAGCCTCTTCAAAAGGAACTTAAAATCATTCAATGAATTTTGGATTTGTAAACTTCTAATTATTGAAGCCTCTGTGACCCTTTATTTTAGGTGGACATGGGGCTGGCAGTGGTCGGAGTGATAAGATTCGTGTGTTTCGGGCAGAAAAATCTTACGCCATAACCCAGGGAAAATGGTACTTTGAGTTTGAGGCGGTAACAGTAGGAGAGATGAGAGTTGGGTGGGCAAGACCAAGTGTCCATGCAGACAGAGAGCTGGGATCAGATGACCTGGCCTATGTCTTCAATGGGTTCAAGGTACTTAAATTCCGTTAGCGCTCTTTTGGGCTTCTTTGTTTTAAGAACCTTCTAAAGTGGTTAATAGCATCTAATGTGAGTACTGTCACTTTTGACCAATTTAATGCAGTAAAATATAAAGATCTTTTAAAAATAAACTGAACAGTACTGTATAATATAACATATCTGATTTTTAACCATAGGCTCAGCGTTGGCACATAGGGAATGAGCCGTTTGGTCGGCAGTGGCAGTCTGGTGACGTGGTGGGCTGCATGATTGACCTAACAGAGCAGAACATCATGTTTACTTTGAATGGAGAAATGCTTATCAGTGACTCTGGATCTGAGATGGCCTTCAAAGACATTGAGATTGGAGAAGGTGAGAGTCATGAAAAGAAACAAGATTGAAATATTAGTTGCTGTGTCATTTATTAATATGTCTGTTGTTCCCTTGAACAGGCTTCATCCCTGTGTGCAGTCTAGGGCTGTCTCAGGTTGGCCGTATCAACCTTGGGCAGAATGTCAGCAGCCTGCGTTATTTCACAATCTGTGGCCTGCAAGAAGGTTTCGAGCCTTTCGCCATCAACATGAAGAGAGATATTACCATGTGGTTCAGCAAGAGCTTGCCCCAGTTTGTGCCTGTGCCAACAGACCACCCTCATACTGAGGTAAAAACACACTGAAAATGCCTTATTAATTCATGTGATTAATTCATCTCAGACCCTCTTTCTTCTTTAATTTCTCCAACAGGTGTCCCGTGTGGATGGAACAGTGGATAGCGCCCCCTGTCTGAAACTGACCCATAGGACATTTGGGTCTCAGAATGCCAACACAGACCTTCTGTTCTTTAGACTCAGCATGCCAATCGAATTTCACGAAACCTTCAAGGTGCCTGTGGGAGCTTCACCTCTCACCCGAAACCTCACTATCCCTGAGGATGAGGCTCTTGAGGTGGACCCTGAATCTGAATTTGAGCTCCTAAAGAAGTCAGCCACTCGTAAAGAGCAAGATGAAAAAGAAAAAGAGCCATCTGTCCCAAAAGAGCTTCCTGGCAACAAAGAGGTTGAGAATGAGAAGGACACCACCACAGAGAAGAGCAAAAAGAGAGGGTGAGAGAATATAAAGCCAATGAGAGATTTGTAATCTTTTCATTTGATTATGAAATGGCAAATTATCCATGATTTCCAGGTTTTTTTCCAAGGCGAAGAAGGCAGCGTTTATTGCCCCACCACCGGTGGTTCCAACAGTGCCTCGTCTGATGGAGGACGTTGTCCCAGATGATCGAGACGATGCGGATATTATCTCTAACACAACAACTGTATGGATGAAATTTTATTATCTTTTTCTTACTAAATATCTTTGTATAACTTTAGAAATTCATCTAAATAAGGCTTTGATCTTTGACAGCACTTCTTTTTATTTCACCAGTATTATTATTCAGTCCGGGTGTTTGCCGGACAGGAGCCCAGTGGAGTATGGGCAGGGTGGGTCACTCCTGACTACCACCAGTATGACCCACATTTTGATCTTGGTAAAGTCAGAAATGTAACTGTTACGGTTGGGGACGATAAAGGCAACATTCATGACAGGTAAGACCAGTATATAATTAAGCTATATAAGCTACATTTTCCACCAGAATAGTCATACATTACATGTTTAAGGACCCAGGCTTAACTTATACCATTTCACATCACTTGACATTTCTCAGAACAATACAGTGTCTTTCCTCTGCTTTCCTCAGTGTAAAACGCAGTAATTGCTACATGGTTTGGGGAGGAGAGTTTAGCAGCTCGCAGCAAACACGCATCAGTCAGGAGGATTTTGTGATTGGCTGCTTGGTGGACCTGGACACAGGACTGATGACCTTTACAGCCAACGGGAAGGAGATCAATGCCTTCTACCAGGTGAGAGAAAGTGGTCAAAGTGAATCACTACATGTTTGCAGCAGTGTTTTAAATAATAATATAATATAATATAATAATATTTTATATTAATATTTACTAGTGGTGTCGCGATTAATCACATCCAAAATGAAAGTTTTTGTTTACATAATATATGTATGTGAAGGTGAAGTGTGTACATTTATTATGTATATATAAATATACACAAATACAGTATATATATTTTAAATATTTACATGCATAAATTTATGCTTGATATTAAAAATAAATATATTTAATATATAAACATAACATATTTTTCTTAAATATATACATGTATGGGTTTGTATTTATGTATTTATATATACATAATAAATATACACAGTACACACACACATATTTTGTAACAAAAACCTATATTTTGGATGCGATTAATTGTTTGACAGGACTGATATTTATTTATTTTTGTTTTTATTTATTTATTTATTTATTTTTCAAATACTTAAAAGCGCCATAAGTTTATGCCCATTTAATGTGATATTAAGCTCTCTCTCTGTGTTTCAGGTGGAACCCAATACTAAGCTCTTCCCTGCTGTCTTTTGTTTGCCGTCAAGCCAGAACATGTTACAGGTGGAACTCGGCAAACTAAAGGTCACTATCTCATGCTAAAGATGTCATTTTGTTGTATAAACATTATACAGTAAGTTTAATGTAAATCGTTCCTTTTTCTTATTTTACTTTTTCTTCTCTACATCCAGAACATTATGCCCATCTCTGCGGCCATGTTCCGTAGCGACCATAAGAACCCGATCCCTCAGTGTCCTCCCAGGTTGGATGTCCAGATGTTGACACCAGTCATATGGAGCCGGATGCCTAATCACTTTTTGGCCCCTGACACTGGCCGTGTGAGTGAGAGGCAGGGCTGGAAAGTGCAATGCATGGAACCTCTTATTATGATGGCGCTGCACATTCCAGAAGAAAACAGGTATTGCCTCAGTATGGAAATAGTACCTGGTTATGTCTTTAGAAATTAGAAAAAAAAAATCCATGATCATTTTAAATAAAAGAATTAGGTGTGTTATGAAAAATGTAACTTTCAAAACTGAAAATGATCTTTTCCTCTCTTCTCCAGGTGCATTGACATCCTGGAACTTTCAGAGCGCAGCGACCTAATGAAGTTTCATTACCACACACTGAAACTGTACGGCTCGGTGTGTGCTCTGGGCAACAACCGTGTTGCTCACGCCCTCTGCAGTCACGTTGATGAATCGCAGCTCTTTTATGCCATCGAAAACACCTACCTTCCTGGGCCCATCCGCAGCGGCTACTATGACTTGCTCATCTCCATGCACCTCGAGTCTGCCAAGCGCAACCGTCTCATGACTAATAAAGAGTTCATTGTGCCCATGACGGATGAGACACGCAGCATCACCCTCTATTCTGATGCCGAGAAGGCCCATGCGCTTCCTGGTGTGGGGCTCACCACCTGTCTACGCCCCAAGCTACACTTCGCCCCAACTGGATTTGTGGGTACTAATGCAGACCTCTACACCCTAAGTCCCGTTTTACCTCTCCAGGTAGGTGGAGGAAATTAAATTTGTGTTTTGTTGTAAAGACTGCCAAAAAATCAACATCTTAATTTCTCTTTTTCTGCTGCTTTCTGTACTGTAGATGCTTAAAGACCATGCCCTTAGCATGCTAACAGAAGCCGTGCAGGACGGTGGGCAGGCCATGCGAGATCCTGTAGGTGGCAGCGTTGAGTTCCACTTCGTGCCCATTCTGAAGCTCATCAGCACCTTGCTAATAATGGGCGTGTTTGATGACAGTGACGTCAAGCACATCCTGAAGCTGATCGAACCATCCGTCTTCACTGACGGTGAGAACCCAGCTGAAGAACTGGAGGCTGCCAAAACTGGAGATGCTGAACAACAGCTGGTCTGCAAAGAGGAAGGAATGGAGGTGAAAGAGGAAGAGGAGCAAGTAGAAGGGGAGAATGAGGGAGAGCTACTCGATGAAGGAATGGGAGAGGAGGAGGAAGAAGAGCTTGAAGAAGAGGAGGAGGATGAGCTCGAACCTGAGGAGCAGGAATATGAAAAGCACGCTGGAAAAGAAGGGAAGGAGGATGAACATCCTGCAGAAAAAATGGATAGAGAGAAAACAACAGATGAAGACGTTGAGAAAAAAACTGGTGCAGCAGAGGCAGAAGCAAAGGAAGAGGAGGATGTGGGAGAGGGCCTGCTGCACATGAAGCTTCCTGAATCTGTTAAACTTCAGGTGAAGTACTATTGATGGAAGATTTTCATATATATTAGTATTTCTTTAACTTTTTTGTCTTTCTCATCCTTAGATGTGTACTCTCCTGCAATATTTCTGCGACTGTGAGCTACGTCACAGAGTGGAAGCCATCATTGCTTTCTCAGACAGGTTTGTCAACCAGGTGCAGACCAATCAGAGACATCGATATAATGAACTAATGCAGGCCTTCACAATGAGCGCTGCAGAAACAGCCCGCAAGACCCGCGAATTTCGCTCCCCTCCACAGGAACAGGTACTGTCCAACCGCTCTGGAAAGACAATGCAGCCATAGTGTTTATTTAAAGCTTTTTTAGTTTTAAGGTTTCATTTTCTCTCCAGGTAAAAAATAGGTAACATTTACACTCACACTGTTTATTCAGGTGAACATGTTGATGAGCTTTAAGAACTGTCCAGAGGAGGAAGTTTGCCCCGTTCCTGAGGAAGTCAGAAATGGTCTACTGACATTTCACCATGACCTTTTGGCTCACTGTGGTCAGTTAAACCACACAGATTAAACCCTTTTCAAAGCACATATACTGTTACTGTTTCATATAAGGATTATTATTATTATTTGTCCATTGCTGCTGCTAATATATTACTTTCAATCATCAAGGAGTCACTGTTGTCAAACATAATGTAGGGAGTAACATGTATTCTCCTCCTTTGTTAAAGGGGTTCATATTGAAGAGGAAGAGCAGGAAGAGGAGGTGGACACCTCTCTCCGTGGGCGCCTCCGGAGACTAGTGGAGAAAGTTAAGAGCTTGCGAAAGAAGCCGGAGGCTGAGCCTGAACCTGAAGAAGATAAAAAACCCAGTAAATGGCTTTTTACTTCATATTAGACTTTAAAGTAACTTTTTCCATACCGTAATTACATGAACCTTTGTTCTTGTGTCACAGGTACTCTGCAGGAGCTGATTTCCCACACCATGATCCACTGGGCTCAGGAGTCTTTCATTCAGAACCCTGAGCTGGTGCGGCTCATGTTCAGTCTGCTGCACCGACAGTACGACGCCCTGGGTGAGCTGATCCGAGCATTGCCCAAAGCCTATACTATCAATGCAGTATCTGTGCAAGACACAATGGAGTTACTGGAGTGTCTGGGACAGATCCGCTCCCTGCTCATCGTACAGATGGGACCTGAGGAGGAGAGGCTGATGATTCAAAGTATTGGGTGAGGACATGATCGCACCCTTAAAAAGCTCCTCAGCTTCAATAAGTAACAATAGCAACTGCACAAGATACCTTCTGCTTACACTGTTAGGAATTTACACCACGCTGGAGTTGCAACCATCCTTTCTCTTTCAGAAATATCATGAGCAACAGGGTATTCTACCAGCACCCCAATCTGATGAGAGCTCTGGGGATGCATGAGACGGTCATGGAGGTTATGGTGAATGTGCTCGGAGGTGGAGATTCCAAGGTACTATTTTTTGCAATGTTCAAACATTTGATTGGTTTGAAAGATTTTTTTTATTTAATTTGTATTTTCTCTGAGCAGGAGATCAGATTCCCTCGAATGGTGACCAACTGCTGTCGTTTCCTGTGTTATTTCTGCCGTATCAGCAGACAAAATCAGCGCTCAATGTTTGATCACCTGGGCTACCTCCTGCAGAACAGTGGCATTGGGCTGGGTAAATTCTGATTTTAGAGAAACTCACCTTTTTAAACTGTTTCTCCAGTTCTGTTCATCTCCAGTATGTGTTTATGTTTAGCCTAGTTAAAATGGTCGTGAATCCAATTAAAATTTCATTATATTCAGCTATAAATGTTTATTATTTATTTATTATTTAACATTTTTTAGGAGTGCGTGGCTCCACTCCTCTTGATGTTGCTGCTGCATCCTGTATCGATAATAACGAACTTGCCCTGGCCCTTCAAGAGCAAGACCTAGAGATGGTGTGTCAACCTAAAATACAAAACCTTTACGAACAGTTTTTGTGGCTGCAAGAAAATTATTTTTGTTTCTCTGTTTATGCAGGTGGTTAAGTACTTGGCAGGTTGTGGTCTGCAGAGCTGCACCATGCTCTTATCAAAAGGTTACCCAGATATTGGGTGGAATCCCTGTGGAGGCGAGAAGTATCTGGATTTCCTGCGCTTTGCTGTATTTGTTAATGGTTTGTATTTATAATGTGATGGTTGTCGTAACTGGACAAAGGAGAGTGTAGTTTGCATACATTAGATACTGTATACTCTTGGCTTGTTTGTTAGTGTTGGAATCTTGATATGACTACATACAAAAAAGATATGACAAATTATAGTAATTTATGTTACAGCTTTGTTGGACCAAAATAGATCCCATCTAATATCCCTGAATTCACTCCAATTCAGTTTAATTAAACTAAATAGTTTTTTAACATTATATGTTCTCATTTCAGGAGAGAGCGTGGAAGAGAACGCTAATGTGGTGGTCCGACTGCTGATCAGGAGGCCTGAGTGTTTTGGTCCTGCCCTGAGAGGAGAAGGGGGCAACGGTCTGCTTGCTGCCATTGAAGAGGCCATCAAGATCTCAGAAGATCCTGCAAGAGATGGACCCACTGTTAAAAAAGACAGACGCTTCCCCATGTGCGTGCAAATTATCTTATCCTGACATCTTATCCTTAATTTCATCCTGACAAAGTTACCCAGTGTTATGCTTTGTTCCTGTTTTTGAGTGTTTCTTGTTTATGTTGTGTCAGGTTTGGAGGTGAAGAGCAGCATGAGGAGAATAGAGTGCACCTGGGAAATGCCATCATGTCCTTTTACTCAGCTCTCATTGATTTGCTGGGTCGTTGTGCACCTGAGATGCACGTAAGTGCATTTGTATGCTAATGTTTGAGTGACGCTAAATGAAATCTGAGCAACTGAACGTCTCACACTTCCTGTCTTGCATAGTTGATCCAAGCTGGTAAAGGTGAGGCTTTGAGAATCAGGGCCATTCTTAGGTCTCTGGTGCCTATTGAGGATCTGGTTGGTGTGATCAGCTTGTCATTCCAGATACCTGCTTTTGGAAAAGGTAATGATCACTTAAGTGCTTATAGATAGATGCAAGTATTCTTACCATTCTAACATTTCCTGTTTTGGCAATTGCATTTCAGATAACAGCATCATTGAGCCAAAGATGTCTGCCAGTTTTGTGCCTGATCATAAAGCACCAATGGTCCTGTTTCTGGACAGAGTTTATGGCATCGACAACCAGGACTTCCTGTTGCATGTACTGGAAGTGGGCTTCCTGCCTGACATGAGAGCAGCAGCTTCCTTAGACACAGTAAGATACCTGCTGTATCCTTCTTCACTAGCAAAAATGCTGTCTGTGATTGCATTAAAAGCATGTGAGACACATTGAGCTGTGGTGTTCACATGGGAAATGTGGGTTCAAGTTTAGCTTGCAACATTCTCTGTACATGACGGTCTGCAGCACTGTCACAATGACCATCCTCTTCTTTCTCTAAGGCCGCATTCAGCACTACAGAAATGGCCCTGGCACTGAACCGTTATCTGTGCTCCGCTGTGCTTCCTCTTATCACTAAATGCGCTTTTTTATTTGCCGGGACGGACCATCGTGCCATCATGATTGACTCCATGCTCCACACCATCTACAGGCTGTCCCGAGGACGCTCTCTAACCAAAGCTCAGAGAGATGTTATTGAGGAATGCCTCATGTCTTTGTGCAGGTAAGTGTTATGCACAGCATCAAACAGCAATAAAACAAGAAGGCATTCAAAACATGTTTAGCTTAGCTGATGTCATTATTATTTATTATGTAATGTTTGCTTTACAGGTACCTGCGTCCATCTATGCTTCAGCACCTCCTCAGGCGGCTAGTGTTTGATGTGCCGATTTTGAACGAGTATGCTAAAATGCCCCTTAAGGTATGGCATTATTTCATCACACATATAGTGTTAATAGTTTCTGCAGTTATTTTATCTGTCTGTGTGATTATTTTGCAGCTGCTTACTAATCATTACGAGCGTTGTTGGAAGTACTATTGTTTGCCCAATGGCTGGGCTAACTTTGGTGTATCATCAGAGGAGGAGCTTCATCTGACTCGTAAACTCTTCTGGGGAATTTTTGAATCTTTGGCCCACAAGGTGGGAACATATCCTCTTTTGTGTTGTACATACCAAAGCTGCTGTTGCTGAGTTGTTTGAAGGTGTTATTCTATTCCAAAATGTATTGAATAGTCAGAGTAACATTGTAGCTTTTCTGATTTGTGTCTTCCAACAGAAATTTGATGCAGAGCTATTCAAAATTGCCATGCCTTGTATATGTGCAATTGCTGGAGCGATTCCTCCTGATTATGTGGATGCCAGTTACTCCTCTAAAACAGAGAAAAAGGCCTCTGTCGATGCTGAGGGCAACTTTGACCCCAAACCTGTGGATACAACCAAGTACGTTTAATTATTAAATTATTTTGTTAAACATGATAAATAAAATGAACAAAAAGTCAAATATTTGATTACTTATGCTGTTTTAATGTTCTCTTCTTATAGCACTATCATTCCAGAGAAGCTGGACGGTTTTATCAACAGATATGCAGAATATACGCATGATAAATGGGCTTTTGAAAAGGTATGTATTGTATTATTTATGTGTGAGTATTTTGTGTAAGAGTCTTACCAGTGCCTTACAATCCATCAGATTCAAAACAACTGGACCTTTGGTGAGGTGCTGGATGAAAATGCCAAAACTCATCCCATGCTCAGGCCTTACAAAACATTCTCTGAAAAGGTAACAGACATCATATAATATTAGATTTTCACTCTATCCGTCATTATGGTGAACTTAGAAACAACTGAGGACTAAATCCAAGTGCAGAATAAACAAATTTAACAAAGATAAACCAAAAACATATATTAGAAACAGAACAAAAACCAATGCAAACACCAATTAAACGCTAGAAAAGACAACTAATACCTAAATCAGTAAATAAATCAATACAGCCACTACAAACAGACAGCTAGGAAAATAATTGCCAAAATTACAAAACTACACAGAAAAACATTAAAATCCAAGGCAAGACACAGAACAGAGGATATTTTACACTCTCAGACTTAATAATGCCCTTTTTGTTTATTGCAAAAACCTTATTTCATATATTTTAATTCAATAATGTTTGCGTTAGGATAAAGAAATATACCGCTGGCCCATTAAAGAGTCCATCAAGGCCATGATTGCGTGGGAGTGGACACTGGACAAAGCCAGAGATGGAGATGATGAGAAAACAGAAAAGAAGACCTCTCGCAAGATCTCACAGACTGCACAGGTAAGGACAGAGTGGAAAAAATACTAGCTGCATACTGGTGTATCCATTTTTTTTTTTGTGTGTTCATGTTAAATAAGAAATTATATATATTATTAATACTAATATTAAGTATGATATTATAATTCTTTTACTTTTTAGGCGACGTATGACCCCAGTCATGGCTACAGCCCTCAGCCCATTGATATCTCAGGCATGACACTTTCCAGAGAGCTACAGGTACGTAGTACTAATGCATATTCCCATTTAGTTCAATGTCACTATTTAATACAATAGATAGCATCATAGCTAACCACACACACTACATGTTTTAGTCCATGGCAGAGCAGCTTGCAGAAAACTACCACAACACCTGGGGGCGCAAAAAGAAAATGGAATTACAAGCAAAAGGTTTGCATTTCTCCAGTGTCTCATCAGTAAAATTTTTTTAATTGTTTTGCTGTGGTATTATTATTGTAATTTGTATTTTTAGTTTAGTTACACATCTCTCTTTTTGAATTAGGGGGCGGCACACACCCTTTACTTGTGCCTTATGACACACTGACGGCTAAAGAAAAGGCTCGAGATAGAGAGAAGGCATATGAGCTGCTCAAGTTTCTCCAGCTGAATGGATATGCCGTGACAAGGTAGAGAAGCCACTAAAACCCATATATACTCCAAAATATTGTAATTGCTATAATTCTGATAAAAAATATATAATTCTGTCTAAAATCTCTCTGTCCAGAGGGCTCAAAGATATGGAAAGTGACATTTCCTCTATTGAGAAGCGTTTTGCATATGGCTTCCTACAGAAGCTGCTAAAGTGGATGGATATTGCTCAGGAATTCATAGCACATCTTGGTACAACTTTCTTTATCCTTTATCCCTGTTCTTTATCCTTATTGCATGCATTTATGGAATAAATAAACTAAATTTTCTTTTCAACATTTGTGTTTACAGAGGCTGTTGTGAGCAGCGGGCGTGTGGAAAAGTCGCCACACGAGCAAGAGATCAAGTTCTTCGCCAAGGTCAGGCTCTCATGGTCTATACGCCCCGAAATATCTTTCAGCATTTGAACAATAGCAGGACTGTGAATAATGTGTTTTGTTTTTGTCATCCTCAGATTCTTTTGCCTTTAATAAATCAATATTTTAAAAATCACTGCCTCTACTTCCTTTCCACACCTGCCAAAATCCTGGGCAGTGGCGGACACGCCTCCAACAAGGAAAAAGAGATGATTGCAAGGTTAACAACACACTTACAGACACTTTGCAAATACAAGGCCAAATCTTCTTACTTCATGTATTTTGTTACTTTTATTTCCCTCTGTTCTTCTCGCTGCCTTCTTTGTCTTTTTTCTTTCATTCATTCTTCGTGTTCCTTTGGTTTCTTTTCATTTGGTATCAGCATCTTCTGTAAGATGTCTGCCCTGGTGCGACACAGAGTGTTTCTCTTTGGTAAGATATCTACTCTGCTGTCTTCCATCATTTTTCCTTTCTGTTTTCTCACTGCTTTTATTTCTTACTGCTTTGCTTTTTTTGTGTGTTGCTGTCCATCAACTAAATAAGTAGAGCATCTAATTTGCTGAACTGATGTAATACCATCTATTTATGATGCACAGGTACGGATGCACCTGCTATTGTCAACTGCCTTCATATCCTTGCACGGTCACTTGATGCAAGGTAAGTCTCTGAAATGAATTTCTAGTCAGAATGGAGAAAGTTTGTGAGGCTGTAAAATGTGGCATCTCTTGTTTTCATTTGTCTGATGTTAACAGAACTGTGATGAAATCTGGACCTGAGATTGTAAAAGCAGGACTGCGTTTGTTCTTTGAGAGTGCAGCTGATGACATTGAAAAGATGGTGGAAAACCTCAAACTCGGCAAAGTGTCCAAAGGCAATCAGGTACAGTTTGAGTAATACTGTATGCGACAAAGTTCATTTGCTGCATTGTTTATGCAGGGCATGATTATTTTAGTTTTTTTATCTCTCAGCCGGTTAAAGGTGTATCCCAGAATATTAACTACACCACAACAGCTCTGCTCCCTGTCCTCACTTCACTGTTTGACCACATCGCTCAGCACCAATTTGGAGATGATGTTATCCGTAAGGACTTTTTTGAAAACTGAAAAACTTAAATACAGTATAAAATGTAGTTAGATTAACCTGTCTCTTTTTTTTCTGTTAGTGGATGATTTGCAGATGTCCTGTTACCGAATCATGTGTAGTATCTACTCTTCTGGAACTGTAAAAACACCTCATGCAGAGAGGTTTGTTAAGAGTGTGTGTGTGTATAGGTCTGTATGTGATGTTTCTATACACTAGCTTTCCTCTATATTTACATTAGGCATAGACCAGCCCTTGGAGAATGTCTTGCTCATCTCGCTGCAGCCATGCCTGTGGCCTACCTGGAGCCTCATCTTAATGAATACAATGCGTTTTCAGTGTACACTACCAAGACACCCAGAGAAAGATCTAGTAAGTCCTTTTTTATGCAGCTACACTACCATTTAAATTTAACTTAAATACAACTTAGAAAGTTACAGAAGATTATTCAAATAAATGCATCATTAATCTACAGTCCTGGGCCTTCCGAACCACGTCCAAGAGCTGTGTGACATTCCTGAGCTAGACATATTGTTAAAAGAGATTGGGGACCTTGCTGAATCGGGGGCTCGCTACACTGAAATGCCTCATGTGATCGAGGTTACCCTGCCCATGCTCTGTAATTATCTACCCCGCTGGTGGGAGAGAGGATTGGAGATCTTTCTCGAATTGGAGGGTAAGCTGTGTACAGACGTCACCTCTGATCATCTCAACCAGCTCCTGGGAAGTATCATGAAAATTGTGGTCAACAACTTGGGAATTGATGAAGCTTCCTGGATGAAGAGGCTTGCGGGTACGAGAAGTTGTTGTTCTCGAGTCTGTGTTTGTATTTTAGGTTCAGTACCTGACCTTCAACATAATATCCTTGTCTCGATCCAGTGTTCTCCCAACCTATTGTGAGCCGAGCCAAACCAGAGATGCTCAAATCCCATTTCATTCCCACCATGGAGAAGCTGAAGAAGCGTACAGCTAAAGTAGTGGCTGAGGAGGAGCACCTGCGTATGGAGGGGAAGTCTGAGGGGGACGAGGAGGAAGGAACTATTAGAGATGAATTTGCAGTTCTGTGTAGAGACCTATATGCGCTGTACCCTCTTCTCATTCGTTATGTGGATAACAACAGGTATTTTGTGGTTCCTGTTTAGGGTTTTATGCTGTAATGATTTAATTTTCAGCTTTTCTTATGTTTTAAATTTCGCCTGGGTTTTAGAGCAAGATGGCTGACATGCCGGGACCCAGATGCTGAGGAGCTGTTCCGCATGGTTGGAGAGGTCTTCATCTTCTGGTCCAAATCTCATGTAAGACACACATGTCTGACTCATTATAACTCAGTGTCAGCATTCATGATAAATACTTTAATTGAAGCCACAATATATGATATTCGAACACAACGAGCTACAATTCTGTGTACTTCACTGATCTCATTCTCTCTGCAGAATTTCAAGCGAGAGGAGCAAAACTTTGTGGTGATGAATGAAATTAACAATATGTCCTTTCTCACTGCTGACAGTAAGAGCAAGATGAGCAAGGTGAGGCCCTTTCAGATATGCAATGATTAGATTTTATAGACTTTCATATTTTACTAAAGATTTATTCAATTTTTGATTAGCGTGGTCAGAGAATTTTTATATTTTGTAAATTCATATTTATTTATATATATATATTATTTTATACTGTATTTTGAAAATTCATTAATTCATTACATTTCCATAATAATTTTGTTGCAAGTGTTACTTTATATTTTGTATTTATTCATAATTTGTAGTCACTTTTTTATATTTTTATTTTTTATTTTAATTTTAGCTTAGGTTTTATTAGTAAATTTTTTTTTAAGGAATAAAAGAATTAATGAGGCTAAATATATCTATTTAGCTTTATTTTTTATTTCAGTTTTAATACATCAGTTTAAACTTATTTCATATAGTTGCCAAGGCAGCATTTCTAAAATTTAGTTTAGGTTTTTTAGTTTAAGTTTACAACTAATAATTATATTTTATTTTATGTCATGTTATTATGTTGTTCGTAAATTTAAGACTAAATTCATCCCATACTGTGTTACCAAAAACAATTTTCAGTCATTTTAGTTAACAATAACAACACTGGTTGTTAATGTCATGAATGTAAATGCTGCAATTTTTAAAATAGTTAATAAACCAAAAGTGAATGGTTGGTTTTCCATCAAGCTCCACATCACAGGTAAAGTATGCTGTGCTTTCATGCATTTTCTGAAGACGTTGCGTTTATTTTTGCCGTCACAAAGGCAAGTTTTTCGGATGCGTTTTACAGGATTTAGATGACAGTGTTAATGGTGTTCTCTCTCTGACTGTGCCCTGTCCTCTTTTCATCTGGATGCTGGTGGGTTTCTAGACCGGGGACTTTGAGGTTAGCTTCTCTGACTGCACGACTGCTGTGCTACCGCATGGCACCTCACATCTGGGGGGGCATTTCATCAACCCCCCCAACACACTGGCACTCTACACATGCATTACAGTGACTTCTCAACTGTTTGACCAGACTAGTGTCTCGAACCCTCCGTTAGATAGATGTCACGCTAGATAGCATGTTTGTTGTTTTTCCCCCAAAATGGTAGTACTCCTAGGAGATACAGAATTAAAAATGTGAATTTGAGAGAATAAAATCAAAGAATTATAGGTAAAATGCCTACTATGAAAAGATAGGCCCTCTCAGTTTCAAGAAACACCCCATCCCCATGGACACAAGGGCCACAGGGCACCCATCGTCCTGCCAGTGTGTGAGGGGGGAGTCTGAATGGAGGCGTTTGATGAAAGAACTCTTTGAAAAGTCAGGCTCATGGCACTTGATTCCATGTCCGTCGCAGAGGGTCCGAGGCCCTGGAGGCCTGTGCCATCACCCTGTACAGCAGTTTGCATCTGTTGGACTGTAGTTCGGATGGGGATCTCCATACATCTCTTATCTTCCTTTTCTTTTTGTATAATGGCTGCAGGTTGGGGTCAATATTTAATCTGTTCAGGAAGTCAACTGAGACTAGATTTATAGATTCAAACTGTATTTCAGTTCATTTCCTAAACTGGATTCATGTGAAGGAATTTGACCTCAATTAATGTATATTTCGTCATACATCCTCCTTGACAAAGGGGGGGCATTTAGAGTCCATCCTCTAATGTGTGCCTACTTAATCCCCCCTTATCTGGAATTGTTGCCGTACTTATATCAAATGGCTCACATCTCCATATTGTTCCATTTTGTCTCCCCATCCACCCCTTTTAACCCATGACCCCTGATGCAATCAAAAGAAAATGATTGAGGTGGGATTGTGGAAAAAGGGATTACATTTGCATACCTTAAAACTAATGTAACCTCTAAAACTTGTCTTTAATTGTTCTGATGCATTAACGGTCTACAGCTGAAATGACAGAATAGATGGATTTATTCAGACCAGGGCTGAAATGAATATAAGCCTAAAAGAGCCAAATCCAGACCAATTTCAGAACCCTTAAGGGTTTACTTCACCCCAAAATTTTATCATTAACTACTTACCTTGTTCGTTTCAAATCTGTAAAAGCTTTGTTCGTCTTTGGAACACAATTTAAGATATTTTGGATGACAACCGGGAGCCTTTTTACTGTCCCATCGACTGGCAAGTAATAAACACCGTCAAGGTCCAGTAAAATATGAATAGTCCATCTGCCATCAGTGGTTCAACTGTAACATTAGAAAGCGACGAGAATACTTTTTGTCAGAAAAAAAACAAAAAATTACTTTTACTTGGCAGTCAATGGGACAGTCACAAGCCTCCTGGTTTTCATCCAAAATATAATTG
The DNA here is from genome assembly GCA_032359235.1 of Enteromius mattozi. Classification (NCBI taxonomy): domain Eukaryota; kingdom Metazoa; phylum Chordata; class Actinopteri; order Cypriniformes; family Cyprinidae; genus Enteromius; species Enteromius mattozi. The sequence goes on from JAUMHE010000059.1 coordinate 11,159,297, forward strand.
TGTTCTAAAGACAAACTAAGCTTTTACAGGTTTGTGGTTAATCATGGGATAGGTGATTAATGACAAAATTTTAATTTTGGGGTGTGGTAACCCTTAAAGACCCAGACAAAGAGGTGTTAGTCCAAGTTATGAGACCCACACAAAGGCCATGTGTGTTATGATTTTTAATGGTTGTGACCCCAAAGTTTATTTTCCTCATTAGAGTGGGTGTAGCCATTTGTAAATTGTATGGGTCTAGCTTCCGGTCTCATCCGCTTCCAGCTATTTTTAGCTGTATAAAACAGCTCATTTTGCTGCTTGATATTGCAAACTACCATATTATTTTAATATATTGTCTTAATTATGAACACACTGGTTTGTAGTGTAAACAGTTTTACCGCACTTTGTTATTCTTCTTGCTGTTTCTCTACAGTGGCTAATTAACTGTAAATATTTTAGTGTAATTCTATGAATGATCACCTTCAGATCATGGATTGTGGCTTTTTGCTGTGAAAACTTATAAATCAGGCTTTTGAGGCACTGTTATTTGTCCATCTCTCTCAGGCATCATTGGATTAGATTTTTATTTAAACAATTAAACAGATTTTACATCATAAACCTAAGCATTTAAATGTAATCTTGCTAAGATGTATTATTAGGACATATCCACTGATAGCTGGAATCTATAAATACAAATCCATACAAGTATAAAGAAGACCATATAATTTATTGCTCAGTCTGGGCTTCTAAATAAAAATGAGGTGTTTTTTCCTCCTTTAATTTGAGCTCTATATGCTGTATCATACTGTAAACCGCATAAAAGCCTGTGTGCTTCAGTTCATGGTTAAGTACCACATATTATGTTGCTTGGTCCATATGATGACATCACAAGTGTGAGCCAGTGTTTCAGCAGTAGTAGGGAAGAGCGTGTGGTTGTGACTGTAATTGATCTTTGATTTAAGTTAATCCAAAGGTACACTCGTTTTTCATTATATGTTCAACAGTAAAGCGAATAAATGATTCCTCGGCTCTGTTGTCTTTGGGAAGTGTTATCTGAATACTGAATCAAGCAAGGTGTTTGATGCAAAGGACAGAACAGCTTGACATAATAAATAAATGATACACATATACAAAAACATTTTTTAATATATTTTGTCTAAATGTTTAGTAAATTAGTCAGGCTTTACGAGTAAGATCAATACTTGAATTCAGATTCAAACAACTACAGTGGATTCTCTCTCACACACAATGGGTCTCATTAATGAAGCATGTGCAGAACAATTTTTGTCTAAAATCATTCTTAAATTATTGAATTCAAACCAGCTGCATAAAATTTATTTTGCTCATGTTTCCTAAATGAGGCTCAGTTTCTAAAACTGGGAGAGTGTTGGTTTGGAGGGGCAAAACTGGTGCAAACAAGAGGCGTGTGATCAAGATTACTGGAATGATTTCCTTTGTCTCTATAGGTTGGGTTTCTTCAAGGTTGGCAACCCAAAATGAGTCAAAAGCAATCGTTTCCCCTTAGCTTTATAATTAACTCCACTGAATGTGTTTGTTATTGTTACTGAGTGTGGGATTGCAGTTCCTCCTCCACCCTCTGAGGCTGAGCATGTTATGACTGTGCATGTCCTTGCAGACCTTTTCAGTGCATGGAGTGTATGAAACTGCACTGACACATTACAGCACCAGCTCAGCTCTAGTGCCTGTTTCTATTATGCGTCTGAGCTAAGATGATGTTGCAGTTAAATGATTTTTGCCCCTTTTGATGCTGTCACGTCTCTGTTAAGTTAGAACTGAGATTTCAGCTTCAGACCTACTACAACGTGTCTTCCCCACTAAGCCCCACTGTTGTTGTCTATTTTGATACAAAACGCAACCCTGAACATTTACCCTTCCTTCCCTCTTAATGACCCTATTAATAAGAATGACTCATTTCTAAGGACTGTTCTCTAAAGAAGTCCTAACTTAAAAAAAAAAAAATCTAATGACTGAAATAATGGCTTCAAGGATGGATCGGTCTGCTTAGTTTTCTAGGTCCTGCTGAGGGAACAGGAAGCATTTTGCTTAATAAAATGCTAGTACACACTTGAGGGGGATGTCTATTTTGTGGTCAGCAGACTCTGTTAGCACATCGTTCAATATGAAAATTGTCTCACAAGATGCTAAGGTCTCACTGAAAGTAATTTCATGATGTCTATGTCAGTTGTCATGCTTTGAATGTTACTGTCATCTCAGGCTGGTGGCTCAGATGTGGAGCGTACCAAGAAAAAGAGACGGGGAGACCGATACTCTGTTCAAACGTCCCTCATTGTGGCTGCCCTGAAGAAAATGCTTCCCATTGGACTAAACATGTGCTCTCCTGCAGACCAGGAGCTCATTAACCTGGCCAAGACACGCTATTCTTTGGTAGTGTGGTCACCGTATATCTGTCTTGTCTGTCTTACAAGCCTAGATGTTGTAATAAAGTTTTTTTTGGTCACTAAACAGGTCAACTGAAGGAAGTCTGTTGTGTTTTTTACCTATAGAAAGACACAAATGAGGAGGTCAGAGAGTTCTTGCAAAATAACCTGCACCTCCAGGGCAAAGTAAGCATATGTCTGATGTCAGAGTCTTTTTAAAAAGTGCTTTTGCAGAAATCTAAATGTTATCACTTTTTTTCAGGTTGATAACCCGTCTATGCGCTGGCAGATGGCATTATATAAGGAAATGGCAGGAAAGGCAGAAGATGCAGATGCCCCAGAGAAAGTTGTGAAGCGGGTTCAAGAGGTCTCTGCAGTTCTCTACCACATTGAAGTGGTAAGTTTGAATTCCAAGGTCTGAAACACCTAGTGCAATGCAAATAATGCACAGTTTGATATTCTTCAGTTTCAACATCCATTCAATATCTAGTTTAAAATCTAAACAGCCCTGTTGTTCTTTTTTCAGACCGAGCACCCTTTCAAGTCCAAAAAGATGGTTTGGCATAAACTGCTGTCAAAGCAGCGACGTAGAGCCGTGGTGGCCTGTTTTAGGATGACTCCACTTTACAACCTGCCCAGGTAAGACAAGACAGATCACAGTCAAACAACATAAGTGCATTTTTCTGCACTAGTCTGTCTGTTGCATAGAATGAATTAAAAGAGATATATAAAAAATGTGTATTGTCTCTCTTTCAGGCATAGAGCATGTAACATGTTCCTGGATGGGTACAAGCGAAACTGGATCCAAACCGAAGGATATTCCTTTGAGGACAGAATGATTGATGACCTGTCTGTATGTGCTCCCATGTTAACTGATGCATTTTAGTGTGAAAGAAATCGGGTGGAATACATTTCCTGTTCGTTTCATTTTTCCTTGCAGACAAATTTAGTAACAGATTTCTTTTTCTCAATGACGTAGAAAGCGATGGAGGAAGAAGAGGAAGAAGAAGAGGAAAAGGAGACAAAGCCAGACCCTCTTCATCAGCTCATCCTTCACTTTAGTCGCACAGCCCTCACCGAGAAGAGGTGAGACCCCTCCACACCTCTGATTAGTGAATGATGTGTTTGGCTTCGGATGCCAAAGTAGATGATCACATGGCCATAACCAGTGACTATTATATTACCAGTGACTATTCACATTGTTCACGTGGCATTTTAGTGAAGTTATGCGATCATCCATTACAAAATAAAAACATTTTACAGATATGTAGTTTAGGTTTAGAAGTACTCTATAATGTACAGTGTTTATCAGTAATGCAACTGTCAATTATACAGTCATTTAACAATAGATTAAATATGTATTTATAATCTAAAACTAGAATTATTAACAAAGATATCAACTTTATGATCAGTTAGGTTTGAACTGTAGACAAGTTTTATGTCTTTCATTTTCTTTTCTTTTTTCCCTGCTTCTGTTCTATCATAGCAAACTGGATATAGATTACTTATACATGTCATATGCTGATATCATGGCTAAGGTGAGATCCCTCTGTCGTATGGTTTACAGTCATCACCAATTCAGTCATTTATTTTATATTTTAAAATATTAGTACTTTACTGTAACATGTTACCTTTTCGTTTCAGTTAAGCCATTTTTCTATTTGATTTTAAATTTTTTAAATTAATCATGTTTTTATGTACATAGAAGTTTCCGTCACAGGATAATATTCTTTGTGTCCATCTCTGGCGAATTTAGAGTTGTCACATCGGTGAAGAGGATGAGGGGGGAGAGGAGGAGGAAGAGGGAGGAGAGGAGGAGATGTCCTTTGAGGTGCGACAGACAGAGATGGTAGGGGGAGTCCGGGGGCTGGGGACGGGGAAGACACAGAAGCGGTAGACCCGAGTGACATTCAAACCAACCACTGTATCATCCATCCATTCACTCACATCCCATTTTATGTCTCTTTGTCCAGGCTGTGCTCTCTGTCTTTCCATCTGACTCCATCTAATATCATATTATCATAATGTAATGTCACATTGACTACATCTTTAACAGGTTTCTTTTTTTTTCTTTTTTCTTTTTTTTTACAATTGACATTAAACTTTGAGCCATCTACTAAACACAGATATTAATTGTATAAAATTATCTCAATATATTTAAATACAATAAATGAAATGTCAAAATAATAACTTATATTTTATACCAAAAGAGCAGCATTATTCAGATGTGTTTAGTAATTTAGGCTTAAGGAGATTTGTTTTATGCTGTTTGTTGTACCATTCCGTTTTTGGATGACCCAAAGCTGCAGCATGTGGTCATTTTCTAATATGTCACAAAAATGCTCCACAAATTGCATTTTTTGGCCATGAAGCTTTTAAGTCATATAACAATACTTCCAAAGCTAACAGATAAAAATATAAAAACAGAGTTTATACAGTATAACATTATAATTTCATGAGGTATTTTTGAGACCTCATTGTGTGAAAGTTCACCTGTTGCAGCTTTGATGTCCAAAAGAAGCTGTATCCTCATTGTTTCTTTTTCATTTTTTTGTTGAATGACATTTTTTTATTGTTTTCTTGCTATGAGCTTTAAGATTGTGTCAAATGAATGTGCATTTACTTACAGTATATATGGGTGGTTGACATATCAATGTGTTCTACGGTGTGACGTAAAAATGTAAAAGAAATAAAAATAAATAACCTCTAAATAACTCCAAGAATGAAGATATATTTTTTCTCATGTTATATGTATATTATGTTTTTTTACATTTTTGCTATGTCACACCATAGGACACAGTCCAATTTATATTTATCAACTACCCATATACTCTTTTACTTTGTGCAGTCACTAATGATAATGTATTTGTCATATTGTTTCTGTATGCTTTCTATTCTTACCTTGATTTCCTTTAACTCACTCACAATAATCATGTGAGAGCTACTAATCACTGTATTCTCAATATTACTGACATAGTATACTGACACACAGACTACAGTTAAAGCCAGAGCAGTCTCCTAGTCTACAAACACACACACACAAAGAAACACAGATGCACAATAGATGAATACACAGATGCACCTATAATGAAGTGGTTTGTATATGCCATACACACATACACTCAGTCAGGCTGACATAATATATAGACATAAGAAGAATAAATGCACCATATATTCCACACTTTTGGGTGCTTAGGTCAGGCCTACATGGGAGGGGGGTGGGATGGGTGGGATGGGTGGGATGGGAGGTTTGGGAGGGGGGTATACTCTATTATGCATGCAGTAATTATAAACATAAACTTTATGATTTATAGAATTTTTGCCAAAGCAAGCTCATGTAAGTAAACCATCATTTGTATTTGCTTTTACGTTTTTCCCTTTGCTCTACCGTTTACATATGTCAGAAATAAAAAAAGCTTGCTTTATTATCTGTTAATAACATTATGTTATAAAGTTGTACTTATCAAACTATAATTACAATTGCAGTTTATTTAAAAAAATAAGCTGATGTTTGATGAGGCTGGGTTAAAGGGTTACAAATATTCTGCAGAAGCACTTCCCTGATTTATAGTTCACTTTCCAGGAGACAGAGCTGTAGATGAGTAACACCTGCATGGTTCTTTGTTTCTCTGTAAGATGCAAAGCCATCAGGAGAGTTTACTGTAGTCCAACGTTTGCTCTGACAGACAAACGTGAGAAATTAGAATGACTGTCTCAAAAAACTAATGATGATGGTGATGGGAGCATGCTAAATGAAAATGACTGAAAGAGAAGAGAATCTTAGTATATAAAAATAATAATCACATCAACAGGGCCCAAATCATTTACAAACACTCACAATCACTTGCCTTAACACTGTTATAATCGCATTTTAACTAAAATAAATAAATGTTCACTTTGTGTTGCATAAGATACTTAGACAGACATTTGAGAAAAGCGCTGAAAAGAACTGATGATACTGCTAAAAGGGAAAAGATGTAAATAGGGCTGGGTATCGAGGTCGGTACTTTTTAGGTACCGACCGACTTGCCTCGATACAACCGAGTATCGAAAAACATCTCTTCGTTCGGTAAGTTACCCAATTTCGATACCTAAAGGGTTAATCTCATCAACGTCAGTGAGCCAATAAGGCGGCAGCACTAGGCAGTGTGTTTGACCAGAAGTGTGTAAAATAGCCTTATGTTATTTATATCATTTACACGACTGCACGTCATTTCTGTCTCTACATGAAGTTGAAAAAAAGACTACAAAAAAGATGAATTTTGCGTGTCTCTGTGTTAATGTATGGGTGCAGACGCGCGGTTTTGTTTACTAGCATACTGACCTGAGGACATAAATATAGTAGGCCACATGAATAACATCTCCAGAACTGCTCCGAGGGTTACTTCAGGAGCATTTGACTGTTTCATTTGAGTAAATCTAACATCATATCATGTACACACAGAACTGTAAAGGTATTCATGGCAAGTCGTCAAAATAAAAGTTCGGTTTGGACATGGCAGCCGAAATATATTACTATTGTTCAGTAGAATGTACATAATTAGGCTACTACAAAAATTATTAAAACAGTATTTCTTCAGTGTTTTAAACTGTAATATTAAATCCCCTTTATTTTCCAACAATAAAATGAAATCTGCATTAAATAAAAGACAAGTGTTTTATGCCTTAAAAAAATTAAATACACAACATTTTCAGAGGGGAAAAAATTATAAGGCTATTGTGAGAATAAATAATAATGCACTAGTGTAAAGGTAGCATCACAGATGTGTAAACTGAAATCCATTTGAACTTTATTAAAACTAATTTGCACTGATTCATTGTGTTTTTTTCCATGCAGTGGCTCAGGAGATGAGGTTTTGAGTCTGTATGAATGTAAACAAGCTGAAAAAATGTTTTTTGAGACAAAGTAATTTTGTTAAAACTCATTTCATAAAATTGGTATCAAAAAAGGTATCGTTCAGCAACCAATAACAAACTCAAGGTATCGGTATCAGAATTTTTAAACGATACCCAGCCCTAGTTGTAAACGTTAGTAATGTTTGTGGTTGACCTGATGAAAGCCTCAGTGTTTTAGGTTGCCTTGACAGTAACTTCATATCCTCACTGCTGCTCTATGTCATGGTCTCAGTAAAAAACAGCTTCTAAAGTTAGAAATACCCAATTATATTGAAAATCTAATCTAGTTTTTTTCTTTGATGCTTTTTTTTCTATTGCCCAAAAGATAAGACTATTAAAAATGACCAGTAGTAATTAGCCAAGATAGAAAAATTAACATGATTTTAGTGTTATTGTTAGAGGGATAGGGAGATTGAGCAGAAAGAACAGATTGTAAGAAACGAGAAATATTAAGGCTTTCAGACGGTTCATTTTTGCCATGTATAACCCTACAGGAGAAAGAGATGGAGAAGCAAAGACTCCTATACCAGCAGTCACGTCTCCACAACCGAGGGGCTGCTGAGATGGTTCTACAGATGATTAGTGCCTGCAAGGGTACATGTACACCTCTTTTCAAATCTTTTTTCTTTTTTTGAAGCTTGAGCACTTATTATAATAAAATCATTTTCTTTTTGTACAGGTGAGACTGGTTGCATGGTCTCTTCCACCCTAAAACTTGGTATTTCCATTCTGAATGGCGGGAACAGTGAGGTCCAACAGGTTAGATAAGAGTCATCTGCATGGAGGCATGACAGTAAATTAAACCCTAAACTAATTCTGAGATGTAACAGCATTGGTAATTTGCTTGCAGAAAATGCTGGACTATCTGAAAGACAAGAAAGATGTGGGTTTCTTCCTCAGCGTCCAGGCTCTAATGCAGACCTGCAGGTATATTCTGGGACTGGGAGCTATTGTCAACTTACATTCATATTAGTTAAATAATTCATTAAATCTGTGTTTGTGGCTCTTTGGCAGTGTTTTGGACCTGAACGCCTTTGAGAGGCAGAATAAAGCAGAGGGTCTAGGTATGGTGTCAGAGGAGGGTACAAGTAAGTAAATGAACAAGCTACAATCTTTTTTCATCAAGAATAAATGAAGATCAGTTCATCAAGTCCTATCAAATGTATTTTGCAAGTATAGAGTAACTGTAGCATATAGAGACTGTTGAATCCATTAACGTGAAGAATGTCTTGTTTGGCTCTAAAATTGAAGACAAAAATGAAAAATTCAGTCATCCATCTGTAATCATACATGTTTGGTCATTCTAACATGGAAATGCACATCATTTTATAAACAAATATATGAGTTGAATAAATTAATTGTAACCATATTGTCATACAGTCTTACCATCTCCAATTTTAATAATCTAGTCTAATATGATGTCAGATTATTATATTGGCCATGAATAATTCCCTTTTCATTCCATGTCGTCTGTTTGCCGTCAACTCACCATCCCTCTTTTTCCATAACTATACTTTTGTCCCCCATCTCTTTTCATTGTTCCTTCCTTTCACGGGCCTCAGACGTGAAGCTAGAGCGGGGTAAATAACGCCTCTGTCCCTCTATTTCTTCCTGTCAATCCTCTCTGTCCTTTTATCTCTTTGAAATCATTTTTGTTTGAATTTTTTTGCTTTTTGGGTTTTGGAAATTAATAAATATATATACATTTTAAGTATATATATGAATCTTATCACTCAAGGATTTGTAAAAACAACTTTCAGTCACATTGCAAATGCAGATCGTAGTATCTGAATTACTGTATAGTTTTACACACCAACACAGAATGTGACTGAAGTGTTTTTCTTTATCCCCTTGAGTGCTGAAACAGATCTACTGTAACTCTAGAACTCTGCATTGTGTCTAATCTACAAAAAATAGGAGTTAAATTATATAATAAATATACACTTCATTTTAGATATTTAGTACAGTATTATTTTGTTATTTGTAATGTTGGTTTTTGCATTAATAAATTTTGTTTTTACATTGGAAAAAGGTCTTAACCTTCATATGATGGCACTAAAAAATGCTTAAGTTGAAAATATGTGTTTTGTTCCTAACAAATACATATAACTTACCAAATCCTGCCATTGGTTATGAATTAAACCATATATGATCTAACTCTGTCTTGGCTTCCTAATATTACCCTATATGCCCTCCTATATTTACCCCAGCTGAGACATTGACTTGAGGTCATAATTAATCCAGTAATCAGCCGTTATCAAAACGGTAGGTGTAGCACACAGCAGTTTAGCGGTGCGGTTTAACATTGTGATCATTTTCTATGCAACAAATTCACTGGAAGTTATTTGAAAACAGATCATTCCATGCTGAAGGCTTTGAATGAATGTAATTTTCACATTTAGCATTGATTATTGGCCTCCTCTTTACATGCCCAAACACAGCTGAGGTTTAGGATTGCAGTAGGTCTGTCCCGCATGCTAAAGTATCATCTATGTTAGGGCTTCATGTTGTAATTAATCCCCCTCTGTGTTGAGCCACAGTATATGTGATTATATATCAGTGTTCTTATATCTGTGTTCATATATGCACATTATTGTATATGTGTTTAGTTTATGTATATGTGTTGTGTTATTTGGGTAAAGTGATTCTGTAATGTGTTTCATTTTGTGCTGCGATAATTCAGTCTAAGTCAAAGAACTAGTGATTACGCAAATAGCTGTCTCATTCCACTCCCTAGTTCACAATGAAGTGAAACGTTCAATTCTGCATTTTTGTAAACTGTTTGCACATTGTTATTGTAGCTTTTAAGAAAAAGCTGGCACTATTATGAAATATTTTTTTGTACTACATTTCTGGTGCTTCTCGAGGCTTTACTGACACAAGTAAATATAGTGAGCAGCCTGGATTTAACTGGATATCTTGGTTAGTGTACTTAATACTGACCTGGGCAGTGGAATGAAACAAAAATAACCCAATTTCCTGCTTATCTCTTATAGAAAGGGATGAAAATATTGCAGTTTTCACTAACATTATAACATGAGAAATTTAAGGTAGTTTTCTCTAAGCTCTTTAATCAGTCGCTCTCTTCCACTTACTTTCTCTTTTCAGTCCTAATCAGATTGCCGCTACACTAAACCTGTGAACAGTGTCATAACTACATATTCATCTATACGTGATGCCTCATATTTGCTTCTTTCACATAGGTGAGAAAGTCATGGCTGACGATGAGTTCACTTGTGACCTCTTCCGCTTTCTGCAGCTCCTCTGTGAGGGTCACAACAATGGTGGGTCCTGAATCTGAATGTACAGTAAAATGCAGTGAACACGAAAAAATGTATTGCAGCTTGTTTTAATTTCTTAAAATGAGTCTTGAATTTAAACACAGTCATATTGTTCAGAACCCTATATGCTGTTGTTTTTGACTGTAAAACACAAAAATTGAATTTAAAGAGGCATGTTGCAAGAGTTTAGGGAATGTCAATGTTATACAGATTTTATTTTTAACCATCTGTGAGTTTACTTCACTTTAGACTTCCAGAACTACCTGAGAACACAGACAGGCAGCACCACCACCATCAATGTCATCATCTGTACAGTGGATTACCTGCTTAGACTACAGGTGAAGTCATTTTACCCTCAAAAACAGACTAATTCAGACATAGCTAAGTGCTCTCAGTAAGTACACTTACTGTTTTGGGGGTGTTTGTTTTCTCTTTCCAGGAGTCTATCAGTGATTTCTACTGGTATTATTCAGGAAAAGACATCATAGATGAACCAGGCAAGAGGAACTTCTCTAAAGCTATGACTGTGGCCAAGCAGGTGTTCAACAGTCTTACTGAGTATATCCAGGTACATCATTAAATCATTGACATTCATATTAAATTTATGATATTAATTTTGTTTTGGTCTGTATATATTGATTTTACACAACCTCTCGTGAGTTGAATCATAGAATTTTATCCTTGGAAAAATCTTGGATTTGTCCAATTTAATTACCTGTAAAATCATTGGCTGTCACGTATTAAAGTTGTCCTCTTGTCTCAGGGTCCCTGCACAGGAAACCAGCAGTCCCTGGCCCACAGTCGTCTGTGGGATGCTGTGGTGGGCTTCCTGCACGTATTTGCCCATATGATGATGAAACTGGCTCAGGTAACCCATCTGAACTTGATTCCTCTGTTAATTTACACACTTCTTGTGTTTATTTTATCTGAATGCATTAGATCAGAAACTTTATGTTGCAGCAAATGTGTGTAATTTCTACTAAAAGAGCTTATTTATTACTTTAATGGCTAATAGAAAGTGCATGTAAATAAAACTATAGCAGCTGCTTATGTATAGTAGAAATGTTTTTAATTATTAGATTACACGCTAAAAGAACATGTTACATTCCTTTTTCAAACTGCAAATGACAAGTATGTTGGAATGTAATATTGTTTTTACTCTCAATGTTTTACTGATGCTGTATGCAGGGAAGAGTATGTATGACTCTATTTATCTATTGAAGTGATTGTATTTGAGTTTCCCCCTTTATGTTCCAGATTCCCAAGTCCAGGTTGTTTGAACCCAATTTGACAAAATATAATTTTACTTTTCATTTTACTTTCAATTCCTCATAACGTTTCTGCTAAACAAAATCTGCCAAGTATGCAAACATGTGGGTCAAACAGCCTGAGAAAACGGATGGCAGTTAACATTACCCGGAAAACCATGTGTTTTCAGCTTTATGTGAATTTGCTGGATTAAGTGTTTTGCCTCTTTTACAGTTCTGCCTTTGGTGTGCTGTTTGATTTTTTTTTTCATGATCTGTTGTGTGTATGGAGTGTTTCAGTTTCTAGTAATTAACCCGTTATTGTTACTGCATGCATTAACCTACATTTTAAATGTTACAGTTTTTTACATTATCCTCAAGCAATCTGATAAGGTAAAGATGTTGATATATTTCTACCCGTATACAGTAAGCTATACACTCACAAATTATGTTTTGTGTTATCCCTTTTATGAATAAATAATAAAAAATAATATTCCTTTTATTTTATAAATGATGCATTTTATATTTTTTAATAAAAACTGCTGATTTAGATACATGTTATTGGACAGTATATATAATATAGTATGCCATTCTGTTTTCTTGTAGGATTCCAGTCAGATTGGTCTTCTGAAAGAGTTGTTGGACCTTCAGAAAGATATGGTGGTCATGTTATTGTCTCTGCTGGAGGGTATGAATAAAGTCTATAATTTATGTTAATCAGTTTCACATCATTCAGTCTAGACCTGATTACACTGCATGACTCTGTATTTGACAGGTAATATTGTTAATGGCACCATTGCTCGCCAAATGGTGGACATGCTAGTGGAGTCCTCCAGCAATGTAGAAATGATCCTTAAATTCTTTGACATGTTCCTTAAGCTGAAGGACATTGTCGCGTCTGATGCATTCCGCGACTATGTGACAGACCCCAGAGGTTTGATATCCAAGAAAGATTTCCAGAAAGCCATGGACAGCCAGAAACAGTACACACCTGCGGAGATCCAGTTCCTATTGTCCTGCTCTGAAGCAGATGAGAATGAAATGATTAATTACGAGGAGTTTGCCAGTCGGTTCCAAGAGCCAGCGAAAGACATTGGTTTTAACATAGCGGTGCTGCTAACCAACCTCTCTGAACATGTTCCTCATGATACCAGGTTGCAGAACTTCCTTGAACAAGCTGAGAGCGTTCTGAACTATTTCCGCCCATTCTTGGGGCGTATCGAGATAATGGGTGCCAGCAGGAAGATCGAGAGAATCTACTTTGAGATCACTGAGGTGAATCGTAAGCAATGGGAAATGCCTCAAGTAAAAGAGTCCAAGCGGCAGTTCATATTTGACGTGGTCAACGAAGGTGGCGAATCAGAGAAGATGGAGCTTTTTGTCAACTTCTGTGAGGACACCATCTTTGAGATGAACATCGCTTCACAGATTTCAGAGCAAGATGAGGAGGAGAAAGAAGAGGATGATGAGGAGGAACCCGAAGGAGGAGATGGTGGAGGCGGTGGAGATGAAGAGGGAGGTGGAGAGGAGGGCCAGCCAGAATCAAGCTCTGCCTTTTCCGATTTCATCCAAAGCATCATGAATTTCCTTGGCATGTTTACCTTTAGGAATATTCGCAGACAGTACCGAAGGCTCAGGAAGATGACCATCAAGGAAATTGTGGTGAAGGTCGCTACCTTCCTGTGGACAATCCTCATGGGCATCCTCTATTTCATTTACAGTGTGTGTAAAGGTTTCTTCCTGCTCATCTGGCATACACTTTTTGGAGGTGGTTTAGTTGAAGGGGCCAAGAACATCACCATGACCGAGTTGCTGGCCAGCATGCCAGATCCCACGCAGGATGAGGTGCATGGAGACCTACCGGGAGAACCAAGGGGTGGAGAAGAGCAGGATACAGGAGGGATAACAGACTCAATGGAAGTTGGAGGGGGAGAGGAAGAGGATGAGGACATCCAAGAAAAAGATGGTGGGAAGATTCCTGGTATTGATACACCTGGTGGACTTGGAGATATGGGTGACACGACCCCTGTGGAACCTCCAACTCCAGAGGGCACTCCATTACTGAAGAGGAAAGTGGTATGGTGTTTATTTAGCTGGATTCCTGTGTTCCTTCCTCAGTCTTCTACACAAAGAGTTTTAATTGTATGTGTCATGTTGGTCCTTGTTTTGTTTTGTTTTATGCTGTAGCAACCAGAAGAAGCAGGACCTGAGCAACCTCCTGCTATTGAAGAACCTCCTCCTGAACCTGAAAAAGCAGAGTGAGTTTCTTCCAAATGATGGATGACAGGACATTGTAGTGTTTGAGTTCGATTCATTTTAATGACCATCTTCCATGTGTAACAGCACTGAGAATGGAGAGAAGGCTGAGAAGGAAGTAGAGGTCAAGCCTGAAGCCACTCCAGAAGAACCAAAACCTGAGAAAGCCACTAAAGCCAAAAAGGAAAAGAAATCAGTCAGGAGAGCAGGATTTGAGCTCTGGAATGAGTTGGATGTTCAAAGAAATAAATTTATGGTGGGAAAAAAATTTGAATTTTGAGTTTTAGTTCCTGGTTTAATTACAATTTACAGGTTTTGATTTGATGTTAATCTCCACTTCCATTTACAGAACTGTTTGTCCCGTAACTTCTACAACATTCGTTTCCTGGCTTTGTTCATCGCCTTTGCCCTGAACTTCATTCTTCTCTTCTACAAGGTTGAAAAGCCTATTTTTAGTTTTCCCAGTTTAATCTTTGGTTTATTTGGATTTCTAGGCTTGTTTATATGTCCTTTTGTTTAAATGTTTAATTGATTCAAAATGGCATGCCTCACAATATTTTTACTTTCAAATGTTTGTCGATCTAAAAATAAAATGTAATGTTCCTGTTAAGACCTTTTTTTTTTAAATTCTCCAGGTATCTGATACTCCTCCAATTAGTGATGAGTTTGATGGCTCAGGTATGTTTGAAGGCTCCGGGCTGTTTGAGGGCTCTGGGGAGGACTTTGAGGGCTCTGCTGGAGAGGAAGGAGGGGGTGATGATGATGAGGAAGGTCCTGTGTATTTTTTCCTGGAAGAGAGTACAGGATACATGCAGCCCACTATGTCCTGCCTGGCAATTGTGCACACCATAATTGCTTTCTTATCTATCATTGGATACAACTGCCTCAAGGTTTGAACCACTAGATTTACATTTTAGCAGTTAAATTTGCGTCATTAACAGTCTTGATTCAGGTTGTTTTTATTTAATTCTGTATGTGTGTTATCAATTATTTGTGCTATCAATAAGTTGTCACGTTGTTGTGGTCTGTTAGATTCCACTGGTCATCTTTAAGAGAGAGAAAGAACTGGCAAGAAAGCTGGAGTTCGATGGTCTTTACATCACTGAACAGCCGGAGGATGATGACATCAAAGGCCAGTGGGACAGATTGGTGCTAAATACACCGTAAGTCTGGGAAAGCCTTCATTATGGAGCTGTTTCTCACAAGATGGTTGACTAAAGTGAAACTTGAGCTAGATTCTGTTTTGAGGTCAAACTGGTTTTGCACATACAGGATGTGGTCCTTAATTTATGTCTCTTTAATAGACTAGTACATGTTCATTAGCAGACCTAGCCAATTGTGCTCAGTTTTTCTGGGGGAAAATTGTAATTAAAACCCTTTGTCGTTGTTTTAGCTCCTTTCCCTCTAACTACTGGGACAAATTTGTCAAGCGAAAGGTAAACCAAAATTCTTCCTGTTCATTGGTGTGTAGGTTTAAAATGACTGTGTTTATGAAGAAATGTTGTTCTCGTATCCTTTGGCAAGATTCTGGATAAATATGGCGATATTTATGGTCGTGAGCGAATCGCAGAGCTGCTGGGTATGGATCTGGCATCGCTGGATGTCAGCAAACAACAGACAGACAAGAAACCCGAAGAGCCAGACAACTCAATGCTTGCATGGTATTAAAAATTCATTATAAGTGACATATCATTCAGAGACATTTTAAGATATTACATTTAGGTTATGTGTTATTTCTTTGCCATTAGTGGCACCAAACAGAACTGCAAAAGTATCAAGCATTAGATTTTCCTTCCATATTATTTTTCAGGCTCACTTCCATTGACATCAAGTATCAGATATGGAAATTTGGAGTTGTGTTTACAGACAATGTAAGTCTTTTTTTCTCCACAGGTATTAAAATCTACAGTATTTCGTAAAATCCAAGTTCTAGTCAAGTGTACTAAAGTGTTCTTTATTTACAGACTTTCCTCTACCTGGTGTGGTACACGGTTATGTCACTTCTTGGCCACTACAACAATTTCTTTTTTGCTTGTCACCTGCTGGACATCGCAATGGGTGTCAAGACCCTGCGTACAATTCTTTCCTCGGTCACACACAATGGAAAACAGGTACGTCAGCACATCACTTCAAACTGGTTCTGAACATTTGTATTTATACACTGGCTGACTCTGTTGGGTTGTTTCAGCTGATGATGACTGTGGGTTTGCTGGCTGTGGTTGTGTACCTCTACACTGTGGTGGCCTTCAACTTCTTCAGGAAGTTCTACAATAAGAGCGAGGATGAGGACGAGCCGGACATGAAGTGTGATGACATGATGACGGTTGGTCACAGCATTATACAGCATTATTAGTGTTAAATTGTCTTTTATTTTTCTTCTCTAATAATGCATTTTGTTGTTGGTAGCTCACTTTTTCTGCAATTTTTCATTAAGCAAACATCTGCTGCATAATCCAACAAATGTCTCTCCTTCTCTTCACAGTGTTATCTGTTCCACATGTACGTGGGTGTGCGGGCAGGCGGAGGCATAGGAGATGAGATTGAGGATCCAGCAGGGGATGAGTATGAACTCTATCGGGTGGTTTTCGACATCACCTTCTTCTTTTTTGTCATTGTCATCCTGCTGGCCATCATTCAAGGTGAGACTCATGTTCAACTTCACCTAGCAATTCTACCACGTTAAACCTTACATTTCACAGATTTATGACTTGTTTTGAGATTTCATTTTCTGGATTAGATTGAAAACACTGCACTGCAATTCACTGCATGTCTGCACAGGTCTGATCATTGATGCTTTTGGTGAGCTGAGAGACCAGCAAGAGCAGGTCAAAGAAGACATGGAGGTACTAGATGAAATATAACATAACACATACTAAAAAAAATTCACATCAAGTTTTTAGATCCTTATCGATGTGTCTGATTTTACACTTTGCATTGCTTCTCCAGACCAAATGCTTTATATGTGGTATTGGGAGTGATTACTTCGATACAACGCCACATGGCTTTGAGACACATACGCTTGAAGAACACAACCTGGCCAATTATATGTAAGTGATTCGGTTTTAAGCTTTCTGATGTTATACAATCTCCTCATCTTCAGACTAACAAAAATAATGTTTCTCTCTTTACTAGGTTCTTCCTGATGTACTTAATCAACAAGGATGAAACTGAGCACACTGGGCAGGTAAGACTTGTCAATGTTCATAACTGATAAACATAAAAAGCAAATTAAATATAACAAATATGTGTATGCGTGACAGGAATCATACGTGTGGAAGATGTACCAGGAGAGATGCTGGGATTTCTTCCCTGCTGGAGACTGCTTCAGAAAACAATATGAAGACCAGCTTGGATAACAAAGCTAGTATGATATTTGCAACAATCCGTGATTAATGTAAAATTATACAAATATAGACTTGCACAATACCAGATCATTATAATAGGCACTCAAAATGCCTGCTATTTATTCATAGAAAGTGTTTTGGGGTCATTTTAAAGTATCTGCTCATTTAAAAAGTTAATGTGGTTAAGACCTATTCTAATGATTGTTTAGCATGTATCTCAATCTTTATTTTATAAATTTTAAAATGTTAATGTATTTGATATTCTTGCAGTTTATGTTAAGCATGACTTCAAGATCAGCTCAAAATCTACTGTGAAATAAAAAAGTTATCATCACAGACATTGTGAAAATGTAAATAGTTTTATTCAGAGATTGTATATTACATTCTTGAAGCAACATATGTCTTTAAACATAAAACCATCTTAAAATGGCAAATTATCATTGTAAATGACTCAAAAGCATGCTATTACTAAGATTTAGCTGCCTTTTTAGGGTCTTTCATATGGAAGCCCATTTCCGCCACTGAATAAAAAAGAAAAAAAGGTTATTGCGACTTTTTCTCACAATTCTGACTTTTTTTTTTAGATTTGCATGATACAAACTTGCAATTCTGACTTATTTTCTCAGAATTTTGAGATATAAAGTCGCAATTGCGAGATATAAAGTCAATTTGGCGAGATATAAAGTCGCAATTGCGAGTTATAAAGTTGGAATTGCAAGATATAAAGTCACAATTGCGAGTTATAAAGTCACATCTGCGAATTATAAAGTCGGAATTGCGAGATATAAAGTCACAACTGCGAATTATAAAGTCCGAATTGTGAGACATAAACTCGCAATTCTGACTTTATATCTCATAATTCTGAGAAAATAAGTCAGAACTCGTATCTCACAACTAAATCTAAAAGTATAATTTCAGAGCAACTGGATTAGTCGAAGTGAAACTTCTCCAAATGCATAAAAAATTGCCAGTAACATGAATCACAAATAGCACTCAACTAAATAATCAGATATTACATAGGTTGGTGGGTGATGGGATTTTCCCAAAAGAACACACATCAGATTCTAGAATTTACTTTGTACTAAGTATACATGTTATCACAGACACATCTTACATTTACAACGGTCACTGCTTGCAACCATGCTAATTTCTCAAATGCCTTGCTTCAGGCAACTCTGCAGAAATATCACCTATAGGACATTACTGTGGAAAACGGTTAACAACACTGTGAGCAAAATACTTTTGACACACAAATAAAAAAAATGCTGCCACTCCACCTGACTTAATACAACAAAAGCAAACTCCAGACTATATAAAACACAAAAAAGAACACAATTTCAGTTACAAACACTACATTACCCTGCTGAAACATAAGAAAAAGAAAGAATTAAAAGTTTATCATTCCTTGTCCTAAATCGATTATTTAAAAAAAGTGCAGAAAAGTATTTTCAAAATGCAAATACTGGATTTGACTGGAATTCATCATACAACACATTCAAAACCTCCTGTTCACGAGTAAAGGTTAATCCTTTTCTCTTCTTTTTAAGGATTCTAGTTTCAAAACACTCAACTTTAATTGCCTCAGATTAAGACGAAGATTTAGGCTTTGTTATCCACTTGCAATAGATCTTGGGTTTGTATGGTTTCGGAAGATCCGGGTATGGTGGAGGCTGATGAGTAGCTATGCATGCACTGGTAATCTGACGACAGGTCTGTTGGGTTCGAGAGGATACTTTCGCTGTCAGTGCTGGACTCAGACACTATCCTGTACTCGCGCACAGGACAGGCGCGCTCTGTGAAATTGGGTTTGAAGCCGTTCTCCAGATCTTTAGGCATGGACAGCCATTTCTGCATGACAAAAAAAAATTGCATCACTCATTCTCTTTGTACCACTATGGATTAAAGAACAAATTAAAGCGTGGTATATGACTTGCAAAATAAAAACAGTTACTTACCTCAACATTGCCATCATAATTGTCAAAAAGGGCTGCAAGGTAATTGCTTACATTGCGTCCTGCATTTGGTACCACTGGTATTAAAATGATTCTTAACCTAAGGAAAGTGAAATATTAAATTAGCATAAAACACTATTGCATTAAATTTCAATATGGAAAATTAAAATGGCTAAAAAGACAAAAAAACTGATCCAAACCTCTCGCTATGGACGAGCAAGCAGGCCAGTATGAGAAGAATTACTGAGGCTCCTGCTGTACACAGCACCAGTGACATCACAGACATGTTAAGTGGGCCATCTGGAGAAAAGGGCTGCTGTTAAAGCCACTGCTGTAGTTTTCAGAATTGTCTTTGCAAACATAGGCCATGTTTATGGTTTAGAACAGAGAAAAACATAGTTGCTTGTTTAACTGACACTTGCGGTCTCTGCCACTTTAAACTTTGCACTTGACAGGAAGATTGTCCAAGGTATGAAAAATGCCAAAGTTCAGTGCCCTTAATGCACTTCTGAGCTGTATTTGAGGCTAAATGTATCACACATTTTATGTGTAATAGTTTACATTATAACAAGCATCACAATTGCTCAATTACGTTTCCTGTTACATAGGCACTACTGAGCAGACATTCTGAAGTACTGAAAGTCCAAATGTGCAAATAACAATGAAAAACTTGAATGTTTACCACATTATACAAAACATAATGTAAGTCAACAAGTGGGCCTTGTGCACAACAGTAAAGTCAGTCATTTTCTTTGAATATACCATACTTATTGGTATACATTCACACAGCAGCAGAATGCGGTTGTCACACCCGTAAATTGCTGAAATGTGTGTGAACGTAACCGTATTAAGGACTCAAATATAGGATTGGCAACCGTATTCTGCTGCTGTGTGAACGTGGCCATAGTGAAGTAACAATAGTTAACATTAAGTAACAGTACAAGAGCGCAGTGGTGTAACATGGGCCCGACGAGCTGCACCATGGTTATAAAGCACATACAAACACAGAGCTCGTGTCTAGAAAAAGAACCCATATAAGAAAATTTGTGCCTAACCTACTTCATTTCGACCAAATAAAACCAGTATCTTATCACAAAAAGCACAAATCAAAATGCATACAAACGTGATATTCAATCACTTTAATGAACACCGCTTTGGTTTTAATAATAATAATAAAATAATAATAATTTAGAACCCGCCGCCACAGAAACGCTTGACAAAAGTTCTACTATTTGACCGCTAAAGCGCACAAATAATTGATGCAAATGTATAGATTTATTCAGTGATGTGAGAATTGTCGGCATTAATTTCATTGTATTATTAACATTTCTGTATATATAATAATATAGTAACTGTGTTTGTCGCCAGGGGCCCTCGTGCTATGTGGACAGGCCTGAGTGCGCTGCAGTCTGTGGTTAACTTTACGCCACTGAAAGAGCATCATGTATAGTACAGTAATCATCAAATGTGAAACTGGTTGTGGATAGTGTTCTGTCGTTGAACTTAATACTACAGATAGATTTGATGACAAATTGCATTTATTTATTTAAGCATCCAGTCTGGTAAAGCATCACGTAAAACATGAGAATATGCAACTTGCTGCTGCAGTGCGCCGTTAACATTGCGTCGCGAGAGTGAGCGCCATATTTTCGTGCTAGCAGCTGAGAGCCTGTTATAATGCGGATAAGATAAGTTACCTGAGGTGTCGTTGGTCTTTAAATATTCCCAGTAGACAGACTCACTCCAGTCGCTCCAGAACATGGACTGTCCACAGGAAGACTCTATTCGAGACCTGACCTGGAACTCGTAGCGTTTGTTTGAGGGAAAAGGCAAACTGAAGGAGGTCCTGTGGCCTGGAGTGCTGTTCTAGGGAAGAGAGATGTAAACTGTGCCGTTTGTATTTGGTTGTCAGACGACCACAAGGTGAGAATGCATAACAATGATAATTTGTAACGTTACAACACAGTCTTCGCAGTTAATTAGTCTAGTCATCAAGCACTAGGACTTTGTCTTTTATCCCAGCGAATCACTTTACCATTTAATAAGCAGTTCCAACATGATATAACATATGGCATAATAAAAAATTTTTATTAATTTTTTTGGAATTTCGTCATTTAGCCGATAGGTGGCGACAAGTCACTTTCTTTGTCAACAATGATCACTAAAGAAAAGGAGTGACATTTTCTTACGAGTGCGTCATTGAATCATTTACCCAATCAATATGTTATATGTATTTAAAACCTGATTTAAAGACTTGCGATAGTTGCTTTGGTGTTTGGAGATGGAAAAAAGACAAAAAGGTTTCAAGGATCAAAACAATAATAGTTTAGTACAGCTTTACATTCTTTCCGTATGTGATGAAGGGGACTGACAAGGGCGGATCCATATGCAGGCTTTTATTAAAAGGCATGGTCATACACTGGCAGGGTCAAACAACGGCAAACAGGGATAGCGAAGGCAACAGCTTACAAGAATAATCCAGTAGGGTGGCAAAACACACATGAACACTTTATAAAGGCGAGACAAGGGGGTAAACACTACCCGATCCATACCGGAAACACGATTTGTACTGTGCATGTGTGGAAATGCGTCAACTTCTGCAGTATGACGAAACACTTTACGGCAGTTCCACGGATTTATATATATATATATAATTAACATTTTGCAAACAGCATCTGACTTTACAAAACAAATTAAGGTACAGTGACAATTGTAACAGTGACTAAACTGACAGACAACATTGCGACGGTAGCATGCATCAACCACCAGGGTGTTGTTCATTCGCATCGCCTGTCGCAACTCGCCCGTCATCTCCTCCTCTGGAGTCACTAGCGGTTCAAATCTCTGCGAGCCATTCACGTTCCGGGGGAGCTGAATCGTGCAGCCGACGCACTCTCACGATAGCTCACACTTCCCGGAGAATGGAGACTCCACCCTGGGACGATCCAGCTGATTGGAGTCGATTCGGGGAAGCGCAGGTGGATCTGTTTGCTTCCCAGTAGTCCTCCCACTGCCAGTTATTTTGCTCCCTGAGCGAGGCCCCCCTCAGGAACAGATGCACTGGCACACGGCTGGCCCCGGGGTCTTCTCAAGTACGCCTTTCCCCCAGTGAGCCTCCTTGCACAGACCCTGTGCAAGATCAGGGAGAATCAGGAGGTTCTTGGGCCTCATGCTCCTGTCGACAGCCCTCCCTGGAAGATTCCCCTGAGGAAGGACCCTCTTTCTCAGGGGATGGGCTCAATCTGGCACTTGCATCCTGATCTGTGGAACATGCACGTCTGGCTTCTGGACGGGACTCGGTAGACCTCGCTGGCCTTCCGCAGGCTGTGGTAGACACTATCACTCAGGCTAGAGCCCCCTCTATGAGGCAGGCCTACGCCCTGAAGTGGGATCTGTTCGCAGACTGGTGTTCCTCTCGCCGATAGGATCCTCATAAGTGTTCGATCAGTGTGGTGCCTTCCTTTCTTCAGGCAAGTTGGAATGGAGGGTGTCCCCTTCCACTTTGAAAGTCTATGTCGCTGCCATCGCGGCTTAATTTCGTTGGGAGAACATCACCTGATCATCAGGTTCCTTAGAGGTGCGAAAAGGTTGCATCCGACCAGATCGCACTTAATCCCTTCTTGGGACCTCTCCGTCGTCCTAGCCAGACTACGAAGAGCTCCCTTCGAGCCACTCGATGCAGTCGAGCCAAGTTCTTATCGTTAAAGACTGCTCACGCTGGCTTCGATGAAGGGGATGGGGGACCTGCAGGCATTCTCAGTCAGCGATTCGTGCCTCGAATTCGGTCCGGCTTACTCACGTTTTTTTTGAGTCCCAGACCAGGTTATGTGCCCAAAGTTCCCACCACACCCTTCAGGATCAGGTGGTGAACTGGCAAGCGCTGCCTTCAGAGGAGGCAGACCTGACCCTTGAGTTTCTGTGTCCCGTACGCGCCTTTTATGTGAAGTGCACCCAGAGTTTTAGGAACCTCCTTCACTCTTCTCGGGCCTGGCATTCTTTCTCCATGGTTCTTCCACCGTGTTCCCCTCACTCTAGTAAGATCTTCTCGCACGGCCTAAGAATCTATGTGCTCCATCCCCCAACTTCTGCTTTTCTAAACCCTGCAGGGCCCCCTTACAATGCTGGCCCCCAGGGTATTGGGAAGGTTGCATGGGATCTCCATCTTGTCTGACACACTGTCCCTGCAGCCTGTCAGAATTTTGGCCTCCTACGTAACGCAGTCAGTGATGTAACATCACAGTGACTGACTGAAAGGGAATGTCTTGGTTACATATTTAACCCTCATTCCCTGAAGGAGGGAACGGAGATGTTACGTCCCTCCTGCCACAAGGTCGGACTGCGCTGGGGAGTCGGTCCCGAACGGCTCCTCAGCAGAAACCTAATGGTGGTTTGCACGCCACAATTCTCATTGGCGTTTTCTCCAAAGATCAGAGTCGATTGGTCTCCAAGGTACCCCATGACATCAGTCAATGATGTAACGTCTCCGTTCCCTCCTTCAGGGAACGAGGGTTACATACGTAACTGAGACATTTTCTAAAGATATGTTCTACTTAATTCAGCATGCTTTATAAAAATGTCTGCATTTAGGAAACTTATTTATTCATTAATTTTTTTATTCATAAATGAATTAATTCCTTCCATCCTTCATTCATGTTCTACTTAACTGTTCTACTTATTTCAGCATACTTTAACAAATGTCATCTGAAAAAAAAAAAAAATCTACGATTGGTAGAACTGTCAGAATCTGTATGCTTTGAAGCTGTGTGTAAAATGCAAAAGAATCTATATCACTAGAAGACGTCGTAAAAAGGAACAGGAAGTGGCAGCAAACGTGACAGGAAGTGGCAGTAAACGTGTGCATGCGCAGAGCAAAACTTGTGTTTCCGCACATGCGCAGTACAAATCGTGTTTCAGGTACGGATCGGGTAGTGACAGAAACTAACAAGACACAAACACAAGGTAAGCAAAGGTGCAGTGGGAGACAAACGTTCATAATAAAAGTCCACAAATCACTACAAAAGGAAAACGCTGACAGACAACATAACAGAGCCCCCCCCCCCCAAGGAGCGGATTCCTGACGCTCCAAACACAAAACACAGTAGTCCCAGGGGAGGGACGGAGGGCCAAGTACTTGGGGAAGTGAGGAGCTGAAGCATGGAGCAATGGTAGGCCTAGACCGTGGGGCAGCGGCAGCGAAAGGGACTGTGGCACATGGGACTGCAGTGGGCAGAGCAATGAGCCACGGTGGTCCAGACAGCAGAACTGGCGGCGGAGATGCCTCCAAGGACGGAACTGGCGGCAGAAACGCCTCCCAGGACGGAACTGGCAGTCGAGACGCCCCCCAGGGTATACATATTTAGATCAAGAATAATTAGACATTTAAAGATTAAGGATCACAATGCAAAACTAGATAAAAAAGTTTGTTTAGACAAACTTTAAGTTGGCTTGAGAAAGCCGGAGATAGAAGTTTGAAAAAGTTT
>JAUMHE010000059.1:11190391-11221510 GCA_032359235.1 Enteromius mattozi
AAGAATTTATGATACAGATGACTGTTAAACGCGTCATCACGGTCTTGTGAAAAGGCTCTATGGGATGTGGCAGTAACAGGGTTGATAGTATTATCTTGATTTGACATTATTAGATGTTTGTGAAACTACAAGGTGCCTATCAATAAGAGAATTTAATACTGATATTTTTATTTATTTTTTATTCATTTATTTATTTTACAAATATGTCTGTTACTAACTGGGTTGATGTTAGAAAACATGACATTTAAGTACAAAGGAGACCTTGTAAAGAACACTTTCTTGGCACTTTTTGATGTTTAAAATAATTCTCATCACTTTAAACATAATAGAATAGAAAGGGAAACAACGTTGATGCATAAGCTTGATGAACATTTTCAAAACATTTTACACTGTGAGCAAAATGTTTATTTTAATATATTGTGTTTTTATCCAAATGTGAAAATCTGCCAATACAGCAAGGAGAGTTGGAAACAGGGCTGAGGACAGGCTAAAAATGTAAATAAATGTAAATAAAAAAGGATTTTTGTCTGTCAGATAATGCACTGTTTAATCTTTGTCTTGCAGTCTACCCAGACTTCGAAGGCTGCTGAGTTGTTACGATGCAAATGAAGCTGTGAGTGTTGGAGAACGTTACGGCTATGGGCTTAGCAGGGACGGCTACAGCTACATCACGGGAGGTGGAGGGTGAGTTACAGATACTGCTCAGATAATACTAATGCCCATACTTAGGACTATGGGTTTGCCCTAAACCTTTTCCACTCAAGTATTAAACTTGAGCAGATTCAGTTCAGATGTGCACTTACTTTTCACCTGACAAATAATAAAACAGATAAAAGATTTGACCAAAGGCATTTTTTGAGTCTAGCATTTGATAAAGACTTCTGGGTGGGCTTTTTTGACTTGTCAGTAAGTAACCACCTAAAAACTTCTCAGTTGTTGTTTTAGTACCGTTTCGTCCGTGTCCTGACAGTATACTGCTCAGTAACTGTTGTCAAGAGGTTTCTGTTTACTTGTAACATTCTAATTAGCAGACAGTGACTTCCCATTGCAAGGCAGGTATTTTGTGAAAGAATCCAGTCGAGTCCGGACTTGTACCATGTCACATTGTTAGCTGTCCTGTTATTGCATTGAACCAAACCTGTAGAATGTGTTCTATAGAGTAACTATTTTATTCTATCTTTTATCTTTCTATCTTTTATTCTATTTTATTCATGCAGGATGGTGTTCAGTAGAGTAGCGGTGCAGAATATTTTGGCAGGTGGCTGTGGCTGCCGTGTTTCCGATGCCCCCGATGACATGGTGTTAGGGATGTGTCTAACCACACTTGGGCTCCCGGTCACACACAGCCCACTTTTCCATCAGGTAACAAACACAAACGCACACCCTCAAATCACATGCTGTCTTTCTCTGTGATGTTCTATAGCTGCAAAAACACAAGTAATAAGGCGGAGATTTATTTTTCATGTGCGCTGTGATTTTGGCATCCAAGCAGAACAACAAATAAGCTGATAACCTCTTGGTACAAATGAGGAGAGCAACTTTGTGCATATTTAACAGCAGAACGGAGAGTACAGGAAGACAGGTTCATATGTTTTTGTCTTGAAATCCCAAGACCAAGGAACAAGACAGCTTGTTCCTAGTCATTATAAGCCAAATAATAAAGGATTGTATGAGAAATGTAGTTATTCACTAAATATCCTGCCAGGCGTACATTGAAGAACTCTCTTGTGCTCACAAAGGCTACATTTATTTGGTCACAAATACAGTAATACAATAATACAGTGTGTATTATTCCTTTAAAATGACTGTTTTATTTTAAAATTATGATTTATTATCATGATGACAATGATTAATATGAATCAGCCATTACTCCAGACTTCAGTATCACATGATCCTTCAGAAGTCATTCTAATAAATAGGTAAGATTTTGAGATTTGATGCTCAAAAAAAGAAAAAAAATCCTTTTATCACAGCTGAAAATAGTTGTTTCCCTGAGGTAACACTTGTTAACTATTAACTACGACTTTTCCTTCAATAAATTCTTAATTTGCTACTATTACTATGGTTGTTGTTAAGTTTAAGAATGTAGAGTAAGATTATGTGAAATAAAGCATTATTATGTGCTTAATTAGCAGTAATAAATGGCTAATATTCTAGTAATATGCATGCTAATAAGCAACTAATAGGTGTAACTAAAATAAAGTGTTACCAAATAATGTTACTAACCCTAGACCTTTTGATTTGTAGTGTAGTTGAAAAAAGAATGACGTGATATAAGTTTCACAAATTATGGTAAATAATGTAAATAAATTATGATAAAAATTATGATAATAAAGGCAGAAAAAGACAGGTTTACATGTATCTGCACATCATTTTATAAATTCTTGAGAATAACATTTGGGGAATTATCACATTCAGGACAAGTTTATGCATGTCTGTTAATGAGCTGTGTGAAATTGGTGTGATCACATGGTCTCCTCTCTGACCAAAGGCCCGTCCGCATGATTATGTGAAAGAGCTGCTGGCACGACAGAGCCCAATCTCCTTCCACAAACACTGGAACATCAACCCTGTTGCTGTCTACCAGCACTGGCTCGCAGAGCCCAACCACAACAGACCACAATCGCTCACACAGACCCGAGAGGAGCTGTAGATGGCGCTTAAGGAGTGAATGCATTTTATTTAATAATTCAAAGAAATCGATCATGGAATCAAAATTAATCCTATATCATTTTAAACACATTTTTCATATTATTTGAAACTATTTGTTGGTTCATGCTATTTAAAAAAATCATAGCAGAGTTTGATAAATAACCCCCATTGTTTCTTGTTGAGTGTTTTGATCTCACATTACAGAAGTAGACTGGGTTGCGAAATGGTTTTATTTTAACTTTAGGTAAAAAACATAACAGTGATGTTATGAAAGGAAGTTGTGGTAAATGTACAAATACAGTAAATGTATAAATCACATTATCTATTCAACAATAAAGAAACCTGAGATACTTATGCACCATTTATGACACTGTTAAGCTCTATCTATGTGTGTGTGTAAAGGCAGAGTGATATTTCTGTAGCTGTCAGTACAGAAGATGCTGTGTCACATTTCATCCCTCTGTGCATTTCACAAAACCTTGTTCTAACAAAAACTATACTGAAATTTGAAATTAAAAGTGACCACATCTTGAAGATGATATTACTGTGACAGTTTAAATGGTTTCTAGGCATGGTGCATTGCAGTAAACAGGATGCTCAGGGACATAATATTCCATGGTTTAGAGAGTGCTTTAACAAATTAGGCATCTTGGGATTTTGTTTTTGTGGTTTTATGCTTTCAGTTCTGTGTCCTATTTTCTTTAAATATGAAACTTGTATAACGATAAGCAAATGTTTTATTGGTTAAAGCTAAAGTGTGTCATTTTAAATGGAATTCATAAATAATTGATTGTAATATTCTTTGTTTTTGAACAGGTTTCCTGAACAGTCCTCCTGTCTTAGGTTAGTGGTTATAAGCACATATTGTACAGTAGTCAACATTTGAAGTGGTTTAAAAAAGTTTAAAGTTGTCCAAAGACAAGAATGCACTTTGGTTTTAGGTTTTTGGAAAACTTGATGAAAAGTTTTGAACCACTTCAAATGTTGACTACTGTAGTCTTGGCCAAACAATATTTGTTTTTTGGAGGAAAAATTAGCCTGTTTTTTTTTCCTTCTTTAGCTGTCTCAACAAAAGATGGAATAGTAGTTTATCATTTGAACATAGAAACGTTACACACAAATACCCCATAAAGATATCTGAAAAAGGTCTTTAAATCTTAACATACCCTTCTACAAATCAAGGCCTTAACAAGGTCTTAAAATGGAGTAGACAGTGTTTAACATTAAATTAAATTACATTAAATGTCACATCAATGACAAACAAATCTCAATATCCTTAAAACAGGATACATTCACTTGTGATGCAAAATAAAGACATTATGTCCTGTTTACTGAACAACTGGGAGAAAATACAACGTCGTTTTGCAAAATACTGAGGAAGAACATCGCTTTTTTACAACTATGGTTATTTATGGTTAAGTTTATTGGTTAAGTTTATTTCCTTTTTCTAGTGGGTGAGAACAGAGATATTTAATCATCTTAAGCAATTATATATATATGAGAAAAACAGCTGTTTAACACCTGTTTAGGTCATGCTTCTCTTTCTGATGATTTAGATTTTCCAGTATTAAACTTGAGGAATATTACCATCTAAAGGTAAGGAAAAAGGGTTGACTTTTTATTCACTTGTGCTTAGATTTATTTATAGTTTCTTCCTTGCATATTTTATTCAAGAGTACACAGTGAAAGGGTCAAAGGTATGGCCGGTTTATTTCCTGTTTTGGAATAATCCTGCATTTTTTTCCTGGCATGCTGTTTGACCACCCTTTTTACCTTTTATATCACTGTCTAAGCTGCTGAAGGATAACATAGTTTCATCTCAGACATTTTAAGGCTGAATCCTGAACTTTCCACTCAGGCTAAATGAGACATCTCAGCTCAGAGATCATCATCATTTGGCAAGTCATATCAGATTTCTCAACTTAAAGAATAGTCCTTGTTGTCTTTTTCAGAGCCAGCTTATTGACAGCAGAAAGATTGAGCAATGAAAAGAACAGCAGCAGTGGAGCAATGAAAAAATGAATTTAGTGAACTTTCAAAGCCTCACGGAAATTACTGAGAACAACAAGAAATAGATAACATCTCGCTTAAATGCTTAAAGACCCCCAAGGCACATTTATTATTTCTTAATATTTTTGTTCGCTTTAGAAATGGGATTTATTATAGTTAAAACATGATGTGTTTTCCTCCTGGACTTCTAACAAGCCTTGGAGTGAGGTCATGAGCTCTTCTTTCAAAAACTAGCGAACTAAGTCTTCTTCAACAGGCCTTGACCGAAACGCAGCTTACAAACTGAAATGAAATAGACCTAATGGCTAAGCGAGGGACCTATTTTACGAGGGGTAAATTTCTTTAGCGATTTTTGCCAAATTGTACGTGTTGTCAGTTCGTATAAATTTGTACGAATGTCCTACACCTAACCCCTCCCCTAAACCTACCCATCACTGGGGTTTAGACAAATCGTACAAGTGAGGTTGTACAAATTTGTACGAATTAGCACGAATTTGCCACCTCAAACGAATTGGTCGTGAGATTGTGTTATCCTGGGCATCGCTTGCACAACAGAAATTGTGACTTGCTCTGTTAAGCACTGAAATGCACTGAAAATTATTCTATTTTATTTTTATAATTATATAAATATATATATATTTTAGTTTAAAATACATTTTATTTTGAGTTTAAGATAAATGTAAAATTGTCATCTTAAAATTTTCTTGTTGTTGAAACATTAATATTTAAAAAAAACACTAGAAAAATAAATGTGGTGCTTTTTAATAAACATTTATATGCCTTAAGCCATAACAACTTATGCTGCAGAAAATAAGTGTGATTAGACTGAGTTATGCATTATTTCTAGCTTTTGATTCATTCAGGAATCTGCCATTTATTCACTTATTCATTCATATCATCACCACACTAAGTTATTGTGAAGAGGTCTGTGGGCTATCTGTGTTTTGTGTGAAATTTGCTAAATTGTCATGGGATAGCCAGTGCCTTCTTCTGAAGAAGGAAAATTGAAACCACTCTGACTTTTTCCCTTGCCTGAAGACAGAAGATTTTGCTCCGATATCTTGGCAGCGTTTGATAGAATTCAGTTGGCAGCATCGTAACTCTTTAGAAGCTCTCTTATTTACCCCAACAAGTCTCCATTTACTTGATTGAAGTTTCTCTTCTTTTATAACTAGAATATCCTTTTACATTGTTGTACGAATTGCTAGCTGATGTATACAAGCATCCACCTTGTCCCGAAATCTATAAGAGAAGGAGATTTGAATAAGCGTTTCTGTTTTAGAAATGGACTATTTTGTAGAAAATCCTTAATTGTTTGCTGCTGATACGGTGATGCAGTGCAGGAAAAGAGGCTTGTAGAAAGTATGTTTTGGGGCGTCATTCACGCTTTGAGCTTTATGTGTAAAGTGACTTGCAGCAAGAGTGCTGAACTCACTCAACGAGGAAAAGCTCCCAGAATACACTCTTGCTGAGATACTGATTGAATTCAAATGGCTCTTGGGGGTTTTGGCTGTTTTTAAAGTTTCTCTTGCTGCTATCGATAGGACAATATCAATGTACAAAGCAGAGTAGAAAAATACCCTAATGAATAGAACGCCTTGGGATTCAGCTGTTTTAACTTCTCTTAATTGAATCAGTCTTATCATTTAAATAGCAAATCTTTTCATGTGTTTCTATTTATTCATATTTGCTAAACCACCACATGATTAAACCTGATGGAAGAAGAGCACATAAAATGTTTCATTGTTTTTTGGAGGGGTTGTTTTGGACTATTTAAAATAAATTCTTGCTTTAGAAGTTCTTTTTAAAGAATTGGTAATGCTCTAGTTTCAACGTGACCAATGAAGCAATGCAATCAATTATTATAGTGATCTATGCTAATGTAGTTTTATGTGAGCTTGCCTTACTTACTTCATCCAGTTATTCATAAAACTATAATTTATAAAAATTACTGAAATGAAAAGCGTTATTATACTAAGTGCTTTAGAGATAGCGAATGGCTTTGTGCTGTGTAAATGTAAGTAATGCTGTCTTTACAAGATATTAGATTTGCAAAGGGAACATGAGTCTTTAACTTAAAAAAAGTAATTGTACTTCTGAGGGTCTGTTATCAGATACAGTACAATACTGGAATTAAATCCATCTTAAATCGGAAGATTCTCTGCTGACTTTGTATATTTGTGCGTTTTATAAAGTACATCTTGAAAAGACAGACAACGATGAGTCATTCAGAACTGCAGCAGTTATTCAAAACCTCACTGAGGCTCGAATGGCTTAGAATTCTTATAACTCGGAGATGTCAACAATTTCATATTGATTTTTGGCTTTGGATGTGGGTGGAATCTCATCCTTCTCTATCCTTTAATTTGGAGGCTTGACATCAAAGCAGTTGTTCGGCTTTGATTCACTTCCCTCCTTGGTGATGTTTCCCTGTCGGGCTTGATTCAAATGTCACTTTGCAGGTGATATTAGTGAAGCATTTCCATTCTGTTAGAACAAATGCATGTTAGATTGTTCCTGCTGTCGGTCGCTGTGTGATCTCAGGAGTAGCCCGCACAAGATCTAAAAAGTTATTTCCTGGCTTTCATGGCGAATCAGCACTTAGAGTAATGCAAAAACAAAAAAGAAGAAAGTTCCTTAGTTCTTGTCAAGTCTTCAAGTCGCTGTGATGCTTTCTTAGCTCTCTCAGCTATTTCAAGCTGCTGGCTTTAATGAGGAAAATAGTCAATAGCTGTTATGAGGAATAAATTAAAACTTAAACTTTTTATTTGGTGTAATGCCCTCTGTGTTCAAACTCAGGACAAGTTAAAGAAAAGGATGGGCCCGGTCGATAATGTTAAACCACACAGTGTTTAAACTGTGAAGCAGGCCCTAATGTGTTTGCTAATGCACTTTATTAAGAAATGATAATAAATGCAATTTAATGGGATGCTATAAAAAGGCTGAGGTTAGACTAAGGTGAAAATCCCATGATTCTTTAAAGAGAATTTTTATTGAGTTGGACTGCTAAAGCTATAGATGAATAGCTATCGATTGCGCTGCGTTCATTAGACCAGACTGGTCGTGTAAAAATGAATCAGTAGAAAGTGTAAAGTTCGATGAAGGCTCAATTCTGGATGAGCATTTCAGAAAACAATTTTGCTGTGTTGGTCAAGTCTTGGATGCTTAGTGCAGGGAAAGACATTTGAAACAGAACGATTAAGAGAAATGGTTCTAAATAATACAAGATTTGGTTTGTTCGGCTTGTAACAATATAGCAGAACCATTTTTATAAGGTTCCAGTACTATATATTACTATATAGGGATAGTTCACCCAAAAATAAAAATTTCGTCATTAATTACTCATGCCATTCCAAACCCGTGAGATAAGATATTCCTTCTCCGCTGCACATTCGTGAGATACTGTCATGAGTACAGGTTGAAGACAGATAATTAATTTACATACATAGACAATAAATATAAAACACACTTGCTTTCACAGCGTCTTCTCGACATGATGTATACACTGACTAGCGGAAGTATTTGTGGGCAGATCAGGCAGGCGGGGATTATGCAAATATGTTACCTAGTGACTTATACCGGTAACAGGCAGAAGATTCAAAAATGTAATTCTGAGTCAACTCTTTCTTTTGAGAGACAATATCTTTCTTTATCATGCACTTTTTTGATGAACAACTTTGCAGACTGTTTACATTGAAGATAGCTACATTACAAACTGCAAACAAGATAGTTTTTACCTGCCCTTTAAAATTGCAGTTGAACCATGTCACATGAACTTTTTTTTATCGATGTCCTTATACCTTCTGGGGCCTCAACAGTTTCAGTCGCATTGCTGTCTATGCAGGGTCAGAAAACTCTAAGGAACAACATGAGGAGTAATTAAAGACTCTTAGGAACTAATATGCTTGTT
Source organism: Enteromius mattozi (assembly GCA_032359235.1). Lineage (NCBI taxonomy): Eukaryota > Metazoa > Chordata > Actinopteri > Cypriniformes > Cyprinidae > Enteromius > Enteromius mattozi. The sequence continues at coordinate 11,198,964 of JAUMHE010000059.1, forward strand.
GTGTATTTCTGTATCTCCGGCCATTTCCAATCTCTGGCCATTATTTTCAAATACTGGATGTGGTTCGACATACATAGACAATCAGGAAATTGTTCATTACTAGGATTAACATACATCTCCATTTTGAAATAAGCCTACTGCACTATAGCTGGCGTCTGATAAGAGGTCCATTGTCGTTAATTGCTTAATCAATTGGAGTCACTGGACACAACCGTATAAGCTGTGTCTAATGTTGCTGAAAATAGCCAGTTTAGCTCATATTGAACACCTAAGCTTTGTCCTTGTCAAATGACAGAGGGAATGTGGCTTAATGCATCACACTGCAAACCATTGTGCATGTTGAATTGCTTAAGCATTTCAAATACTGAAGGGTGAGAGATTTAAAGGGCAGCATATCTATACAATGGTTGTCAGCATTTTGATTTGCAAGCTCATCTGAGTTTTGAATGTCCTTTCTTCTTGCAATATCTTTCAAGCTGGGTAAAAGACCAGTGGAGTCTTTTGTAAAAGTTTTGTAAAAAAAAAAAAAATTCTCTCCTTAACAGTGATCTGATTCTCGCTTTTTCCCTAGTTCTGTCTCTAGGTGGTCATTGATCATTTGCTGGCTTAGGCCATACAAAGAGCTATGGACTTGTGGGACTTTGTCCTGGACCCCTTTTGTCTGTCTTGCATAGTTAATATAATGAGAACAAATGTATTTGCCAAGTAGCGCTCCATGTTTAATTTACGCTTGTTTATTTATATTCGTATTTTATTATTTATATCAAATCCATCCAGAAAGATGGATCACATCTCGATTAAGACCTTTCTCGTTAGATTGATTTGTGACCAGAAGCCTGAATGGTGCCGAGGCTGCATGCCCTCAGCTTGAGACAGATGGTTATTCAGATTGACTGTGCTTTTTCAGCACAACCTTGAGCAGATGCAGGATCCAGTGCATGAGTGCTTGAGAGAGAACAGAGGTGTAACAAAAGGCGGTTCCATTCTATTAAAGGCTTAGGGGAGTGAGGTCTTGTTCAAGTAACTAAAAAGAAGGACAGACAAATAGAAACATTTATTTCTGCCTTTATTCTGTGCCAGATAACGAGATTACATTGCAGTTCCCTGTATGAGTTGAAGGAATTCGCTTTGTACATGGTTCAGTTGAAATAGTCAATTAGTTGCAGAAGAAATTGTCAACCTCTAAATATTGTGCTTTTCCTTGATAATACTGCATTTATAGGCAGTTTCCCGCAGTGCATGTTTTAAAAACGGGTCGTGCTAGTATTGTCATCTTGAGGCTTTTTGAACTGTTGAACTACAGATCTTTTTATCCTGTGAAAGAACATTCTGAAATGTTGAAAGGGAAAAAACAATGAGTCAAAAAGTTGTCACCTTGCAGAGACACAAAATTTACATTTAAATTCGTGCATTATATTGTATTGCAAAAGATCTGTTTTGGTTTGGATTATAAGGAATTTAAGTATCAAGAACAAATTAATGATTGAAATTGCTCTCTGTCTCAGCCGTTTGATATATTTTGGTTTTTTTTAACATTGATTGAGGGATTTAGCCACACTAATGTCTTGACATTTTGCTGATCCTCTAAAGCCTTGTGATTAATAAGGAAGACAAGCTAAGATTCTTCAAAATGTTATTCAAATTCTCTATAGTAGCTTTCAATTTATATTGTTCATAAATGAAAATCCTGTCATTATTTACTCACCCTCGTGTCATTCCAAACCGGTTTGACTTCCTTCCTTTCTCAAAACACAAACACAAAAAAAAAGGTATTTCAGTGTTTTTGGTCTCAACAGTGAAAGTCACTGGGTCTATTTGGCATTCTGTAGATAGTAAGAGTTACATTTTTTAAAATATATCTTCTTTTATGTTCCCCAGAAGAAAGAAAACTATACAAAGTGAGACATTTATCCCATTTCACAACACAGACACAAACCGTAATTGTCTGTGAAATGTTTATTTCATAAATGTTTATAGACCTACAAAATTTAATCACAGGACACCACCTCAGGAAAAAGATATATTAAAAGATATATTAAAACTAACAAATGGTATCTTTCAAACAAACAAATAAATAAATAGTAATAAAACTGTTTACAATAATTAATATCATATATTTACGTCACTTCTGATCAATTCTTGACAAAAAACAAAAACATAAAATATTCTCTTTTATGAAAAATAATAACAATGTTTACAAGATTAATATCATGTAATATCATCTAATATTCCCCAAACACACATATAAATATTCAGTCAAACAGAAAAATTGGCCATGCATGTGTCGCACTTAAAGAGCACAAAGTAAACAAAAGTTTAAGCTCCAAAAGGAAAACGGTCTTTTTTGTGAGTGTTCTGTCTGTTTGTCTGTAAAGATTCATGGCTAGATGTAAAACTTCATACAACTTCCTCATTTAATTGGCTGAGTAACGACAGCTGATGGACTTCTGAGACAACATCCTTCTGCTGTTCTCTGAGGCAGGCTGCCAGATAATGAGTGGTAGGGGATATTGCTTGGATGAGCTAAGCTTTTTAATTTCTGTTGGGAGTAGAAATAACCACTTCCGGATCTGTGCTTTACAGAGCTCAATGATTCTCGACAGATTATTGGCACCAAAAATTCTGCCAGATCAGCAGTACGCACAATTGAGAACGACTCTGTCATGGTGACTGATTAAAGCAATGCATGAATCCGAAACAAAGAACAATATTCACTTAAGAACAATAAAAAGCCTGAAAAGTGGCGATCGTCCACTTGTGAGAGACATCCACCGAATAATGATGCATCTCTCGCTCTTTCTCATTCATCCTTTCTCTCTATCTATTTTATTAAACCCTGATGAGACTCCCTTTCCAGCTGCTAGATCATGAATAACGTTTATTTGTGAATATGCATAGTGATAATCCATTACAGATGCCGTACTCTGTATCTCTCTGTTAAACTTAATTTGGTTCATTTCAGTTTATATGCTAATAAGGGTAACAGAAAAGCTGAAGAGACTTCAAATTCAGTTGTTTTCATTCTTCTTTCATATTCAGAAAAAATAACGAGACTTAAGATCAGTCTAAATTTATGTTATAAAAAAGTATATTTGAATATTTTTGTATGTTTTATCGACCTTTCATTTCAAGTGTGACTTTTGCAGCATTCCGGTAACACTTGAAATAGTTAAAACATCAATATAAATAGATGATAAAGTTATGTTGAAAGCTATGCTGATGTTATTTGATGCATCATATTTAATAATAAAAAAAAAGTCTAATAATCCTATTCACTAATTCTGTCAAAAGCATGAATGTAATTCAGTCCATGAGCATCAATCTATTGATGAGAATAAAATATATTAGCTCTATAATACCTGAAAAAGCTTTTATTATCCATTATTATCCCCATTCATCTCTGGATTGGCTGGTGCTTTGAAAATCATGGTTCTCAATTTTGGTTATGTCCGTTTTTGATTTAATCAATGTGACTAATCACTCTTTTATTTTAAAAAGTGCTGTGACCCATTCATTAATAATAAAGAAAGAGCGGCTGGCAGGCCATCACCGGGTGTGTTATCTGACTTGCATTTCATAGTGCAAGGGATCAATTGGTTGAACTTTTGGTCCTGTAACCCCAGTGTGCATTAATTCATTCCTGCACAAGCTAAATTCTCCAATTATCCAGTGTGACTGGTTGGCTTCTGTAATCACAGCTTCCTTTCTCCAATGTGTAAAAATTAATGAGTAAATCCTGACTATAAATGACTCGATTACTATTTAAATTGTTGCTGTGAGACTTTGAACTGAAATAACCCAAAACTGTTTTAAATGACATTACAAGCTGTTACGTAAGGAGTGGTTTTATGCCGTGATAGAATGTTATGTTTGTGTACAGGCTGGGTAACTAACTTAGACCGGCTTGGGCTGGTTTCAGCAGAATATTCTTTTTTGTTTGCAGCATATTAAAGCAAAAGAAAACAACTTTTTAAAAAACTCTGTCCACAGGAGCTTCATTTAGACTTGGCTCCAGTATCAAAGTGGAAATGGTCCTCATTGACTGTTTCTTTTTTATGGTAGGATGCATTGATCCTCACATACTGATAAAAATAAGATTTATTAAGATATTTGCTGATACTGGCTTGATCTGGAAATGGGTGCTTTATAAGAAGAGCTGCTGCATTATCATAATGCACAAAAAAAAAAAACCTGCTACCATGGTCTATAACATTTTAATTAGTTAAAATTATCATAACATTATCACAAATTTTACATATTATGACCATACAAATGTTTTACAGTAATCCTATATTTAATTTTAGATATGATCTCACCTTTCACTGCACTGAAGCACTGTAGGTAGGTTTCTTGAAGTGTCTTAGAAATGTTGCCACAGTTTTTCTAAATTTATTTTTTTCTGTTTTTTGATTATCACGGTAATCTCTGTGCGGAGCAGCTGGGATTCCTTGTGCATACAGAAATTTCACTGGATAGCAGGAATGTTTGGAAATGTAAACTGATATTTCCTACTGACACACTACAGCAAAAGATAAAAATATGTATCCTCGTTGTTTTGCATATTGAGGAGCTGCTTGTACTAAGATGAAGAAGTAGTAGTAGCAGTAGTAGTAGTAAGTGCATGAATTTTTCATCCTGATGAGGACCACAAATAATAAAAACCACCCCCATGGCGAGAGATTTCTTAAAATGTCTTAAAAGCTTCAGTTGTTTTGTGGAGCTGCACATCAGTCTGATAAATATTCAGATCTTCCCGTATAAGAAACAAGTCCGATGGTGACCATTCGATGGGACAGTCTGTCAGTTCTGTTTATGCAACAGTTTTAGAGGCAGCTTCAGGAACAAATCCACTTATGATTGCCACCAGGTGGCAAATATCCGACAATAATACTACAGCTTCAAAGTTGATAAAAATTGCCAACTGTGAAGATGGAGCAAATTGTTTATCTATATGCATGTAACACTAATTCACTAAACACTAGGGTAGAGTGAGGGAAAACATCCCCTTAAAGGACTGAGTAATATATATATATATTTTTTTTTTATTTACATGCAAGTTAAATGTGTTCAGAAAAGTTATCAGTGAAAAAGTTATTTAGTGACAATGACATAAATTATAAACCAAGACTGAAAAATATCCAGAGTTTTCATGTTTTCATGATTTGTACCAAGGGGACATGTTGGCACACAGGTGGTGTAAAATGCCTCCCAGTATTACAAAGCAATTTGCTTTATAGCCTACATTTACAGCAAAATCAGAGTGCAGGCAGTTTTAGTTTAAAATTAAAAAAAGAATATAATTAACAATTATGAATTACAAAATTATATAGCCATGAAATATTTTGTTAGCTAATCCTAACTTGAGGTAATTTTTAAATATAAAGTTAGAAATATTTTAGTGTATTCTACACTATATTGCTTTACCCAGACTATGATTAAGAAACTAAATGTCATTCTGAAAATATTGTTATATTTTTTTCTTAAATAACACTCCTTATCTACAGGCCCTAGTGTTCTCAAATCATATATAACTTTGATGTTCTACAAAACAACAAGCTTTAAAACACTTTATTTTTCTTACAGCTGAAAATTAGATCATTTACTGTGAAATTCGTTTTATTTTACTGGTGCATCACCAGTGTGAGCTTCATGATGAAAATCTACATAGTCCATATTTACAATAAAACGTTATCTTGATTTTATATACATAAAACATTAGAACATTAGGTTATCACTCACACTAACTAAAAAGAGACTTTTTGTGTAATGAATTCTGAAAATATGGCCTTCCCATTTCCCCACAAATTAGTCAATAAATCGATTGAATTTTTACTTAAAAAATAAGCAATTTAACATATGTAGGCCTAAAATCAACGTAGTAGCCTACAACTGATTGTACACATTTTTTAAAAAAATACAAAAATAAACATTTATTGTTTAAAGTGGATTATTTTAAAGCTTTTTTTTTTTTTTTTGGCGTAGACAAAAAAGAAAGCCAAAATGCTTTTAGCCCAAGCAAACATAATGATTTTGGTAACCCATTTATGTCAACCTAATTCATTTTCGCTGGTTTTGTGTGTTTGCGGGTAAGTCTCTGAAAACATAAGCTATTTTCATGTCTCTCATTACTCAACACAGGAACGGGAATTGGCGCTCTTATGAAAGTGTAAAATGAAAACGACGACCTCTAGCTTTACTACGTAGGTGTTCATAATCCCCAACTACGCGTCAGTGACGAAGTTCTCAATGAATGATGTCGAGCTCAGCTCCAGCAGAAGGGGTGATACGTTCAGCTCATCAGTCCGCGGGAGCGACGTTAACGCTGCAGGTGACACAAACTGGACCGACCGAGCGATGCTCTACCGTTCATCCCCACGAAAGCGACAAACGCGCATCTTTCTTTGGAAAAAGTGTGATCTGGGAATAGTCTGCCGTATCGGTCATGCTTTTGGAGGACCGCTGTGAGACTTCATCATGAAATCCTTCAAACATCCTTCAAACACTCTCCTGAAATTAACCATCATCTCCCTTTTCATTAAAAACTCCAGGATGGAGACCGAAGGTAAGATCGTTGTTAGCGCTTCATTAACGTTACCGGTTTGGTTTCGTTAAGATGTGAAAGGGGAGATTTAAGCGTTGGTCTATTCAACAGCAGTTTTCTCCTTTTTTCCTTGAAACTCCAGTCTTTAGCTTACTTTAATGCTGTAATGATTTACTCGACGCGACTTTGAGTTGTACAGCTAAACTGGTCAAATTTGTAAAGAATGAAATACCGTACTCGATATAAAAATGTAAATTATATTTACTATATTCATTATGTTTATTATATACGACTATATTCAAGACAATTCAGTTGAATGTTTTGCTAGCCTGAGAGGAAAACACTCGTGTCAGACCTCTGAGGAACTTTTGACCCTTCTCGAAGTACACTCTGTTCTTTGGCATGGCTATATTTTACTTGTTTAACTACACGCGTTGTGACTTGAAGAAGTACTATCAGATAAAACAAAAACGTGGCACAACCACAATCTGCTAACTGATGGTGACTTTACCGTAGTGTATCTATTGACTTCTGGATTAGGTTTCATACAGGTTCTGGTTTATCGCTGCTGGTTGGTCACTCAGGTGCTTGTTTCCATTCAGTTGCGTTTCAGCAGCGCACTGCGGTTACAGGCACAGGTTGTCAGTCAGACGCTACGAACAGGGTTTAAGACTAGTCCTAGATTAAAATAAATGTTAGAGCCGTCTGAACTGGAAAAAAAACTTGCACTGACGTATCTTAAAATACTTTACTGGCATTGTTTGGTCTTAAAATGCTTATAGGTGCTTTTTTTTTGTAATACATGTTTCTATAAACTACTTAAATGTCCTAAATTAACAAAGACTTAGTCCTGGCTTAATCTAATTCCTGTCCGGGAAACCGCCCCTACATGTTTTGAATAAAAAAAATCACACTGCTTATAAACCCAAGCGGTAAAGAAAAATGAGCAGTAGACATCAGTGAGCATGTAATTTAAGTGTTGTTACAAAGAATAATTAAAAGTGCTTGCACAGCTTTGCGTTATTAGTGTAGTTTTAGTTTTGTTTAAATTTCATTTATCTTATTAACTTACTTTATATCAGACGTATATTTCTTTTTAAGTTCAATAAATTCAATAAATATTTTAGTTTTATAGTTTAAGAACCTTTTGTAAAGAGATTTTTTTTATACCTGTTGCTTTGAGAATGACTTTACTGTCCTAGACACACCAGTGATGCATATGTGTAAAATAATATCAGTATTCTCATCTCAAATAAATGAAAGGGATATATATATATATATATATATATATATATATATATGTGTGTGTGTAATAAAATGTATAATGAAATTAATTACCTGATGTGGTTAAAATTAATTAATCACAGATTAATCACACATCAAATCTGGCTGAGAAATTACTCCTTAAGGATCATTTAAAGTCACTGTTGTGTGCGCCTGTGATAAAGGAGACGGGGATGTGCGGATCCATATTACTATGTCATATGAAATTTTTTTTTTAAATGAAATTGTACTCTAATAATAACCTAAAACTGCCATTAGTTATTTATTTATTCATTTGGTTTGTTCAAATGGCTGATTCATTCAGGAGTGAAGTAAATGATTCTTTATGAATGGTTGAATCATTGAATCATTGCGCTTGTTCATCTTAAAGCGGATCATCACCTTCAGATATGTCGGTGTACTGTGAGAGCCATTAAAGAGCAGATGGCTCCTTATGATTTTGAATCACGCTGCTTCAAATCCAACACGACTATGGCCAATGGTTCGATGCGCCAAATGGTTCACCCAATTTGTTCAAAAGTGGATGAAGAAATTAAATGCCACTGTGTGTTCCTCTGATACAAAAAGTTCTGCTTTGCCTTTATATTTTAATTGGCAAAACTAAGCAAAACATTGTGTCTAAAATATTAAATAACAATATTAACTTTTTACTTACTGAACTGTTCTAAAAGTTCGGAATCACATTTGCACTTGTGTCATATTGATTACCTATATTATGTTAAAATGAGACAAAAGCTCAAACAATTAATCTAATTAATGTGTTAAATTACCAGCCCCAATTATATTATATTAAACAATACATATATTATTGTAGTTTTATACCTTCATTATGTCATAAAATATTCAAAGACACAACTGGCTGGAGTGAAATTCTACAGTGATTTTGTATTTGAATGAATTGAATTGCATTTATTAATCTTTTAATAAATAAAAATAAATAAGAGACTCAGTATTTAAATATTTGTTCATACCCCCACGCAGATAAGTAGAGTTAAATAAGCTACGGGCTGTTAGAGGTGAAATAAGGTGGCACAGGCAAACAATGCAGGGTGCTATGGTGCAGAGGGATCTTATATCAGAGGCCTTATTCAAAACCAACATAAGAGTCAGTGTAGATGCCTTGCTTTTATTTACAGAGAAGGAAAATTATGCTGCAAGGGATAGACATGCAATCTTTTTAGTGAGCTTTATGAATCCCAAGCAGGGATTGAGGGTGAATAATGCCTAGTTTTTACACTATGTAAATGAAGTTCAGTGGGACAGTTTACAAATATACAATTGGATTGATGAATGAACACACAAATTCACTGTACACTGTTGTCAGTCATTTGGCCTAGAGAAAAAAGAAAATACTTCAACAAAATCCTCCAGTGTAAAAATTGGACATTAAGCTAGCGCATTTTATTGAACCAACAATGTGAGTCCCTCACAGCCTTATTTAATTTGAGTTAAATTAAATGTGGCATCTAGCATGATTAATGTTATGTGGGTCATTGGAGATTAAAAGCCGTCTTAATGATAATTTACACCTTCCTTGGTCAGCATATTAGTTTCTGGGTGTTTTGGAGTGACAGTTCAAGGAAGTATTATGAAGAAAAAGTTCCTTCAGTTGCATCAGACTTTAAAAAAACGCTTATTGGATCTAATTTGAACTTTTATTGCAATGAGTGTTGGTTTAGATTTAATGCACGTTTGCATGACGACAAAATATATGCAGATTTTAAAGATTGCTTTCCAAAAACTAATAGCAGTATCCGACCAGACGTATGTTTTGATTGATTCGGCTTTATGAGCAAAGAAACCTATTTATTCTAATGGCAGCACCTGCATTTAATTTCCACATTTTTCTTTTTACTTTCTAGCTGAAAAGGATGGAGAGTTCACTGGGGGTTTCTGACTGTACACTTGAAAAGGCCAGTGTCAAAGAGCTACGCTGTAGGCAGCAGATTGACTGCAAATTAAGTAATACAGGAGCCTGTTTAATAGGAGGTTCAATAGGATGTACATGAAAGCTCAGTTATGACTCTGTCAGCTTCGGTACTTCTCTTCCCACAGGCCTCTGCTCTGTTAAACTTTAGGTTGTATGTTCTTGTGTTTTGGTCTGATTTTGAGGTGTGCGGGTATATTGACTTGGCTCATTACCATAAAGACTGTGACAGGCTTTAACAAACGAGCACCTGCCACTATGGGCAGGAACCCAGGCTTATTGAATGTGTCTGCACAGAGCTGCAGACTGACATTTTATATAGATTTTTTTCCTGCCTGTTTTACTTTGGATTTGAAGGCACACAGCATCCATTTGGACTATTATAGCTTAAACTGTGAATAAAAATGTAGGAAACTGTAGTGGTACTGGTTAGCCAGTATCTGCTCCTGTTACCCAGTATGGTTGCCTGGCAACGTTGCCTTAAAACGTATTTTGCCATTGTCACGAGCCTCTTCTAAGATGTTTATATCACATAGTTTGTGACCTGATGTTTCATGTGAGCCCTCCAAAAAACCTCACTGTGTCACAAACCTCAACTGTGTAAAATTCGTCTAGAATATTTACACAGTTTTAAAAAGCCATCATTCTGCTCTGCTTTGCCATTCGTTAGACTTGGTTTGCTTATCTGTCTCAGGCTGTTATGTGCTCTCTTCTTTTTACTCTCTCTTTATTTTGTGTCTGTGCTTCTTTTGAATTGGTTTTTGTAGCATTATCTTGTTTTGCCTCCAGTAGTATGCATAAATTACTGCTAGATATTTTTTTAAGAGATCTCAAATGATTTAAAGGGTCATGAAACCCCAGACTATGATTCATTCAGTTAAGCTGAGAACACACTATACGACTGTCAGGCCGATTATGAACAAAATTTGGTCTTGACAACGGAGTGTGCTCAGTCAGGCAGGGTCTGTTCCAGTTGGGTTCAGTCACTATTTGCAGTCATCATGTGTTTTTTTCCCATTATTTTAATTAGAGTTACAGTAGTACTATAGAAAAGCACTAAGGTTTTTTCAGCTTATTTATTATCATACATTATCATATAAAAATATAACATGAAGTTGTCAATGGTCATTCAATGTAAATTTTGTTAATTGTAATTAATAACCGCAATTACAGTTTAAGCAAAAAATCACCTAATTATGATTTTTGCAGCTCTACTAAAAATGTTAAGGGAATTAAACATAGATCTTGGCATTTGAAAATAAATAATGAAATGTGTCAAAAATGTGTCCAAAAAGAAAGAGAATCATCGAACTTGATGCTATACATAATCAAGACACATTGATGTGACATTTATCAGGAACACCAACAAACCATGTTTTCTGTTACATTAAGCACAAACTAAAAAAAGTAAAACAAACCTTAACGTTTAAATATGTAAAGTGGGTGGGTGGAAGTGACTGCGGGAGCTCAGGTAGATACTGCAATTTTTGTGAGTTGTTTTTTGTTTAGTTGAATTTGCCAGGTCATGACGCATCAGTTAAGTAGTGTGCTGTGTAGTGGAGTTTCCCAGTTATTAGGTTTGTGCTCCTTTCCGATTGGTTAGTCCAAAACTAAAATCTGTTCTAGTTGATGGAAACAGTCATTAAGTGTGTTGAGTTCAGTCTTAGAATGTGTCAGCTAGTCGTGTAGTGTCCCCAGCTTGAATGAGCATAACCAGTTTTAATCTTTCTGATTAATCTTTGAATCCTTCACAGATGTCTGTTCATCTGTTGTCTGGGTCTTCGGTTTGTTTGTTTAGCAATCATAATGCAGGTGCGTGTGCTGTTTTTAATTTCTCACATCACACAAATTGAAGAGGAAAAACTCAATATTTTCATGTATCAGAACCGAGGAGGTCTGTAAAGATTCTTGGCTAACAGGGCTATGCTAACCAGTGAAACCTTGATTATTAACTGGTCTTGTCATTATATATTACTATGAACAAGAATTTGGAACAATACAGTTATTTAGAGCACATATGTTTGCAGAAATTGAAATAGCTTCTGATAGACAGTACGTTTGAAAATCCCTTTACAGCAGTTCCCGCTGGAGTTTTCAGCTAAAAAACAAACAAAAAACTGTGTAGAGTAGTGAGTATTTAGCTTCCTCTTAACCAGACATGTCTCAGTCTCCAGGGAGGTGTAAAATGTGCATCTGGGTTTTAAAATGATTACATTTCCAGACTAAGATTGGATGTTTTTCCATGTAGCATAAAAAGGATTCTGCAAATCATGCCACAAACTCAGAAATTCAGTGTCAGAAACAAAGTCATCACCTGTGGATTGTTCTGGATCTTAATACACCTTTAAACTTGTTTTTTTGCTTAAACCCAACTCTAAATATGTTCAGAGACGCCATTAAACAGATATTTGCTGGACAGCTGCTAACAAGATCATGAAAACCAGATTTGCAGACCCGGCTGGGGCGCCTGGTCCGGTTACAGGGATTAAAGCCCTTTTTGTTGTCCGTAGGAGAAAGAGATAAATGAGAAGGTGATAAGTTTGTGGCACAGCTTGATCTCTTGACTTCCATCTGGCAAACTAATCACCATTTTAGGGCTATTTCATCCCAAACTAAGCTTTCGCCAATTGTCTATTCACACTCACACTGTTCCAATTGTTTGCGTAAATTTTTTCCATAGAACACAAGTGTCAGACTCTGCATCTGAGAGAAGGTTAGAGGAACAGTCTTTAATAAACCCAAAACAAGGGGGTAATCCACTCTAAGAATGGCTGTAACACACGAACATGACATTTGAGACCCACAAACATAGACTGTACAGGCTAGGGCTTTAATACGGGAAAACGAGGCCAATTAACACGACACACCTGAATCAAATAAACACAATCAAACAAGGGAGAAACTGAGTCATGGGGAATACATGGGGAGAAAACCAAACATACAAAAACTTTTCAAGTTTTATTTTCAAGTATTTAAATTTTAAGTATTAATTCACTGTTTTTCTTTACTCTGCTGCAGCTCACTAATAAAAATGGTTTGTGTTGGGTTGGAATTGCTCAATTTTCATAATGTTCTTTCAAAAGACTTCTGTTCTACAGAAGAAAGACAGCCATTTAGCCCCTGTTAAAGGTAAAGGATGCCAACGTTGGTTCTGCTGATGATCAAAACGACCTGACAGAAAGTCTTCTTGCATTTCCATTTTCTCAATTGTGTGGAGACAAAATGCACATTTTCCAAGCTGAATGCTGATTTCTGATCCATCTCACACAGCTTTACCCTTTAATTAGTATAATACCTCCTACAGTCCAACTTTTGATTAGTGGTCAAAATCTGTTTCCTGACCAAATATCTGAAAGCACATGTGTTTTTTTGAGTTATTCATGACTACTTCAACTAACATCACCTTTTCTGATTTATGTTCCCAATATTAAATTATTTTAGTTAATATTTGTTTTCTTGCGTATTTATTTTCGAATGTTTACAGAATGAACATTGAAAACATTTTGAAATAGACGTCAGTAGGACGTTCCACACAGTGACAACCATTAAGCTCACAGCCAGGCAATGAAAACATTTTTATTGCAATTGGTCGGGAAGTTTTATGTTGGTTTTTTTCCCCTCGTTTAATTCATCTGGCATTTGGTCACTTCATCTCTTTAGTAACGCAGTGTTTCTTAATGTGCTCTGCATGCTGCATGGATACCCATTAGTCAGCCGGTTGGTGGTCCTCATTTTATATTCTTGATCTGGACATAGCTTTTTAATTTATTTGCAGTGATTATCCTAATTAGCACTGGTGTCTAAAAATGAGCTAATTTGTTTGTTTGAACAAGTTGCTATGAGTGCTGATGTACCCTGATGGGCACACTTTGACATGGAATCTTTGACATGCAAGGGAAAAACAAGGCATTTGAAGACACATATTGAATGTGTATCACAGCATCAGAAAAACAAATATGAATACTGGCAATGTAAAAAAAAATATACAAAATAATAATATATATATATATATATATATATATATATATATCTGGATAGAAAAGTGCAAGTCTTTTTAGCTCTTGAGGACCAAATATAGATTTAAATGATGTCACAGATTGTAGAAGCAGCAAAAAACTAAAAATAAGACTTTGTTTACATTGTGACAGGATATTATGTGTCTTTTCCTCTGTGTTTTGGATTCAGAGCTCAACAATAAGGTCACAGTTTGCTGGTGAGGTTGAGTGTAAGAGAATTATGGGTTATTCTGAGGGGTTACTTGCCCTTATTGCAGAGGTCTTCAGTTCTTCTCCTGGAGAGCTACCATCCTGCAGATTTCAGATTTGCAGACTCCAATCAAACACACCTAAACCAGCTCATCAAGGTGTTCAGAGTTGGTAATTAAAGGGAGGTGTGTTGGAGCAGTTTGAAACTGAAATATGCAGGACAGGAGCAGGGTTGGCTAAGCCTACTATTGGGTCATGCATATTAATGTTTATGCCATACACACCTAAATATTTGGTTTTCTATAACATTTTAGTTGTGAATTGTTCTTTTTTATTTTTTATTATAACTTGTCAGCTACTATTATCTAAGCTGGCTGACATAGATGAGGATTTGTTGAAATTGCAGAAATGACTTGTTTTACAGAATGGGTTGAAAATTACAAACCAACGAGTCATGTTTTGGCTCGTATTTCATAGTTTTTCAGCAAAAGTGTTTATGAAATTATTGCTGTTTTTGAGTTTTAGTGTAATTTTAGTAATTTTCTGCTATTATTGCAAATTGTGGTCACACTTTAGTTTGGGGACCAATTATGACAATTAACTATGACTTTTGCCTTAAAAAAATCCTATTTTGCCTATTTATAGTTAGTAAAATAGTTGTTAAAAGAACAGTTCACCCAAAAATGAAAATTACACCTTAAACTACTCACCCCCAAGCCATCCTAGGTTGTATAACTTCTTCTTGCAGATGAACACAGTTTGAGTTTTTAAAAAATGTATCTTTGCTCTTCCGAGTTTGGTAATGCTGGTGCATAACGGCCAATATTTTAAAGCTCCATAAATCGGATATATCAACAAGTACTACAACGTAATAATCTATACACATTATCACATGTGCTCTGAAGCAGATCAACGTGTTTTTGTAACAAAAATATTTCTAGTTTTAAAATTATTATGTAAATAGCTTACTGACTGACTGACTGAGTGCCGAGTTCTGGCCCTTGGCTAACCTATGACTCGACGTATTTAAAACTATAAGTATGTTTGTTACAAAAACCCATCAATGTGCTTTAGGGGACATGTGATAACCCCTCAGAATGCGTATAGGTTAGTTTTACGTCGCAGTACTTGCGGATATATATATATATAGCCGCTATGCACCAGCATTACCAAACTTGGAAGATTTAGGATAAATTTTAAAAAAAACTCCGACTGTGTTTGTCTGAAAGAAAAAAGACATATACACCTATAGGATGGCTTGGTGGTGAGTAAATTATGGTGTAATTTTCCTTTTTTGGGTGAACTATTCCTAAGTTTAGGTATGGAGTAGGATTAAAGGATCTAATTTATGGTCATGCAGAATAAGGCATTAAATGTGCCTTAGTACAAATAAGCAGCCAATTTGTTATTACTATGCATACTAACTAGTTACTAATGATAACTGGTCCCTAAACTTAAGTTAAAATTAAAAAGTATTAGTAAAGAATGTGGTACACAATTGATCATTTTTGCTGGGCAAGTGAAAAACAGAACTCCTGGCCTCATCAGGTTGGCAGACAGAAATAGTACTTTTGAGCTAGAACTAAAAATATTGTTCACTGTGGTGTTTTTCATTACCAGCACTCTGGCATCTATGCCATGAACCTCCTGTTCCTGACATGGGGTTTTGTGAAGATGACTTCAAGGTGTTTAAGTCTATGTGTTTAAAGCTTATTTATTTTATCACTTCAAAAATTAGGGCTTAATACTCTAATAATTTTTATATAGTTTATTGAATGCTTAACAAAAAAATCAGTACAGTGTTTCAAGAAAAGGAGTTATTTGGTTCAGTTGTACCCATTTTTTTAATTTATTTGTTAAGTATATAATCAAAGTGCATGCCTGTAAGAG
This sequence comes from Enteromius mattozi, assembly GCA_032359235.1. Classification (NCBI taxonomy): domain Eukaryota; kingdom Metazoa; phylum Chordata; class Actinopteri; order Cypriniformes; family Cyprinidae; genus Enteromius; species Enteromius mattozi. The sequence continues at coordinate 11,214,811 of JAUMHE010000059.1, forward strand.
GGAATATAGCTACATTATTTATCCTCTTGCTATCATTATGAATGCATGAAAATGTTACAAAATGTGTTCATTAAAAATAAAAAAACTAGCACTGGTAGTTGTTTAAACCAATAATACCCAACATGTTTGTTCCAAGCTGCATATACTCAGAGAGACAGTCATGTCATTCACTAGCTCCCAATGTGGCATACAGACAATGTGACAAATAGCCCTTGGACAGAACAGCATATTTCTTGTGCATAGGGCTGTCAGAAACAAGCCATGTTTCACTGTGATAAAGCTACACGTTGGGAGAGCCACCCACCCTTGCAATTTATCACAAATCCACTTTGCGACGAGTGTTAGTGAGAGCTGATAAAAAAAAAAAAAACATAAATGGGAGAATTTATTATGCAAAATTAAGCTGTAACAAAGTTATTTTATTGTGAAAGAGCCTTTGTGCTGAATGTTTCGCTTGTGTACTCTGGCTTTGCTTTGTCATGTCAGATGGAAAGAAGAATAGGCTTAATTGCGTCTTTATAGACGTCATATTTTCCAAGTACAAAATATATCATTGTTGTCAGACACTACCCTTTTGTGTCACTGTATTTACTGCATTAACTATCTAGAGCAGTAAGCGTATATGACTGGGGTGATAGAATAAATATGCTTATCAATTTTCAAAAGGCTGGAGAATACCCTTCCAATATCTTTTATTTACATCAAAGGTCAGGCTCTGCTCTATTTTGGTGTCCATTCATCCATTGGCTTGTGCTTTCCATCTAACACTGCTGGAGAGCATCCAGTCATCTACTTTTCCCTGACGGAAGCACAAAGTACTGTAGTGATTTAAAGAGCTTTTGTCCGAAATCTTTTTTTGTACTTGGAGATGTTATAACTTTTACTTTTTCTTCCTCCCTCTTCCCTTTTCTCATTGCTGCCAGCAGCATCCATGATGGCTAGCAGGGCGGTGACAGAAAGCTGCCCCCTAGGTCAGTTCCCTTGCGGAAACATGAGTGTATGTCTGCCTCAGGTCCTTCAGTGTAATGGTCATATGGACTGCAAGAATGGAGCGGATGAGGAACACTGCGGTGAGACCATGTTTATCTGTTTTTTTTCACTTTGTTGATATCTGCATGAAGTTTAATAGATGCTCTTCAAGTTGTTTTCAATTCTAAAGCATTTCAGCCTTTTTAAATAGGCAGAAAATTTTACGTTCAGACTTACAATTGGGACTACATTTTCTGTCATACATTAGGACTTATGTTTATTCAACACTGATGTCATTTGCTTTGAAGGGAGAAATTCTGACATCTCTCAAAAGCCATTTATGTCTTCAAAGTCACATCTTCATATAGTTACTGTGAGTTTCTCATACAAAGACTTGCTTTTACTTTCTGCAGGGGACAACAGCGGATGGGCGGATAACTTTGATCGAAACTTTAAGAAGGCAGAGCCACAGGACCTTCCTAATGTCTGCTGTATGTGTCCCGGTCTTGATCCGATTTCATTGGAAAAGATAATGGATAGATTGGCATAAGTGATGTTATCTTGGGTCTCATCCAAAAAAAAAAAAGTAGTCCAAAACGCAGCTGCAACTTTCATGTGAGGGCCAGACTCTCAAAGTTTATTTCATGAATTTACAACCTTAGACTTCAATGGTGTACTGGACGCTTTTGAAGTCAGAAATCCTATAGGCTGCATTTTACTGTAATACTCCATAAATCTTTTTACGATCTTGTAGATGCATCTGGTTGGAAATTTATTAGCTTTCAAAGTCTACTGGCTTTGAATTTTTTGTAGTTATAGAGAGCTTAGTAATGAACTGAAAAATGGGGGGAGCTTATAAACTTTTATGTATGTGAATAATAAATATTAATTAGGTGATGCTTGCCCAATAATCGTTCTGTAAACTGGTCTGCTGAAAGGCTTACTGCCTGAAGTTCAGTGTAGTCCTAATTTTGAACTCCATAAAAATTCATTTATAGAAATATGTTTGCTGGTTTAACCTTATAATATAAATGCTGCATTGACATCATATGTGTTTCAGGCAGAACAATAGTAGGCAAACCAAAGGAACAAAAATAATGCAAAAAAACATTTTTTGAAAGCTTTTTATGCATTAGGTGTAATAATAATGCATTACTATAATAACTGACTTTGTGTGTGTTTGTTTATATTAATCTTGCACAGTTCTGCCACAGTACCCGGAGAGCTGTGATTGCATTAAGACGGAGGTGGAATGTGTGGACGTGAACCTGCATATTGTACCCGCCCTCTCCTCCAATGTGACTTGGTTGTAAGTACATCAAGCTGGGATCCATCTGCAGAGCTCCTCTGCTCCCATGAGAAGTACGAATCTAGCTGGAGAAGAGTACAGATTTGACATCATTGAGACATAGAGCCATAGAGCTTCATCACTGAGCCATAAAGCTTAACGAGATAAAAAGATTCTTTGCACTGAACAATTACCATAAAAAAAAAGATAAAATAAAAAGTATGCACACTTCTTAGAAAATGTGGTTGTATTTTGTTTGTTGGCTCTGGTCTGGTGACTCTATTGATGTGTTGTGGTCTGAACTTTGATGATATTGAGATTTAAAGATAATTTATGATTTTTGGAATAAGGATTTAGGAGATGATCTTTTGGATTCTGTGAATGTTTTAGGAAAATAAAGGAATGTTAGATTATTTATATCGGTGGTTACTAAAGTTGTATCCAAGAACACCACATAGTTTCATTCTTGTGGAATGAAAAGAATGCTTAAGAGTTATATCACCCAAAAAATGACAGTTCCCTTTCAGTCGGTCACTCAGAGTCACGTTGGATATGACCGACGAATTGGGATCTCGCTTCGAGAGTCCAATCCACTTTGAGTGTATTAAAACACGCCGAAGAACATTGGCATGCGCTGATCACAGCGTGAGTATAAATGAGCAGCTGGTGCAGCGCATATTCAGCTTTTCGCTTCGGAGCCGAGCGTGCAACGTTCAGCTCCCTCTCCTACTTCGAGGACTAGTGGCTGGTGTCGAGTGGGTTGCCAAATCAGGTTGCACTACCCCCTTGTTGTGTGCAAGCGGCTAGCTGCCCTGTGCACCTCAGCACACTAAAAGAGCTTTCTAAAAGAGTAGCTCATGGGTGGAGCGTCTTTTTAAAGATGCGTCTTTTTAAAGATGCCCTTCCACCCGTGCGTTTATGGATGCGGTCATTACCTGGCGCTGGGTGATGGTCACGATTGCTGCCTCTCGTGCCTGGGCACGCTGGTCATGTTCTCATTGTGGGAAGATGACCCATCACGGAGTTGCGGACCAGACTCCGGCGGGGTACCCGTTCCTCTGCCCAGATCTAGAGCTCCCCCTGGTGAGAGCAGCCGGGCGAGCGCTACTTCTGGAGGGGGGGCTCCTCCTTCCACCGGCGCTCCGCAGCCTACGGGAAGGCTGGTCTTCCATACGTCTCTGTTCAATAGATCGGTGACGTTCCCAGTGTTCCAGTCTTACTGAATGGGTAGTGCTTTGATAATAGTAGCTGGCCTCTTGTGGTGAGTCCCGGCCTACGCCAGACAGAGGGGGCTTGGGAGACCCCCGCAGGACACTGGAAGGGGCAGTGTCCATGGCGTTTTGGTAGGGATCCCAATTCGTTGGTCATATGCGGCGTGACTCAGAGTGACTGACTGAAAGGGAATGTCTCGGTTACGTATGTAACCCTCGTTCCCTGAAGCGGCTGGGTCACAGTTGAATATGCACTGCACCAACTGCTCATTTATACTCATGCTGTGATCAGTGGCGTGTTTTAATACACTCGAGGTGGATTGGTCTCTCGAAGCGAGATCCCAATTCGTCGGTCATACCTGACTTGACGTCTCCATTCCCTTCTTCAGGGAACAAGTGTTACATACGTAACCGAGACGTTCTGTTCATCATTTCTCTCAGATGACCCTCATAGATTTTTCTTTTTTATCTGGAACATCAAAAGAAATATATTTAAATTGTCCAGGTTTTGGTTTCTTTCTATACAGCAAAATACTATAGGTTCAAACAAGCTCAAAAAATAAGTGTCCATGTAGTCCATGAATCTGAGATTGGAATGAGTTTTTTCAGGACGGAGAGAAGAGAAAGATTTGCATATTGGTCTGTTCCTCTTACAAATATTTTATGGCTTTATATAATGAAATAGATTATTTTGAACATTTGTCAATTAAAAGTAATTGTAATGCTGTGTTTGTAATTCAGTGCTTTGTAATTGTACAGGTCTCTGAAGAACAATAGAATTAGGAATTTGGATGATCACATCTTCTCCAAGTACACACAGCTGCAGAGACTGTGAGTATCAGTTAATAAAGTGTAAAGTGCACAATTGTAAATAATGAAAATCAGCCGTGGATAAAAAAGGCAAGTCAGATAATCAGTACAAAGTGACACTGAAATACTAAAGTGGTTACAGGTATCTGTAGAAAGAAGGGGGAAAAAAGAAACACGGACATTCCTATTGAATTAACATCATCTATACTATAAATTCAAGACTGTTGGGCCATTGTAGCCTTAAAGGCCTCAGCCAATGTCTTTTGAGTCACGCATCAGTTTTCCACTTGCTGTGTATATAGCCAGTTCCTGCTAAAGCCTAAATTTATGGAGGCTGTGAAATTTCCAATATCTGATGAACCAAAATATCTCAGCTCTGAGAACTTTAGGTTATGCCTTGAACCCTGGTTCTCTGAGGGAGACGAATGCAATATCTCAACCATCTGCTGGCCACCATTCAAACCCTTTATAATGGCCAGTGCAGCCTCCTGTCTTCATAATCTGCTGCTCAGACCTACATCTTCATTCATAATTCAGTTCGTTCTGATTTGAGCAGATGCACAATAAATGTATAATGGCAAAGTTTATTCTCTCCAAAGACAAGTTTTGTTTTCTTACCCATGTTTGCTTCTTAGGTCAATTTCAAGGATGTTTAGAAATTTTTACTGGAAATTACGAATTGAATGAATAATGAAAAAATTAGAGCTTCACAAAGTTTTTATTTCACAAAATTTGATTAGTTTAGTTTAATATCTGTACTGTCAGTATTTTTCTCATCCAACTTTTTTGTTGCCTTGGATCAAAAAAAGAGAAAATTATGCATTTGTTAAGATAAAAAGCACTCTATGAGATAAGCAACAATTGATGTGGATGTTTTCACAGCATTTTTGCTAGATTTGAATGATTAGATGATGATGAGATGTTTGTGTGTGCCATAATTGTGGGTTAGGCGTCTGATTCATTGTGCCCTATCAGAAATAAAGAAACGAGACACGACTGGCTAGACAACGCCTAGAACTGAAAACAGGCTTTATATCCACCCTATCTAATAACTGAACTGAGCTTGCAAAGGCTGTCTACACACTATGGCTTGATGGATTTGCATGCAGATGTCATAGATTAGATCTTAGATGTCAAGCAAGTGAAAATGAATTGAGTTAGAATATATATGAGTATAATATTTTTTTTTCTCACATATCTTGAAACCCATAACTCCAAATGCACATTCAGTACTGGGTACAACTCATACCTGATAACCTGTCATAAAGGTCAGTTTTTTGATTTTATGCTTTCACACATCATATTTTTGAATGATGATGAGAAAAACTTGCAGCGACATTGTGATGAAGATAAAATAGCCCTCAAGACAGACTAATACATTTCATATAAGACCATAAAAGGGACAGTAGAGGACTGTTGGGACATCTGTGGAATGTTGAGCCAGTGGAAATGACAGATGACCTCAGCGTTTAACTTTTTACAGCTGTTTAGGCCTTTTGATCTGCATATCTCTGATTTTCTGGCTTTTCACTTTGTTATGTTTTCCACTATTAATTAACAGGGATACAAGTTAATCCCAGTTACTTGTAGCATTAATATCTCTTTAAGGGTTTGTAATCTGATCACTCTAACAACATTAAAAAGTGAAGGTTGATAACTCGGATATAATCACATCATTATTCACATGACACAGCTGATTTGTTTCTTTTCACATTAGCAGCCAATGAGTTGCATTTAAATACTTGGCTAGTGCTTGCTGTAGCAGTTGCAGTGCGCTTCAGAAACCCTCCAACTTCCACATCTCCACCTGTTTAGATCTGCTACAGGGTTATTTCATGTATGTTATATGAGCAGCTACAGTGTTTCCTACATGCTCACAGCAGCGTTTCTGTGGATGTATTGGCGTTAGCAAGCCTCTGTATATTAACATTAACATGTGCATTACCATTCTAAACAAGAGTTGTCATGACAGAAATGTACAGATTAAGATTCAAGTCACTAATCAAAGGTTCTGAGATTTCATTTATTTCACAATATAGGTATCTTGGGTTGTCAATTGATGACTACCTTTGTTCCTCATATCTAGCAATTGGTGAAAAGATTGAAAATGAATCTAGGTTTTTATTTTAGAATTAATTCCTGCCTTTCTTTTGAGGCTAAAAACAGGATTGTTGATGCCACTTTCATGTCTATACCTGACTATGGTGATGTCATATATATGCATGCATCTTCTCAGAGTTTACATGCTTTGAATATATGTCTCAAGAGTTCGCGCTTCCTCATAATCAAGAAGGATAAAGTTTAGCATATTTGGCGTGCTGTCCGAGGGGGCGAGCCGGGAGGACGGCGGACACCGAACCCTAGAGGCTTGAACCCTAGCTAGGGCTAGAGCTCGGCGTCTGGCTCGGTCCTTGCATGCCCC
>JAUMHE010000059.1:11221610-11238831 GCA_032359235.1 Enteromius mattozi
TATCAAATGATCAGCCCGTTTAGGCCTACTTATGATGTTAGACAGATGAAGGTCAGCGTAATCACAGAGGGCTGTCACAGTTCACGGTCTCTATCTGTGCTGTTTCTGTTAATCTCTGCTTGGCCTTTACCTTCAACTCTTCACTAGCTTTAATATTGTCCCTCTGCTCACCTTTGCCAGGCTGCCAGAATCAACAGTGTTCTATTACCACAGATGGCTGTACCATTGCCTCTGATTTATGATGTAGAACAAGGATACATTAATACATCATTCACATTAAACACATTCCCATAGCTCAAAAGCTTTTGTGACAGCTGTGGTTTTCCTAAATTTACTGTCTGACTCATGGTAGAAGCAGGAAAAGAGCAGCTGTCAAATGTTTCACACCTCCTCAGGAAAGAAAGGTCTAATATACACTGACAAGCAATGCCTTTTTGGCCACTCTTTGTCTTTGTTTTTATATTGGTAGTGAGAAACAGAATTTGGACTGTCAGCATCTATTACATTACATCCATTACAGAAATTGACGCAGCAAGGGCTAGTCACTATTGTTTTAAATCAATTCAAATCAGTCTGCGACCAGAGGGTACAACAAAAAATAATGTACGATGATACCACAAATAATGATTTCAGAATCAGTACAGACGTTGGTCTGAGTTGGTGTTCATTTTTCTATGGCTGGCACATCTTTGAACAGATTTCATCTCATTTCAATTTGTACAGATTTTTTATTTTTATTTATGCTAAGCAGTGTATCATATACTTGAGGATTGTTGTCATTGTCTTTGCTTTAATGTTTTCCAGTTGCTGACTGTCTGATGGGAGTCTATCTTTTCTTCCTGGGGATATTTGATGTGAAATTTCGGGGGGAATATAACCGGAACGCTCTTATCTGGATGGATAGTGTGGAATGCCGAACCATTGGCTTTCTCGCCATGCTCTCCTCTGAAGTATCTGTTCTCCTCCTCACCTACTTGACACTAGAGAAATTCCTCGTCATTGTTTTCCCGTTTAGCCATCTGCGGCCTGGGAAGCTGCAGACAGTGTTGGTTCTGGCCTTCATCTGGATTCTGGGATTTGTCATAGCAGCTGTTCCCTTGCTAAATGAAGACGTTTTTGGGAACTATTATGGGCGAAATGGAGTATGTTTTCCTCTGCACTCTGATAGGCTGGAGAAACCAACAGCCAAAGGATACTCCACAGGGATATTTCTCGGTTCGTGTCTTTTGATGTTTGCTAATGTGTTTATTTAGTAGTTTTAATTCTTTTATTAATATAACATACACTACCAGTCAAAAGTAAAAAAAAAAAAATGCTAATAAAATACTTACGAGATTATTATTTTTTTATTTGTTTTTAACATTATGCTAAACAAGCCAAAATAATATAATATTATTAACAAAATAATATTATGAAATATTACAGTTTACAATTACTGTTTAAAACAACTGTTTTGAATTTAAATATGTTTTTAAAATTCCATTAATTAATTTGATGGGAAGATGTATATTCAGCAGACATAACTCCTTCAGAAATTGGCACTCAACTCAGTTATCAATGTTGAAAACAGTCATATTGCTAAATATTTTTGTAATGGACTTCAACAGTTTGGAGCAAGTAAAATATATGCATATTGATCTTTCTAAGAATTAAATACTTTCATTCAGCAAGGATTCACAGAATTGTTAAAAAGTGACAGTTTAAAAACTTTTAACTTTTAAGAGATTTCAAATAGATTGTGTTCTTTGTTCTGACCGTTTATAATATAATATAATATAATATATATTATATGTAATGGGGTGACAATTTTTTTTTTTTTTTTTTTTTTACAAAAACAAACTCTGCAATGTCTAATTTGTCAAAACCACACATTATTATGCGCTGATTAGCCTACTTTATACAACGCAGCAAATTGCAGTGGGACATAGTTTATTTACCTTAACAACCGGAAGTTTTCTGGGTAAACAGGGATGTCTGGTCTGGATGTCAACTGTTTAAATTAAGTATCCACCATCCAGTCTATTACATTCCTGTGTCAGTCGTCACGCGCATATCCTGAAATATTTGTGTATTGTGTATTCACAGGTCTTAATCTGGTGGCGTTCTTGGTGATTGTCGTTTCCTATTCCAGCATGTTCTGTTCCATTTATAAAACCGGCATCAATGCCACAGATGTGCGCAGTCGGCTACACAAAGATGTGGCTGTGGCCAATCGCTTTTTCTTTATTGTGTTCTCTGACGCCCTCTGCTGGATACCTATATTTTTGGTCAAAACCCTGTCTCTGCTAAAAGTTGAGATTCCAGGTATGTAGCGTGTATTTACAGAGCTCCCTGATTTATTTAACGGTGTCATGATATTTTTTTTTTTTACCATTTGATAGCACTAATTCAAATAGGCGTTTTGCAGTAACTTAAATAAATAAATACTAATTGAAATTACACTTGTTCTTCTTTTGTGCACAAATAGCATTGTTCCCTGAAAATGTTCTGGCTACCTCTGGCCAAGTTTGTCACAGAATTTGAGTACGGCCAGTTCTTTTTGTTGACATTAATGCTCTATGTTTATCTCTGCAGGGACAATAAACTCCTGGGTGGTGATCTTCATTCTTCCTATCAACAGTGCCCTTAACCCTATCCTCTACACCCTGACCACCAGCTTCTTCAGAGAGCAGGTGGAGCTTCTCCTGTGCCGCTGGCAGCGGCGCTCTGCATCAAAGAAAGACCGGAAGAGTCTCACCAGCTCCACTATCTACATGGAGCCTTCTCGAAATGCAGAATACCCTGCAAAAATGTCCTTGCCGCGAATGTCTGTGGCAGACATGGATAGCCAATATGGGTGAAAGAGCCTGTGGAGTAAAAGGTATTATAGTGTAATCATAGTGTAATCATACGTTCAAACTGGAGAAGAACAGTCTTTGCTGGAAAAATTTGGATGACAGGATGGCACTGTGATTCCTGCCATTTGGGTTCCTATATGGAGTGCTCTTTTTAAGTGCATGACTCTAGCTTTACAGTTTTCTCCATAAAGAGAAGCATTTTACTTTAGCTAGATACATGCCTGGGACCCCTCCATTGTCCATTTCCTCCTAACATAATGCCCCTGAACTCATCTTGTTGTTTGTCTCGAAGGATTTTAAAAAAGAAAATCAATGAGTGTGAAGAACAATGTAGGTATGACTGTAGGTATTTACTGCAGAGCACATCTTTGAGGAATCAAAGGAACTTTAAAAAATGTATTTACATGAAGGACTTTTTTTATGGAAACGTGTCAATATGTGGTTTTTGAGATTTGAATATGAAGTTATTTGTAATGTACAGCAAAGTTTTTTTGTTTTTTAATGCTTGCTCTGACATTTCACTGAAAAGACACATTAAAGGGAATGCCTCAGTTGTCTGTTAGTCAACAAAAGAAAATGGATCCTGACTGAACAGAAGCATGCAATCAAGATTAAGAGGTGCAATTAGCCATGTGAGCTAATATACAGTAGATACATTGTTTGTTTTTTTTACAACACTGCAAAAGCGTTTTATTTTTATATTCATGTATACTATTTATAAATTTTTTTTCTACCCATCTCAAGACGTGTGATCAAATATTCAAAGTTAGACGTAAATATGTTCATATTTTAAATGCTCAAGTAATTTCTCAAGCTGCATATAATTGACAATCTGAAGAAGTCCATTTACAACTGACGCTATCAAGCCAAGGATTTCCTTGTACTTTAATCACTGTATGACAGAGTTTTTAAACTCTTAGTAAAAAAAAGCAAGCCAATACACCCCATGAATGAGTGATTTTTTCTCACATTCTTACTTATATTTTTGTGTTTGTGTTTTACATAATGTATATTACACAGTTACAAAAGTTTTTCTAAATGTTTTTGAAAGAAGTCTCGAATACTCTATAGGGCTTATTATAATTTGTGCACAATCTTTAAAAAAACCTTTTTAATATATTTGGTTAAAAATAAAAATCTTATAATAAATGCTGAAAAGAGTTTTTGCAGCCTAATATTTTTTGGAGCTGTGTTAAAAAGAAATAAAAAATAAAATTGACCAACATTTGCATTTATATAAATTCTGATCATTTCATTTTATTGAACTTTCTATTTATCAGGGAACCTTGAAAATCATGACAGTTTGCAGCAGTTCAAGTTAATCATTTCCACAATATTACAGTTTAGACTTTTTGATCAAATAAATGCAGCCTTAGTGAGCATAAGAGACCAAACTTTTGACTGGTTGTGTATAAATTTATGCTTATGTTAAGTTAGTGCTGTGAACGTTCTGATAATCGGATTTGTACTACACGTTTAAATTATATGTTTTAACACTGCATTATGGGGCGACTTGAGATAATAGACTCCGTTCAAATATTACATGTGACGCCTTTTGTCTGGGTTGTTTGCAACTGTGCACCTGTCAGTATCCAGCAGCATCCTTCCAGGCGCTCCAGAAACAAATGGATGGAAGGAAACAGATGGGCTTGCGTCTCGGCCAATCAGCGATCTCCATTTCTCTCCTTTGGTAAATATCTGCGCTCTGATTGGTCGTCAAGGGCGGAGCTGCGCCATCCTCAGCGGCCGTCTTTTTCTGTCAGTCTGTGCGAGGAGACGCGAGACCAGTGAAGTGAAAATAGCAGAATTGAGCGACGACGCTTGGATAAAGATATGAATATATAAAGTGCTAAACACGAATACACAAGGTATGGTGTTTTTTGCTCGATGCTTTTACGGTTTGAAATGTAACCGTGTTTTCATTCCAGTGCGCTTTCATTTGTGAAACCGCCTAAAATTGACGAAGAAGCCGTGAGGAAGGCCACAGCACCAGCACAGATTTTGTTTGCTTGTCTGCTGATAACAAAAACAACACAACAGATTGGGCTTCAGACTGTCACTTGCATAATTAAAAATGTTTTGTGTTATCTAAATGATTGGCATCTGCGTTCTGGGTTCACGAAGAGGAATGAATGTAATTTACATGTAGCTCTAATGGAGATAAATGTCTGCGGTGATTATGACAACAACAATGTAATAGTGGCTGGCTGTGCTCAAAACCGAGCGTACTGCCCTATCTAGACGGCATTTGTGGGCATCACGACGCTTGCAGCTTTTGTCGATGCTGAAATTCTGCGCTTGACGTAAATATTTAAAAAAAGAAAAGAAAATGATGCAGTTCAAGCGTTTTTTTAATACATCTATTCATGACATCTAGTGTTAATCATCATTGATATTATATTTATCTTCAGGAAATTGGATGATCTTGTATTCTGCATGGCAACAATCGCATCCTCTTCCTTTGTCTGAAAAGGGTAAGTCGTGACAGTTTTTTTCCTCTATTATTTAATTACTAATTTTTAAGAAGAAATATGTCAAGTCTGTGGAGCACCCTGGAGTTTTGCTGCAGCAATAGCGTTGTTTTCATTTTTGCAGTTAATTATGTTGACGTGCTATAGCCTACATCTGACTGCAATGTAGATGACATTAGTTACTATCTTGAAATAATTGCATTCTCTTAGTTATTGAAATGCTTTCACCAGGGTGTAGTGAAAGTTTAAACTTCATTAACAAAGGCTTTTTTAGAAAAATCTGTAAATCTGTGACTGAAAATAGTCACACTGGACATCTAAGATTTAAAATCTAGGTTAAAATATACGCAAAAGATTTTAGAAACAAAGAAAGAAAACTTGAAAATATGTTAAATAAACATGATTTTTGTTTTGTTACTGATCAAATAAACACATCTTTGACAGACCACGTGAACTTGTTATCCTTATTATATAATATTAAATAAAATAACTAGCCTACTAAATTATAAAAAAGCTAAGTAGAAGCATTTTATAGTATTCTCAGACGTCTGGAGCTCCTGTTTATGTTACTGTATGTCAGGTTGTTACTTGTTCAGTTGTTTCGATACTTGCAGGTTCCAGTGAGGATTCACTGGTCACAAACAGCTTTTGCATCTGTTCTTTATTCAGCCGGCAATGCATTGCTCCCTTCATTGCTTTGAACCATGTGTGTTTACTTGAGGGTTTGCAAATATTTACATTCACTTGCTGAGACCATTTGTGAATGCATTTAATTTTTTGCTTGATATGTTTTGCTAATCATCCTAATAATCAGTAATATATATGCTGATGCACTTGCATAGGTCAGTCAATAGTTCCTTGGTTTTAAGTGGCGCTCAGCTGTGGGTTTGTTTGTGTGTGTGTGTGGGTGTGTTTATCATAGATGGTTTGATGTTGTAATTGAGTCTTGTGGCTCGTATCCTGATCTGCAATTAGTGCAGAGAATTTCGGGTAATTTTTACATTACACATTTTATGATTGTGTATGAAAGGATGTATGATGGTTTAGCTTGTTATGAATCTGTAAAAACATATTCACGTTGTCTAGATGTTTTTAGGTTCTCAAAGAAGTGCTCTCTTGATCAAAAACTTATAATGCCTGTAGATTGTATATCATTAGTGTGCTTTGCATCTTTGTTTTTCTATGAACATCAGGTTTCCTGATGGCTTAATAGATTGAATTAGAATGTTGTTATTTTGTATAAGTTTTGTTACTCACATAAATAATTGCGATTTCATTTAGGAAACGGAAATCTAATTATTATAAATTCTGTCTGTAGTGCTTCAGAAGAACACACATTTCACAGTAACTGAGAGTTTTGTCTAAATGTGTTATGCGAAGCCGACTTAGACATAATCTTAGAGAGATGGTCTTGGTTACTGTGTGTAGGCTAGTGATTGCTCACAGGATTTTATGTAACAACTTCTGGCAGGTAGCTTTTAGGAATAGAAATGAGATGAGTACATTTGAATCAAGCCAAAGTGCCATGGTGACCAATGTTTAGTCAAGAGCTGTTCAGTGTTTCCATATTTTTGTGTATGTCTCTCTTCTCACTCTGGCTGTTTTTCAAAGCTCAAGTCATGAATTATTAACTGGGGAGCAAGAGCTGCAAAAAAGGAACATAGCCATAGCAACACTGCATTGTTTCATCTCTATCTCCATCCATTTTCACATCCCTCTTCTCAAATAGTTTGTCTTTTTTTCATGTTTCTCACTGACACTAGCTCTGATCACTCATTGTAACCTGTAACAGAATCGTGAAATATATTTTTTTATCCTTTATTCCTTAAAATATAACATACTGTATCTATAACTTTACTATAAGGTTTCATACGTTAACATTAGTTTACATTACCAATAAATTATAGTTCTATTGATTTATTAATTTTAGTTCATATTAATTTCAATATTTATTAACACTTAATAAAACAAAAAACAAAGCTTGTATCTGTTTACATTAATGCAATGTAAACTGACTTGTATTTTTATGAACTAATATTAACAAAGATTAATTAATGCTGAAAAATACACCGCTCATTGTGAGTTTGTTATCTAATAAATTATCTAATGATAAATGAAATCATTTTAATGCTTTTACATATTTTATGATTTAAAGGCATTAACATTGGTGTAAAGTTCTGTTCAAAACTTTTTATATATCAAATAATTCTGAAAACGGTGATAATAATAAATGATTCTTGAAAAGCATATCAGAATTTTAATTATTTCTTAAGGATCATGTGAGACTGAAAACTTTTAGCTTCTTAATATTAGTTATGATTGAGATTTTTAGTATTATTATTATATTTTAATTTTAAATTTTTTTTGGCATAATTAATGGGTTTTACCTCTACTGAACTCTAGAGGGCAGCCTCACACTTTCTTTTTTTTACAGAACTCTGGCTTTTTTCTGCTTCTCTTTTTTTTCTCAGTCATTGCTCTTTTTGTCAGAGAAAACCACTACACTCACCTCTTTTCTAGTTTTCACTATTAAATCTACAACACCACATAAAATAAAAAAAAAAATCAAAATACAAAAAAATCTTTAAATCTTCCACTAAGCTTTCATGCCATTTTCTTCAGTTTCTAAATCACAGATCGGCTGTGCTTTCAGTGCACTTTAAATAAAGAGCTTTTGAAACATGACACTGCTAATGCATAAGGCATTGTATAAATTGTTGAGAGAGATCAAATCAATAGAAGAGCATTTTAAAGAGATGAAGAGACGGCTGACAACTCAGAGTCAGTTACGGGATCAGCCTGCCAAACACTGAGAAAACAAAACAAAGCTTGGCAAAATTGGCAAATATCGACATTTCACTGTGTGAATTCGCTTGAAAATGTTTCAGAATGCCTTTCTTTGTGGACGGCATGTCCATGTGGCGTCACTCTCCTGGCAGACCAGTCCTAACTGCCATCTAAGGAATGTGATATCTGAAGATCACTGGCGAGTACATAAACACAAACCCTGCCTTGATGTGGTGATCACGCGTATGTGTGCGCAGTCTGGAGTTCTAGGTTATCTCCAGTAATTAGGCTGCGCCCATTAGGGTGTGCTATTTTTGGGGTGGGCCGGTGGTATTTGCAGTGTTCTTTGTATTTTTATCTGTGTTACATAAAGACGACACATTTTTTGAAGGATGGGATAATGAGTTTTCATGCTTGCTTGGCCGGTGTGTGTGTGTGTATTTCTGCATATATGTGTGTTCTTAATGTTTTTTTTTTTTTTTTTTAGTTAGTTGTAGGATTGACGAAACCATTTAACTGTGAACATGTTCGTTTAGGTGTATCCAGATCACATGTCAGTCTATGTCTAGATATATGTATGTATGTGATTTTTTTAAATTTAGTTTTTGTCACTTTTTGAAAATTCTCATCAGCAATAAACATCTTAGGCTGTCCAATCTGTATAGCTGTGTAAAGACAGAGTAGCTTTCAGTCCTGCAACTCTTGAGATGGCTGTGAAGGCCCTCGGGAAGAGACACTGACCTTATTTGGATCTGCATCATAATGTTGTTTATTGAAGAAAAGGGTGGTT
Source organism: Enteromius mattozi (assembly GCA_032359235.1). Taxonomy (NCBI): domain Eukaryota; kingdom Metazoa; phylum Chordata; class Actinopteri; order Cypriniformes; family Cyprinidae; genus Enteromius; species Enteromius mattozi. The sequence goes on from JAUMHE010000059.1 coordinate 11,230,496, forward strand.
TTGTGTTCTCTTGAGGGAGTGGTCAGTCTCTCTGTTTCTTTTTCCCTCTTTTTCAACAGCACTTTCAGCCAGGGCCACTTAGAGAATAAGGTAGTTGTTCCATGCTGGCCTTCAGAAAGGTTACTCTGTAAAACCAGAAGCTCCTGCAGGCCAGTGAACAGTGTAGCTGTTTGTTAGCTTAATGATATTAAAAGATAGTCTAAATAAACACCCTGGATTGGTTGTCCATTCTCACTCAAAATCAGTTTACTGAGGACACGGTTATGCATTCGGCTGCTGATTTACATAATGTTTGTTTGGGGAGCGCTTGGGAATCAAACTCGGGGGACACAGTGGCTTGACAACGACGCAAAACATTAAACTAGTTTATCCAAACCAGAGGTGGGTTATTTTAATCGGTTGTTTTCTATCCCCAATGTATCTAAAACACTCAACCTGATTTACATTCTAATAAACACATCCACACTTGCCCCGTCTCTCCTCCTTTACTTCCAAAATCTCCACCCTCTCTTTGACAAAAGAGGCGTGTCTGTCTTGAGTAATCCAACACCTGCCCCATTCAGGCGTGTTACTGTAACTGGCTAAACAGCCTGGACCTGTGAGAGCAGACAGAGAGTATAAGCACTCATCCCTCTGATTTACTTCACACTTTAAAGCTCATGTGCCTGCTACAGAGGCAAGAGGGACAAAAAAAAACAAAAGAAGACACAGGCAGAACTTCATCCATGCTGATCCGTAACAGGTGAAAGCGGTACTTCTCTTTGTAATCCGTGTCGGATATGTCCGTGGAGGATGTCAGCAGTACCGGAGTTGTGGTGGACCCTTGTGAAGCCCAGAGCCAGGATGGGATTGTTTTGGTCCAGATGGCTAGTCTTTCCATGCATATGTTCGCTCCAGCAGACTTCAAAGGGAAGTTCAGGAAGATCCAGCCGAGAAAAAGACCCACCATCTTCAATGAAGGTACTGCTTTGGTAGTAAGAGGCGCTGTTTTTAACATCTTGATCCTTTTGTGACACGAGAGTCATCCTGTGATGATGTGTAATTTAATTAGATCTGTCTTTAATGTCTTGCCAAGTGGTAGACTCCCATCTTTACCTCACACAGAGGACATCAAACTTGTGTTTCTGGTAGTTTTTCTTAGTCAGTCAAATCATAGCCTGGAGTTTGTTTCAGTGGTAAAGCACATCGCGTGAAACTTTGTGACACAACAATATGATGTCATGCAGTGACTGTGTTTTAAGACATCCTGGTAGCCTTTAGCGAGAGATCATTGCGCAGGCGGGGAATTTCACTGATACTTGTGGCTGGTTGTGGTTGTATCGTACCTTTTAATTTTCTTTTCACATTATTAGAGCCAGGTTTTGAGAAGCCATGTAACATCCCCTCCACCCTCAAATGTTAATTGTAGAGTTTTGTTTGGATTTGTAGGTAGAGACAAAAAGGGGCTCCCATGGGTTGACAGGACCATTTGCCACACAGTTAGTGATCCTAAGGGACTTCAGCTGGGACCTGTGTCTACGTGAGCAATTGTGGAAGAGGGGGAAGGGTGGATGTGGATGATGACAGATAGCGTCAGGATCAGGAAAGAGATCATTTTGGGTTTTAATTAGACCCTAGTTAAACCAGCATCTCAAATCATCCGGAACCACAGCTGGGATGGTCCCTATCCAAAGCCAACATATAAGAAAAAGGGCAAAGAAAAAAAAGTCAATAGAAAGAAAGAAAAAAAGAATGTTTAATCTGAATTGTTATTTATACAGATTTTTATTTATTTATGTTTATGTGGCCAGATCTTTTTTTTTTATTCAGTTGATTTCGCTAACATTTTCACATTGGTTGTTATAGATGCACTATTTTTAGGATGCTAGCATTAAACGGTTGTGTTTTTCATAAGGGCAGCATCCAAAACATTGCAAATACAATACTAAGTAAAAATAAAAGTATAACATATACCACTGTTCAGAAGTTTGGGGTTGCTCCTTTTTTTGTGAAGTCTCACAAGGCTGCATTTATTTGATCAAAAATACAGTAAAATCTGTGTTGTGAAATAGTTTTACCATACTTTACAGTTTTTACAGTTTTAAAATAGCTGTTTTTATTTTAATATATTTTAAAATGTAATTTATTCCTGTGATGGCAAAGCTGAATTTTCAGCATCATTACTCCCTGTCTTCAGGGTCACATGACCCTTTAGAAATCATTTTAATATGCTGATTTGCTGCTGGGGAGGAATCTTTTAAAAATTCAAATCAATGTTGAAAACAGTTGTGCTGCCCGTAGTTTTGTTAGGATTCTTTGATTAATAGACATTTATTATTTAATAGACATTATTTATTTGAAATATATATATATATATATTTACCATTATACATGTTTTTACTGTCACTTTTGATCAGTTTACAATATTTTTGAATGAAAAAATAAACTTCTATTTTAAAAAATTTTTAATGACCCCAAGCTTTATGCAACGGGTTAGTGAAGTCTTCTTTTCTCAAAAAATGAATTATGAAAAGAAAAAAAATCTTGAAATCCAGACAAAACCTATTAAATCGAATGGATTTTATTAGATGGTTTTTCCTGTTCTGTCTACACACAAAAAAAAACTGATCTGAGCCGATTAGGAAAATTCTGCCTGTGTCTGCAAGGCCTTCGAACAATGTTGAAATACAAAATGTATTATTTCAACAGTTAAATTTGAAAGTTGAGGGATATATTTAAAACAAAGAAACAGAGTGAGAAAGACTCTGGGCAGGAAAACTGCGGAAGGAAAGTGGATAGTGGTTTAGAAGTCATGGGTGTAATCAACAGTTTAATTGTTTCAAAGGTTTGATTTGTGGTATATTGTCTTGCATTTTAACTGGTTCTCCTGTACATTCCTCTCAAAAGCTATAAAAGCGAGTATATTAAGGGTTTCTGCTGAGTGGGTGCCTGTGTCTCCCATGATTTCTTTTTCAGAGTTGTACTGAACAGGTGTGTCAGATGCCTTTAAGACCAGGAACCCTCTGCTGAAAAGGCCTTTTATCAGAGGAGAAACCAGCTGAACACAAAAAAAAGCAGTTTTTCTATAAGAGATTTATCGAGTTGCCTGAATTATTCATGTACAGCGATTTATGTAGATTTTATTTACTCACCCTCATGTTGTTTCAAATTCAAAGATTTGTCATGAAGAATTTTCACGTGTTAGAGTGTCTCTCAGGTTCCCTTATTTAATTTTAGCATCTTGACCCGTCACTGACTCTTATTGGAAAGAGCCCAATTAGATCATGGGTTTTGGAAGGCGGTTTGCTCCCCAGCACTGATACGGAACTAGTATCACGGTAACGGGATCCCAGTTGCTGGATAGTTATGAGTCAGTGATCCCTGTGCCAGAGTCTAACAGCTGGCAGAGGCCGCCTGACGCTCTGAATGCTTGGAATTCTGGGGGTTTCTTGTAAAGATTATCCGAGCATGACTGCTGTGAAGCTCCTCTAGCAGAGAAGAAAATCATGAACAGTTTGCTAAGAATGTCATCAGTTGATGCCTAGTATGAGTTATGCAGCCAAATAAACACCTGACTCAGCATTTAATTGCTCTTCATTAATAACACAAACTATTTTAAGCAGCTATATACTGTTTTTAGCTTGTACCTGCAGGCATGGCCATACATTATTGTCCTGCGTGGCTTTTATAGCAACTCTCTTTGTTTGTTTTGGCAATTAAATGCCACATCTGATTGCCAGACACATTTTACAACGTTTACCATGTGTCTGTATGTATTAAACTGCAAAATAAATGAATAATAAACAATATAATAAATAAATAAATACATAATTTAAAAAATGTTGTATTTTGAGAAAGTTTATTTTATTAGATGTACAGTAAGCTTTATTTTTAAGTGATTTCTTTGAGTCAGCTCACCAGACGAAACTGTGAGAGCGTTTGTGTGCTGTGGAAGTAGTATGTGTGACCCCCCCAGCTGCTGTGGAGATGTTCCCGGGGCAGCTGGGAGAACGCTGCAGTAGCAGTTAAAGCCTCAACAGACCCAGGCACTCCTCAATTTAAGCCACCACAAACAGCACATTTCCAAACTTTTTCAGCGCAAACACAATTCATTTTGCACTGATTTATGTCAGCACTTTATTGCATATAAATACTGGCAGTGTTTACCAGAGCTTTGCCAGAAACTGGACATTTTTATGGCTCTCTGAATATGAATCAAGCGGCATCTGTCATATGCAGTGAGTAACATAATAAAATATTCAAATAATAAGCAAGTTAAAGGGATTTACACAATATGCATGTTTAATCTCCCTCATGTGTTTTATGACTTACAGAATAAAGATCAGTTCCTCTGTTTCACATTCTGTGACAGAATGTCAATGATCTTTCTCCAGTCTTTTGGCTGAGAGCTATGATACATTGCACTAATTATATGCTCCATCAATCAAGTTGTCATACAGTTATAGAGCCAAAACTATTCATTTGGTGTAAACATACTGTATATTTGCAATGGGAAGAATTAATATTACTGTTGCTCGTATTTATAGTTAGGTTTATAAGCATTTCCTTTGTGCTTCTTCTTTCTGTGGACATCTTGATATAGGCAAGCCAAAAGAGAACAGAAAAGAAAAAGAACAAGAATTTCTGGAAAGATAATGAGCAGAGTGGAGAACATGTTTGGTAACTCGCCAACCGCTGTTAACAAAAATTAAATCCAACCGCTTTCACATGGAAACTATTTACTTACTTAATCCTTCCACAAGTCTTACGTTCTGTCTGTTTTAAGGGAACATCAGAGAGATTAGCATCACATTCCTTTACTGATGTATATCAACCATTAACACAATAATGCTTTGTTTGTTCCTTTCTTAAAGTATGTTTTGTCATCACAGAAATAAATTACATTTTGAAATCTTGAAATAGAAAACAGTTATTTTAATAAATATTATAATAATATTTAACAATATTACTGTTTTAATTGTATTTTAGATTTTAGATTGGTTTAGCATAAGAGGCTTATTTTGAAACATTTAAGCAATGACTGTGAAAAAAATTTGAATGAATATTTGAATCTTTAAATTGAGTGAACTTCTCTGGTTTCCAAAATCAAACAAACTCTAACAATTAAAGAATGTTGCATACTGGCCATACATTTGTTGTTACTACACAGAATCTGACAAAATGATCAGACTAGCCATACAGGTTCATACGAATCAGCTCTTGTCTCCTTCCTCTGTTTTTAAATGTAAAAAAAAAGGGTGTGAATAAATTTGATTCTGGTGTATAATTTGGACTGGCTGTGGTTTTGATTTGTTTAATAACTTGAAGCAAGGCTTTTAGTTGTACTTTGTCCTACAGGGACATTACCCAGTGGTGACATCACTGTCTTGGGAAAAGCCTTAACGACAAAGAAGAGAATGATGTCATAATGTAACTGTTGTGCCTTCTGCATGAGTCAAACTGAATGCTCAGCAGTGAAGTACTGAATTACATTTTAGCTTTAGAGTCTTACACATATGTGTGTTCGGGGACATATGTCTTGTATGATCTAGTGTTTGGCTGCAGTGCTGCATGTCAGCCAGCAGATGGCATGACAATATACTCCCTTTCCCACACACTGACTTGTCATCTTCTCATGCACAGTAAACACCCAAGAACATATGATTCGTGTGTAACAGGCTGTTGCCCTCCACCTGCTGCATTATAAAATGTAATTGTGTATGTAATATGAAAGCACCTAATTTTAAAGGAATAGTTCACCCATAAAAGTTGGCTGAAAATTTACTCAACCTCAGACCATCCAAATTGTAAATGAGTTTCTTTGGTCAGAACAGATTAGCTGAAAATTTTGTGTTATATCACTAGCATGACTGCCAGTTGATACTGTGCTGTGAATGGGTGCCGTCAGAATGAGAGTTCAAATAGCTGATAAATACATCACAAAAATGCGCATGGATCCACTCAATCAGTTAACATCGTTGGCAGTGAAAAGCTGTGTGTTTGTAAGAAACAAATCCATATTTGTGATGTTTTTAAATTAAAACCAGTCCTCTATCCATAATATTGCTTTCTCTGATGAAAAAGTCACCTTGTCTTAATCAAGAAAGAAGTATGCACAGATCAAGCTCTGTTTACAGTTCTGACGGCACCCATTTACTGCAGAGGATTGAATGGTGAGCAAGTGATGTAATGCTAATTTTCTCCAGTCCCAGTGAGGAAAATAATTTATCTACATCTTGGATTCAGCAAATGTTCCTTTTTGGGTGAACTATTCCTTTAATAAACTAATATTAAAATATCATGTTATAGTAATATTAAAATATAATGTTTACAGTGAATATAGCAGTGGGTGTTGTTGTTATGGCAAATCTGCTGAAAGACACCAGCACTGAAAGCATCAGCAAATCAGCTTGCAGCATCATTCAACTGAAACATATTTATGTTTAGATGGCAAATGAGAACATTGAGGTACGTTGTTCTGTACCAATCTGGTCAGGACAGTACTGCAGTAAACAAACAAACCCCTCCCCCTTCCTTTTTCTTGATGTCCTTCTCAGGGAGACTGGACAATACCAACAGCAGCTCGCTCTCTCTCTCTTTCAGTTTCTCTCTAAGAGCCAATCCTCTTAATGCAGAGTGAGAGAGAGAGATAGAGAGTGGCTGATGAGAGAGCATGAGGGAGGGAGGGGGCAGGAAAGAGAGATGTAGAGGAGAGAGAACAGTTGGTGTTTAGAGCTCACACAGGACACGTAACGAAAGACAGTGCTGCAGCGTATGGCGCTGTAAAGCAGCCTCTCTCTCTCTTCGCATCACTCCAACAACTCTCTCTGCCTGGATTCTCATCAGGCCACGGAGACTGAACCTGCTACCCAACCATGGCCAGCCAGCAGGACTCAGGCTTTTTTGAGATCAGCATCAAGTCTCTGCTGAAATCCTGGGGCAGCAGTGAGTACCAGCTCAGCACACAAATATACATGCAGTATTCTACATCCACATGAGATGCCGCTGCATTTGTGTGTCGACACTTCTGGAAGGCTGAGTTGTTTATCTATGCGTTTATCTTCTTTAGTGCTAGTGATGAGATATAAACCCCGACGTTATCAAGAGCCTTCAGTTCACTCTGGGATGTTTACATCCTTCTGTTATTACTGAGATTATTGGCTTTGGTTATCTAATATTCACACTCGTAGAAGCACTCAGGATGTAACTTGTAAAGTGATGATGTTAGATGTGTGCGTGTGTGTCCAGTTCATTAGTGTTTGGCTGGAGAGGTTGTGTTATGTAATGACTGCAGACCAAAGGGGCTCGTGATGTGTTTAGGAGGATTTGTGCTGTTGTCTTTTCAGCGTTTGAGCACGTCAGTGTGAGTGTGTGTGTGCCATGTCAAGGTTATTCGATGCCATGGGTGATGTATATGAAGATGATGATGGCGACAGTGACATCATATGTTTCTGATGATGTATGTAAAGCATCATTTTACAAAGTCTGTTTTGTATAAGTGTTATTGTTTTGTGTGAGGGACAAATAAGCTATTCTAGTTTAGATTAAAATGGTTGTAATAACTGTAACTGATTTTGATTCATCATTGATTATTCTGTTATTAAATGTATTTTATAGAGTAGTTGTTATGACCTAAAGTGAAACATTTAGTTTGATGTTAAATAAGAAGTGAATAGAGTTTGACATCTGTTTAAACCAGGTCTTGGCCTCACAAATCACCTTGTTAAATACATACAGTTTGACATGTTAAGTCACTGATTTGTAGTGTGTGTGTGTGTGTGTGGATCTCCACCTTGCATTGTCAGCAGAGGTAGAACTGTCAGCTGATAAAGATGTGTTTTTCTTGTTCAGAGGAGATGTGTTGCTGTCCAGTGGCTGTAAATTTGTTCCCATGTGTTTTAGACGTGCTGCTCGATCCCTGTGAAGTAGAACAGGTGGCCTGGTAACAATCTGCTAACTCACTCAAGCAAATCCACTCAAATCTCTTTCCAGTCCCTCTGATCTGTTTTTCTACATGCTCTCTTTCTCACTTTTTCTCTTGCATGCTCTCTTTCTCTATCAGTTTCGTTCGCTATCGCTTACTGTGCTTTCCAGATGCCCTGTCTTTTTTGTTAGAGCCACCTTGTTTATATAAGCTCAACCTGCTGTGAATTAGCCTTGTGTACAAAGTGATTATCAAGATAAGAAAGAGCAACAAGTAATCACGTTGAGAGAAAGAAAAGTAGATGAATGGAGATAGGGGTCATGTATGTTTATATTGATAAATAAGGAGGAGGACGGGACATGTGGCCAGGTATGGTTTCCCATACTAGGAAGTTGTGCTCTGCATTTAACCCATCCAAGTGCACACACACAGC
>JAUMHE010000059.1:11238931-11255146 GCA_032359235.1 Enteromius mattozi
ACATTAGAAAGCTATCTGACCCTCCATAGACAGCAACACAACTGAAATGTTCCCAGCTCCAGAAACATAGTAAATACATCAGCAAAACAATCCATGAGTCTACTTTTTTCAACCGTTTTGTGACACTATGGGAATACTTTTGCACAAAGAAAATATTTACTCAACCATTCTTCTCCCCCGAGATATATCTTCCACTATTTTGTAGAGTACTTAAGAACGTATTTGATGTAATCAGCATGGTTTACGGTCACCACTGATGTCACATGGACTGTTTCACCGATGTACTGTATTTACTACATTTCTAGGACTGGAAACATTTCAGTTGTATTGCTTTTTATGGAGGCTCAGACAGCTCTCCGATTTAATCAAAAATATCTTAATTTGTGTTCCGAAGATGAATAAGGTCTTACAGGTTTAGAACGACATGAGGGTGAGGAATTAATGACAGAATGTTCATTTCTGGGGTGAACACTTTAAAGAAATGCACTTTTGAGGAAAAAAAATAAATAAAAGGTCATTTTGACAAGTATTGACATCCAGACACTATCCATTTTCACCAACTGGTCAGAAAATACAGTAAAAGTCAATTGGAACCAAAATGATTTAGCCAGGAACACTTAAAAATTTCCCTTTAAAAGTGAAAACATGACCGTTTTCGTTTTTGGGTTAACTACCCCATCACAAAGCAGAAACAGTCACAATGACACTGGTATTATGCTGCAATACTTTATTGGTTTTTATAAATTTATTGGAATACAAAAATACAATACATCCCACCCAACACGTCGCTTGAGCCACCGATGCAGATTCTAAAACATTTATACACCTGAGCAATCAGACTATGTACTTGAAACTGTAGATGGTGTCACAGGAAAGGCCTTTGCCCTTGCAGCGGCCGCACAGATCCTGGCGGTGAGGACGGCGCATGTCAATGTGCCTCTGCTTCCGTTCACAGCAGCAGCGAGTCTTGCAGCAAACCTGGTGAAACAGAACATGGTCAAACTTTACAAGCAGCTTCAAATGTGCTTTGACTACTCCTACCTGACACTGAATGGACTCCACCCTGTATGGATTCAGTCCCGCCTGGCACTTCCTGCAGTGCTGCTTGAAGTACACCTGTGGAAATGCCACTTATAAAAATGACTAAAATGTCCTAATTGAACTATGCCTGTACGTTTGAAATTCAAAAGCACTTTACCTTGGAGGTTCCCGAGATGCACCACACAAACGCACTTTCCCATCGAATATTGCACTTACTGCAATGATAAAATCCATATTTCTGCTCCAGAAACTAAACAAGAATAAGTAGTTAGAATCATCATGATCTTTATTTACACACACACAACGCATGGTTTCCACCAAAACTCAATTTGCATCTAGTTTTAAAACACCAATCAAAAGCGGACATTCCTTACCTCATTAAATATTCATAATACTGATGAGTGAAAAAAAAAAAGAAAAGAAAAAAAAAAATCATAGACATAGCTTTAACAATTACTTTTATTCGGAGATTAACCAAGTAAAAAAACCGCTTAACCCGACTAGCTAGGATTTATCAATTTAAACTGGGTAAACAACGGTTGCCATGGTAGTTTTCCCACAACAAACCTGAAAGTTTGACCGTTTATTTCGCTGAATCACCGACTTCCCCTGCAGTGCTTCGTTGTGCGTCGGTTCATCCGGTTTACACTTCTCGTCGTCATCCGTCTCGCTGTCCGTCTCCTTGCTCTCATCCCCTCCATCGTCCTTACTTTCACCGGCAGTCGTGGATAAGGAAAAAATCCTGCGGTCAAAGACGGGAGAGTAGATGGCGACGGGGCGGGAGAAGCGCACGGTGTTCACAGGTGTGCTGGGCAGGGTGTCTTTCAGAGGGCTGATGGACGGCGTCCTCGGTAACGTTAAATCCCATTTATCACCGCGATAAAACAGCGTTTTGGGCCCGAGCGAGCATTGAACAGTGGCGTCTATCTTCGGGTTTACCTGCACGCCGAACTCTCTAGTGTTGGCCTTGCGGAGGCGCGGCGTTAGGTTCGGGTTCACCTGAGATAATATCGCTTTTAACTGCGCGCGCTTATAAACGTCGAAATAATCGGGGGCGTCTGGCGCGACATAAAAACTGTTTCCCTTTTTGTTCCAGTTCTGGGCCTTAAATTTCCCGTTGCCGGGATAAAAGGGGAAGTAGCCAGGGTAGCCTCCACAGTTGTAAGGTGGAATGAGAAACTCCTCCATTGCGGCGTGATCACGTGCAGGAACACTGCTGAATATTTATTTTATTCCTGAGAACACGCCTTAATTGGCGCGACCTAATTAGCATTGATCACGTATGAGCGTGATTGCGGATGTGACGCATTAGCATCAGGTAAGGATCAATCTCTCTGCGTTTTTATATACATTTGGCGTTACAGTTGAAACTGCAATCCAGTATTTGACTCAACACTGATTGCATTTTTAAAATAACAATTTTACCCCTAAGTTATTTAGAGATGATCACTGTAATGTTCTTATAATAACTGAGAGACATCCTGGACATATTTAATAATAAATTATTTATCACACCAAAGGACGAGTTTAATTATTAATATAAATATTTATAAAATAATTAAAACTTGTATTATATAAATCAATATACTATGAACATATAAGTATTTATAAGCATTTTTAATAAATAAATAAAAGATAAGGTGATTCAAATAATGAAAACTTTATCTCATTAACGATAGGCTAAATTCAGGCTATATCTTGATTAATTGCATGTTAATCTACAAAACCAGATTACTGAATTCTCTCTTCTTCTACAGACTCTTTTACTTAGTGGAGATTTGAATAGCAGTAATAATTTGCCTGGTATGTTGCTAGGCATTCAGATAAGTGGAGGGTAATAAAAGGTGGATTTTTAAATGCCTCTTTGCTTCCGTTATGCAGTTTATGAATAGCAAACAGAGAGAACTAAGCTAAAGGTTTACTAAAGGCCTTATATTTTAGGTTCACTATACCGAGCTGTTCAATCTAGGTTGCATTACCAGTATAAAGTGATTTGTATGATGAGATCGTGTCCTGTTTTGCTTTGTTCTTTTAATTTTATCCGTTATTATCTGTAGTAATGGGATGTCTTCAAGCACTGTTATTAATAGTAATAATTGTTGTTTAGCAGACAGTATATCAAAGCAACTTTTACGGTTTAGAAACAGCCCCGCTGGATCAGCTTAAGCAATAAGTGATTCTTCGGTTATTATTAACAACCTTTGGATTATTACCACCACCTCAACATACAGAGGAAGGCCTGAAACCTTTTAGACACAAATAAATGTCACTCCTCCATATTTAAGCAGGTTCAGTGCTCAGTGAGTGTGTTGTTTTTGTTACAGCTGAAAGCACACTTTGGATTTGTTTGCCCTCTTTCTTCTCTTCTGTTCTCTCTTTCTCTCCATCTATCTCTATTTATAATTCATCTATATGGAATAAAATCATTTCAGAACGTTTATGACAGTGGAACACAATATTACCATTCACTGTGGGTGCTTCACCACCCAACATAAATTCACACAAAACTGACCTTTAACAGGTGACCGACAAACAAGCCTTGCAGTGAAACACAGCACTCACACCAGTGATTTTTCCTTGTCTGGATGGAACAAGGTAAGTGAGGCATTGTAAAATAATAATATTTGTGGGGTTATAAAATAATATTTTTTAATATTTAGGTTTAAAATAATGTTTTTTTAGAGCAGCAAATAGCTCCTATGAACTGATTGTAGAAAACAATATTTTTTATTCCTGCCAAAGTAATAAATCATTTTATCGATTGAATTACAGTATATACATTGGCGGTCAATGTGACTGTAATATTGATGTTTTGCCTGATTCAGACAGGCCAATAGCCCAGGTAATGTGAGCATGGCCCCTTCAGAAGCCCAAATGGCCGGTTTAAAGCTAATAAAACAATCCCAGGGAACATATTATTGGCATTAACATATTACAGTGGCAGTTTTTCCTTCTGGTTTCAGGACATGCAGGTGCACAGTATCATTAGCCGTCCAGATGGAGAGAGTTTCCGTAAATGCAGTCTGATATATGACACACATAATTCAATTAAATGCGTGTTTCCTAGTACAGAACATATTACTTTCATTTATACTGTAAAATGTTCATTTCATTACTAAAAATACACTTATGCAGCAGGCGGTTTAAACTGTGCAAAGGCATGTTAAACAAAATTGACTATATGAAGCATTTTTAAAATACTTTATATATAATATATATATATATATATACATATATTTTTTTTTTTGCAATGGATTTTATAAGCCTGGACTGTTAATGTATTTGATGTACTGTAGATGTATTTCATTCATAAATTGAAAGTCATTGGATAACCAATTTGGATTACTGGATAACTAGATGATCAGTATTCCTGTAATATGTGCTTTATTCATAGGTTTCAGTATTAAAACATATACAGTTTAGAGTCACTGCAGATATCAAAACTTGTTTGTTTTTGTTGTTGTTGTTATCCTGTATAATTATATTTGCCCTATCATACACTAGCAGGAGGAGGAAATGTGTTATTATGAAGGCTGGAATTGCACAGTGCTTGGATACCTATTTACTCGTCAAGTGCCTGGGTAATAATTGATAGATTTCATGAGAGGACAAAAAAGGGCCCAGATGGGGCCAGGTGGGTTATACCACAGTTGCAAACAGCTCGGAGTGAGATAAGAGGCACAACTCGCTTGTTTAACATTTGGAAAGCTGTCCAGTTCGCTGACACCATGAAAGTGACATGGATTGTTTTGGCGTTCGTATTGTTCAGTCATCAACAGTGGACAGCTGCTGCTCCAGGTGCAGGGCTGCACACATGGGATAGATTTAGCAAACTTCCATATCCCGGTGACAAAGCCTTCCTCTATGACACTTTCCCTGACAAGTTCATGTGGGCTGTCGGCACCGCTGCCTATTCAGTTGAAGGAGCCTGGGAGAAAGACGGGAAGGGTAAGTCTATCTGGGACACTTTCACTCGCGGTGGGACCCGGGTGTCCAGAGGCGACGTGGGCAGTGACAGTTATCACAACATCCCGGGAGATCTGCGAGCCCTGCAGCAACTTGGAGTCAGTCACTACCGCTTTTCTCTGTCCTGGCCGCGCATCTTCTCCAACGGCACTAAAGAAAGCCTCAACGAAAAAGGTGTGGATTATTACAAAAGTCTAATTCGAGGATTGAAGGAAATTAAAGTGCAACCTGTTGTGACTTTATATCAATGGGACCTGCCAGACAGTTTGCAGACTTTATTTGGAGGCTGGAGCAATTTGCTTCTGGTGGAACTATTCAGAGAATATGCTGATTTTTGTTTTAAAACATTTGGATCAGATGTAAAGTTTTGGATTACCATTGATAATCCTTTTGTTGTGGCCTGGCATGGATATGGAACTGGGGTTGTGGCACCTGGTATCAAAAATGACTCCGATTTGCCTTTCAGAGTTGGACATAATCTTCTAAAGGTAATAAGAGCTATTTATGCATTTATTTATATATTTAATAAATAAAGATCATTTGCACACATCTCACACATACACACATAGTCTTGAAAGAGTTTTCAATATCTTAAAAAATATTGAAATAATTAAAAATATAAAGTTAATAATTTATATACATGTGTGTGTGTATATATTATTTTATACAATGTATAATTGCAATTACTGTTAAAACTAATGTTAAAGTAATGAAAACATTAAACAAGTAACACTACGCATAATGTTATAAATTAATACATTTACAAGTATTTTATATATTTATACATATGCATTTAATTTTTCTTATTTATGTTCAATCAAAAATAATGTAAAAAAAAATACATTAAAACAGCTTGTTCAAGGCTAGATTTTTTTAATTTATTTTTTTAGCATTTTTATTTGTTGTTTAATTATGTTTGTTCCATTTATGTAATTCAAAGAGCAGTACATGTTTTCAAAAGATAAAGTATTTTTTTATTTTATGTTGTCTCCTAGGCTCATGCAGCAGCCTGGCACTTGTATGACGACCGGTATCGTTCCAGTCAGGGTGGGCGAGTGTCCATGGCTCTGGCCTCTCACTGGATCAAACCTAGCAGAACCAGGCAGGAGAACAGAAAAGCCTGCCAGTGTTCTCTGGATTTTGTGCTCGGCTGGTTTGCCCGACCATTGTTTGTGGATGGAGACTATCCACCCTGCATGAAACACAATCTGACCCACAGACTGCCGTCCTTCACAGAGGCTGAGAGCTTGTATGTTAATGGAACGGCAGACTTCTTTGCCCTGTCTCACGGACCTGCTCTAAGTTTTCAGCTGATCAATGACAGTCTGCGCTTCAGCCAGACAGAAGACCTTGGTCTGAGGATGCTGCTGTACTGGGTCCGTGCCGAGTACAGCAATCCTCCCATCTTTGTAGTGGAGAGCGGCTGGTATGGAAGTGGCAACACAAAAACAAAGGATGCCAAGCATATGTACTACCTGAAGCGCTTTATTATGGAGACTCTAAAAGGTAATGGATGAACTGAGGGTGTTTGATGAAATAACAAGGATAGAATTAATAATAACATGTCAAGGACTAACCAAGTATGGCCATTTTGAGCTGATCTAATTTTTAATGGTTAATGGTTTTAGAATGTAGGCTATTTAGACTTATTTAGCATTAACAATTCACATTTCATCATTAGTAATTGATTGTAAACAATAATTTTCTTCTCTCTACAGCAATCCGCTTTGACAGAGTAAACGTGATTGGTTACACAGCCTGGTCTCTACTGGACGGTTATGAGTGGTACCGTGAATATGGAATACGACGAGGGCTATTCTATGTGGATTTCAACACTCCTGATCTGAAAAGAGAGCCAAAGACATCTGCCACTTTCTATAGCAAACTCATAGAAAAGAATGGCTTCCCTCAGCTGCCTGAGAACCGGCCTGCACAGGGCGTCTTTCCCTGTGACTTTGCCTGGGGAGTTGCAGCCAACTCAATACAGGTAAAATTTTAAAGGGCACCTATTATGCAAAATCCACTTTTACTTGTTTGGACATAAATGTGTGTTGGCAGTATGTAAACACAACCACTGTACAATTAAAATCCATCCACTCCTTATTTTATAATTCTAATGTTATAAAACCAAATCAGTCACTAGGCATATTGATTCTCTAAGCAATATGATGTCACATCGCCCATGTACATATATATATGGTATATGGTATATGGTATATTCAGTCGTATGACAGCACTATGTGTGTTTATTGAATATTGATGGTTAATAACTGATAGTAATCCTTGTATTACATCTAGCTGCACACATTTCATCAAGATAAAAGGAAATGGCTTTAGTTTAGACTTCAAGCAAACAAACCAAACTTGATTGTTCTTGTTTGTCCCACTCAAAAGTCACTTTGGTAGAACTTAGATTCTGTGTAGATCTTAAGATGTGTTTAACTTTAGTCTTTGATCTTTGTTTAAACTTTAAACATTGATAAACATCATTTGCATATATAAAAATGTATTTTTAATTCTGCCTTTAGGTGGATACTATACCTACCCAGTTTGCCGACCCTAGTGTTTACATCTGGAACGTTTCTGGTAACGGAGAGCTGAAAAAGGTCCCGGGTGTGCTGGTGCCTCCTATGCACAGGAAACACCACTGCGCTGATTACGGCAGCATCCTCCAGCAGGTGTCTGACGTGCACCGTATGCAAGTTTCACACTTCCACTTCTCCCTCAACTGGTCCTCCATCACCCCAACAGGCCGGGTGTCGGACGCTAACGAAACACTTCTAAAATACTATCACTGTTTTGTCAGTGAGCTACAAAAGGTTAACGTAACCCCTGTTGTGACCCTTTGGCACCACACCGGGAAACGGTCCAGCCTGCCAGCACCCATGGAGTCTGACAGGGGCTGGCAGAGCGAGGAGACAGTTCAGGCCTTTGCAGACTACGCCAGGTTGTGTTTCCAACGACTAGGAGCTCATGTGAAGCTGTGGATCACGCTGAATGAACCTAACGATGAGGATCTTGAATACACTGTGGGCCACCAGCTGCTCCGTGCACACGCATTAGCTTGGCACATCTACGACACAGAATTTCGCAGAGCCCAAGGTGGTAAGGCATCACTTGTTCTTCATATGGACTGGGTCGAACCTGCATTTTCTTTCAGTAGAGAAGATGTTGAGCCTGCAAACCGGGTCCTGGACTTTCGAGTCGGCTGGTTTGCAGAGCCCATCTTCGGAAGTGGCGATTACCCGGCGGTGATGCGTAGCTGGCTCCAACAGCGAAACAATATCGATCTCTTCAACTACCATTTACCCGCATTTAGCGATGAAGATCGGCTGTTGGTTAAAGGAACCTACGATTTCTTTGCCATCAGCCATTTTACTACCTCAATGGTGTATGATGGAGTGGAGGACAAATATACTTTCAAGGACAAGTTGCAGGTACAGCTGATTTCTGACGTGACCTGGATCATGTCTCCAAGACGCAACTCTCCTGTGGTCCCCTGGGGTCTTCGCAAGGCACTGAACTGGGTTAATTCTCGATACAAAGGGGTTCCTATTTACGTGATGGCCAGTGGTGTTCAAGAGGACACTGCTAGGTTTAAGGATAGCCTGCGTGTCTACTACTTTTACAACTACATCAATGAGGCCTTCAAAGGTAAGAAACCATATAATATCATGTATTGGCTTCTAATAAGTACATACAGGGTGGCTTGTGGCTTGTACATACATGTTTAGCTTTTATCAGGAGCAGTTTATTGAACTGAAGATGAAATTCTGACAGCTGCGAGATGCTTGTAACAGTTTTGCAGACTACTATAATAATTTTTTTTAATTTAGTAATTTAGTAATTAGGTTATCCTAATATGGATTTTTTGTTTTTATTAGTTCCATTACAAACCTTTTATTGTAAATTTTAATAAAAATAAAATATAAGGAAATGTTAGTTATTCATATAATTTAAAATATTTGGTTAAAAACAAATTATATATTGATATCAAACTCAGGTTTAATTAAACTTTGTTTGTTTGCTACAATATTATTATATGTTTATTTATAAAAAATGATCATATTTGAAGGGTGTCCTAGATGCTGAACATCTACTTTTTTTAGTTTACAAGTACAACAACCCACTTGGATAAAGTTCTGATGACTCAAAGCAATGGGATTTCTATTTAGAGGCACAAAGCTCACGTTGTACACACACATCCACACACAGCAGCTTAATTATTAAGCAGAAAACTGTGGAAACAGTTTGCTGATCTCAGGAAAACTAGCAAGCCGCTGTTTATCTGAGCTTTGGAAAAAAATATTTGTTTACTATTCCTCAAACACTCGCAAGGCCTTATTTACTTTGACATCTGAATTCGCTTTATAGTTACGTCATGAGTTCAGGGGTTCCCTTCAGCTGTTTTCTAACTTCTGATTTTTTCTTGTAGCATACACACTGGATGGAGTCAATCTGAAGGGATATTTTGCGTATGCATTCAGTGACCAGCGGGACCCAGGCTTTGGCATGTATGGTCACGTGCAGGAGGAGGTCATTTCAAAATCTTCACTGGCTCATTACAAAAACATTATCCACCATAATGGCTTCCCTGCTCCAGGCACAACTCAACAACATTGCCCCCGTGTTCCAGTACACGGCTCTAGACGTTTTGTACTCACCAAGCAGCCTGTTGTTGGCTTTCTCTCACTGGTGAGCTCTTGCATGCTGATCACAGTGTGCCTTGTTATCTACTATGCAGTCAAAAGGCACAAAATAGCCACCAAAAAATGAAAGAAGATGGTTCCAGTGGACTCAAACACTTTTAATTTATTTGTTTTAATGGTTACTTTGACAACCTACAAACTATTCTTTTAACTCTTTCTTAAATTGTAGTACTTCTAGAATTTCTTAATGGGTACTACACAAGCCAGGAAGATCTGAATAATTATTTAACTGCAGCTTTACCATATAAAAACACTATTTATTTGTACAAAAAAAAAGTATATCGCATTATTTGGTCATTTGCACAACAGCTTGGTTTTTGCACATAAAAATAAAAGTTATTGGGGAGAAGTAATTTATTCTGTCCTGAGATTTTGAAGAACTTACAATGGTTAGTTTAGGTAAGTGATATGATCATAGTCAATTAATACTTTATTGTATTAAATAAACATTTAATGTTGTACTTAATGTCATAGTAAAGGTACTTTGATATCTTTAATTTTCTATTACCTAGAATTTATATTCACTCTTAATAGTTTTCTGTAACCTACCTTGCCCTTTGTATTTATATATTCATGTTTGCAATTTGCATTTTATTCTTGCTTTATGTTGTGAAGGTTGCCTACATGAAGCTCTGTACCTCTTTGATTAGATCTTAATAGCAATAACAACAGGCCAAGAACATTTCATGGAATAGCTTTTATTATACACATTTAAAAAAAAAAAAAAAGTGAATATATCTTATTCTTTTGGTAACAGTAGCTCAGAACATAAAGTTGTCAAGTCCATCTTCCATAAACTTCTTGTAGATTGCCATGAATTTAGCTACAAAAGCCTCCAGGTGGTAGACTGCTTTGCTGCCAAGCTGCAGTCTGTGCTCGTAGTATGCCGCCATCTGAGCTACATCAGCCTTCAAGTGTCCATCACAGTTACTTAGCAACTCTGTCACCAGGCCCTGAAATACCAAGCAAAGAAAAAGTGTTAATGCAGTGATTGTTTACCAATTTTATTTAACCCTGCAAATGAGCCATTTCACAGTGCACATTTATTTATGCTGAAAATACTTAGCTATACCTTCATGATGACTTCTGCTGGGATGCAGTGAGTCAGAAGTTCATACAATCGTGCCCGAACCTCCAAAAGTCTGTAAAAGTATAAACAACAAGTGTATATCACTTAAACACACCAGGTTATTGAAACCAAATTGATTAAAATCTATAAAGGACAGCAGGGGATACAATTTTGTGCTTGTATTCATGTACGTTCTGACCTTTGAGGGCTCTGCTGGCTGACTATAGCATTAGCAGTCTCTCTGAGGTAAACCTCCCAGTCTGTCTCCGGGATGTCCTGGTCTGGAGAGAATGGATACCTGCAGGAAAATCGATTTGAGAACAGATTACCTAAACTGTATGTGTGACATACACTTCAGGTGAGTCATGTTCATTCAGAGGCTTCATTTGTGATTGAACAAGCACCAATCATTTATTTAATTCTCTGCAATCTTTCTTCTTGCTGACTTACTGTTGAACTCTGCAGGCCTCACACATCAGCAGGGCTTTACGGAGGTTACGGCCAGATTTTTCAGCAATCTGTTTGGCCAGTTCAGAAGGAAGCAGCAGACCCTCCTTCCTGCACACGCCTGACAGAACACTGCACACCTGAGAGGATCAAGGTCACATGTCAAGCAAAACACTTTTGAATTTAAAACATATCATTTTAATGCATCTTTCATTATATTGATCTATTTAAGAAAACAATACGTATGCTCACCAAGACCAATAAATGTAATGCTGTGAATTATTATTACAACTTACGAAAATCTGTTTTCTATTTTCATATATTTTAAAATGTAATTTATTCCTGTGATGCTAAAGCAGAATTTTGCTTATTGCAGCCTTCAGTGTCACATGATCCTTCATAAATCCTTCTAATATGCTGATTTTTTTAATTCCAATTCCAGATGCCACAATTATGTAATCGTTCAAGTAGCAATTAATCATTCAAAGTCCACTTATATTATTCTATGGGCTTACGATGTTTTTTTCTTTCTACACGTCATAGTTTAGCTTTTTTTTTTATTTAAAGAATAAACCAATCCAATATATAACGAACATCTGAGGCTTAATACAAAAAAAAAGCAATAAAGGTTTTTCAGTTAGAGCATTTTTTAACTTCTTTACATTCATGTACAAACATGTCATCCAGTTGCTTCAAACAATAGTACAAACAATCATTCAGTGTAAATTGTGATAATTAATAATCGCAATTACAATTTCAAGGGAATAATTGATAATTATGATTTTTGTCATAATCGTGTAGCCCTGTTATCAGTGTTAAAAACTGTTTTACATAGTAGTTTATTTATTTTTTGAGAAAATGTTTTTCAGAATTCTTTAATAAATAGACATGTTGAAATCATTGCATTTATTTGAGACATGTTTTTTTTAATAATTATTATAAATTTAAGACACTTTTTAAAATGCATCCTTGCTAAATAAAAGTAAATATTTCTTAAAAGAAAAAAGCAAACTTCACCTCTTCCACACTTGGCAGGGGGACCCTCACAGCCAGACACCTGCTCCTGATGGGGGCAATCACTTTTGAGGTGGAGTTGCAGCACAGAATCAGTCGACAAGTGGACATGTACTTTTCCATCGTACGGCGCAAGGCATGCTGGGCATCTTTAGTGAGACGGTCCACCTCCGTCAGCAGCACGACTGTTAAAAAATGTATTATTATTTATTATTGATTTATAACTGATGCACAGATCATTAATAGGAAACTATCAAATCCAGACACAGCTCTTAGCTATATAATGTTCAGATTAATGATCTAACCCAAGGAAAGAAAAAAGCCGAACCTTTGAACTCCCTTTGAGCACTGGACTGAATCTGCTGAGACTGGGCAACAGTTTTGATCAGCTCCTGAATGACCACACGGTCACTGTTGCCAGCATCACTGAGGAAAACAAACCGGTCATGAGCTTCTGCTAGTAAATTCTCCAAACACACACAGAGCCGAGTCAATCTTTGCATTACCTTGGATTCACCTCTAGATGGTAGTTGCTGGCAATTGTATTGATTTCAAGCTTCTTTTTAGATGGAGTCTACCATAGACAAACACTGAGAGTTAATACTGTAGTGTTAGTTTGTATAATTAGAAAACAGTTTATAGCGGTTTTTCTTTAATACCGTGATGGACTGGTGTTCAATCCTGAGTTTCTCGACCCCGGGACCGTACAGCTCTCGGAGCAAACACATGATCCGGGTTTTCTTACCAGCACCAGACGGTCCATAAACCAACAAGTGGGGAAAATCACCACATTGGACCTGTAAAATTAATCAGTGAGGGATTATTATCTACTTAATATTCAGTAACGTTACTAATATAAGACAGTACGGCTACAACGTGAAGCACATTTAATTATATCACTGCAAAGTATATTGTCGTTGCAACTGTAAACAAACGAAGTATTTTCTTCCAGAAGAGAGCGCAATGATGTGCATACAATATAATTCATATTTAGTTATTTAAATTGACTTGAGTCTGGCCAACAACACCTCTTCGCTTTCTAGATAACGTAACGTTAAGTTAGTTTCTGCTTCTTTAACGTTACCAGATTTTTGAGCTGGTTTGCTTGCTCCTTGTGGTAGTCGAGTTTAGCCAAGGATGATGGCCGGTATTTATCAACCCATAAACTCATTTTCTTCCCTGAATGATAAGAATATCGCGCCTCTGTAAAAGAAATGTAATATTGTTATTGTGAGCAGCCTGCTCCCGCGAAACGTAAACCCGCGCAGCGCGCTATCAGAACGGTAGCTACAGAGAACGAAGAGGGACAAGTGCTTTCGCGTTTCGTAAAACAAAACACTGCTGCCCTCCTCACAGCACATTAACGTTACATTGGAATGATTGACTTTTTTTTTTTTTTTTGTACATAATTCATAATGATGCATGGCTTTATTGTTATCAAATTATGCTCATAGACAAAGGATACGAGCACTACGAGAAATAAAAACACCGTAGAAACACAGTAACATTCAACTTTATATCAACATTCAACAATTAACAACTCGTTATGATCTAAGACCAGTAACTTATACGAGCAGTGTAGGTTTGTACAGTTCATGTATCCAGTAGATAGCGATTCTGCAGCATTTCAGTGACAATATTGAATATTTTGTATAAAGTACATGACTTAGAATATAGCCTAGTGTGAAAGGTCTCACTGAACAAAATGTATTTTATTTATTTATAGTAGCTTATATGGGTATAGTTAGAAAGTATGGCATGCCATCTCAATGACAGCAGACTAAATTTAAGGCCTGTCATGACTTGTTCTATTATACCATAATTCATACTTTTAGTGTTCATTTGATGTAAAATAGTATGCTAACGTGTAGTATATATGCTGTATTTCATACAAGCTGTTGATAGGCTAAATCTCATTCTATCCAAGTACTCTTCTTTGCCAACACGTCATCTTTCTCTTAGTTTACTTATAGCCTATGCTATACTATATTTACTTATATTGTGATAAATAAATAAAAAAGACTGAGGAACCTTCCCAGAGGAAGCACTTCACTGCCTGTCTGGATTGCTAAAGACAGAGCCAACACCATAAAACAGACACACACGTTTCTGGAAGAATCTTAGAATAACCCCTGATCAGTGAAAGAGCAATGAGAGATTTTGAATTTTGAAAGCTAATCAAAATTTCCTGTTGATAGGCATCACAGAAGACTACAGAGAGATATTCACAGGTTTACAAAGCCATGGCTGACTAAACAGAAGATTCTTGAGGGACACACAAAAGCTCCCATCAACTATTAACTCTCCAATAGTTACAGCATTACATTTCATTTGCATTTGTTGTTTGTATTTCTTATGGTTTATCTTTTCTGGGGAAATAGGTCTGAATGATGCAGATAACATAAGAGTATACCACTAGATGGCAGTAACACCTATAGATACAGTAGATGCTTGCAAAATGTTTCTATAGAATACCTATAGAAATCTATACATACACTACTGTTAAAATATGATATTTTAAAAGGAATTAATACTTTTATTTAGCAAGGATGTTTTAAATTGATCGAAAATGACAGTAAGGATTTTTACAATGTTACAGAAGATTTCTATTTCAAATAAATAAATGCAGTCATGGTAAGCATAAGAGACTTCTTTCAAAGACATCTGAAAAATTTTATCAACCCCAAACCTTAGAACAGGCGAGCATGGATGGATTGTTTGTGTTGGACAGGTAGAGCAGTTCAGGAGACTGTAAGGCATGAAAGTCTTCACCAGTTTGGTTAGGGTGACCAGACGCCAGGCAGTCCTGATATCTTCATTATGCATATTAAATGAAAGCATGATAACTATATGACTAGAGTTTTGCATTTTGATAAGAAAATGTAAGTAGTTTTTGTCTATTAGGGAGGTTTTATTTTCAGGGTTAAAGATTCAAGTTGAAAATAATCATATTTGATTCACAACATGTAAATATAACCTACACTAATGTGTTTTTTCTCTTTCCATAGTGATTAATAATATATTGCATTCTTATAAAATGCTGCATTAGCACTCTCAGCAGTGCTAAGGTGTTTTTTAAAAGTGGGTCAGTCTGTCATTCGTCCTTTCTTGTTCTGTTTTTACTTTCTTTAACCTTGCAATCATGGTCAAGGCCAGTTTTTCTCTGTGGTAATGTAAAGCAGGTTGTCTCATGATCAGAGCACATCAATACTCTGCTGTTGATCAGAAGGATATTATGACTAAATGTTTCCACTGGGGTCCTGTGAAATATTTTAGAGTTATTAAAACACGCATTACTTCCTTGAGAATCTTATAATGGACTCTAATACATGTGTTTTGTTCCTCAACTCTGTTTTGAGTTTTGTAATTCCTAACCAAAGCAATTCCAGAGACAGTCTGGGGGGCATTTAGTCATCTTTATACTGTTAAAAACATGTTCTTTTACTATTTTATGACTGATGCATTCTCCCCGCAACCCCCACAACCCTGGCGCTGATGGTGACCCTTAAAAGAAATTATTGTGAGGAGTGAAAGAGAGACGCTTTGATGCAGTAGATAGCCAGAGACAGAAAATGAAGAGCAGAGTATTTTTGGGGGGCCCCAGTGGCCACATTTAACGCTAGTAACATGCTTTCCAGAGACTGGGCACTTCCACTAAATGAACAAATAGCTTTGTCCTGTAACACTCATGTCTGTCCCAGGCTGCTCAGTGTTGGTTCTCACATAAGGGCCTCTTTGAGAAACTTCTAGGTCTTAAAAAAATCCCCCAATCTTCCCCCAGTAATGGCGACAATTAGAAAAAAAGGGCCCTCATTTAGTGCATGGCGACGAAGCCACTTCCTTTTCATTTACAACCCCAGATCTCCAGATTCCCAAACACACAGCTCCAGTGTGTGTGTGTGTGTGTGAGGGGCTATTTTTACCCATGTGAAGCTGGGGGAGTGCGGAGAACGCATAGAGTGATGGAAT
>JAUMHE010000059.1:11264034-11283684 GCA_032359235.1 Enteromius mattozi
GAAATATGCAATAAACATTAATTTAACAACATTACATGTAACATACAACCCTAATAAACAAAGATGATAAGAAAAAACTATGAAGAAACGTAGTTATTTCAAAGAAAAAACATAATTGAATTTGAAATGCAATACAGGGAATTCTGGGAATGTCAGTTTACAATTTTTCCCGGTAAATTTTACAGGAATTTACTATTAACCATTTAATAGGTTTTTACCGTAACATTTTGACAGTTTTTTACAGTTTTTACAGTATTTCATTTTTCATTCCCTTTCCACTTTTGTTTTCACCTTTTTTTATCCATGTTTGATTCCAATTAATTTTCTATTTCCATTCCTGTTTCCTGTTTCCACTGAAACCTTTTTCTTTGTCATTTCCATTTATTTTTTCTCAGTTTCCTTTCCTGTTGGCATTCCTGTTTCTATTTTCAATAAGAAAAGTTTACCATTTCCGTTTCAGTTCCAATTCCCATTCCCACACACACAGAGAAGTACTTACTCATGAAATGTCCCTTCACAAGCATCCATTTCCATGACTGACAGTAAAATTGGATTTCTGGGAATGACTTTTCAGGTCTTTCCAGTATGTCAAAGCTCAGCTTTCCAAAAATAATGACAGGCTGTTTTCACTTTATGCCACACACGCTGGTCAAAACACACGTTCACAAAAGAATCAACCACACCACAGAAACCACACAGCATGGCCTTAAATGAACAGATGATAATGAATAGAAATGAGAGAAAAGACAACGTTTTAGATGGCTATTTCTCCCTGGCTGTATCTCCCTCATTAAGGCTCAAATCCATTAGTTTGTGGTTGTAGAAGGTTTTATAATGTACTGCTTAGCATTGTGAAATAGTTTTTTGTTTCATGCTTCTGTGGCATCTGGAAACATGAGATAGATGTGTGGAATAGGAAATGGCAGTTCGTAATGTTTTGTTAAAGATTATTTTTAAAGGTGGTTTGATAACTATGTGAAAGCATGTAGAACAACTTTAGAAAATAGAATGCGGTTTCATGTCAGCAAAATTATTGTAAAACCAATTGCCAATGTTTTTGTCTATTGCACAAAGAAACAATCCTCTTTGTATGAGTGCTGTTTTCAACCAAAGGTGCAAATTTAACTGGTATATCGTATAAAACATTTGTGAATAAAGCACCGTTTCTGAGTTGAAGAGAACCAAAATCGTTACTTCTTGATAAACTAGCTCTATTATCACTAAGAAAAGTAGGAGAAGCCACTGACTTTAATAATTTTTATGATAAATTACTCACATCACAACAAGCAGACGAAAAACAATAAACGCTGTCATTGCTTTTGGAGGTGGATGCCTGCTGTTTATGAACACAGACAATTATACAGAAATACTTTGATGGCATTTCAGAGCAACCCAAAAAACATTTCTGGATTTATTCGGTAAATATGTTTCCATCGCTTACAGTATGTGCATTTTTCTCATCAGATAAAATATTCATTCTACTCCAACATTTTTTAATGCGCTTTTTTAGAATTTATGCGCAGCTTGGCATTTCCATCCAGAGTTTTTTTAATGTGATATTCCACAATGCGCATAAAAATAGGTGGATGGAAACATAGCTAGTGTTGTGATTGACAGTGTCAGGCATCAGACTCCACAGACACTAGCCCAAGTGAGTAAGTGTCTGAACAGCTTTGCATTGTGTGTTTATAAAGGACTCAGGTTTACCTTGGACTCCCAGTGAGAGCCATTATCAGGAGTCCCGTTGCATTAATGTTATTGAGCAGCCTTGGGTAAGTGTGTGGATGTGTGTAATGGGCCCCTGGAGGCACCCCTGAGGTCAGAGGTCATGCCACACAAGGCCTTGAAATGCCCTCTCACATAACCTCACTGGCGACATGTGCTGCGTGTGTTTGAAAGTGTGTCGAATACCAGTGCTGCATATTTCTGACCATCAGTATGTGTGTGTTTGTAGGAACGTGGCTATAGGTCATTGATGTGTTTGTGTTTGTTGTGCGACGGTTGATGTTTGAGCTACTGTAGCACTCTTATTCTTAACTTTACTTTGTGAACTTTGCGATCTCATTGGTGTTTAACATTTCTGAGGCAAACACAATGTACATCTGCATGAATAAAATGAATGACAGTACTTTTGTGCTTTTGCAATAATTTATACAATCAAGATTCATTACCTAGTACAGCTGCTGTATGTGTGTGTGTGTGTTTTATAGAAGGTCATTCCGCCCCCAGATCCTGTCTGGTCCTGTGTCTCAGAGACCAACAGAGGTATAGAACATGTTCTCCACTCCCTCCTCTAAGTTAAATTTAGCTCCTGCCTGCTGTAGTGTGGAGCAGATGCACCGCCTGTGTGTTTGAGGAAGAATCAGTGGGACATGAGAGAGAAATATTAATGTGAAGAGCTGAAAAGAGAAAGAGAAGAGTGAGCATTTATTCTGCCCTTAATGACTTTAGGTTGATTGTTACTGGATGGCAGGTATTCTGACCGGCCTATGCTGTTCCTGCATTGACCAAAAGTACCTGCTGCTAAAAGCTTTTTTGTTGCTATTGAACTCTCCATTCTGTGCTGCAATAAAGATATTCATATTTACAGGAATTTTACCATGTTTAAGGACTGTTGTTAGGCTGGACACAGACCATGGTTAAAGCCTTGCAGTAAATGGCTTTAAATTCTTCACAGCGGCAACAACTTGCAAAAAAAAGCCATGGAGTGTTTGTTGCTGTTTAAATTAATAAGGCAAAATACTGTACTCAATGTTCTGGCTATCTATTTTTATAATATGTTTATGCATTTTTTTTATTATTATTTATTAAAATGTTTGCATTAGCAAAAAACCCCAGAAAAAAACAGACATAAATGTTCAATAAATGTATTATATAATTTTTTTTTGTATACAGTATATATATATATAATTTAAAATATATTTTAAACTTTGATGTATATACACACGGCTGGTCTAAAAGTTTGATGAAAATGCAATATTATTAAAAACAGTAATATTGTGAAGCAGTGTAGCTGTTTTCGATTTGAATATATTTTAAAATGTAATTCATTTTTCTAATGGAAAAGGTAAATTTTCAGCCGATATTACTTCACTCTTCAGTGTCACGTGATCCTTCAGAAATCATTCATTTTATTAAAAGGCTTAAGAATCATTCTTTTCATGCAATGTTCATAAAAATCTTCATAAAATTTATAGGATGAACTGGGATTAACAAAATATAAATCAGCATAAGCTGCATGTTGTTGCCTCGTTGTATCTTCTCTTCTTGTTTTGATAGATCTGCGTTGATGTGGTCAACAGGTCAATTGCTATATGGATGTAATACACACCATTTACTGTATGTAATATAACATTTCCCACACTCTTTTTTTGTTGTCCAGTTGGTGTCTAAATTAGAAAAACCCTCTTTCTCTCAGGTTCACCTGCAGAAAAATGTAAATCTGTGTTCAAAGCCAGCTGGAGGATTTAACCCCCAACACATCTCACCTCGAGAATTAATATTCTGCAATGCTGTATTATCTTTAGAGATGCTTAAGCGCTTATGGACCACATTGATCCCAAAATTTCAATTTCATCTGGACTAATCCAATCTATTCACTGTGATATTCCTATGACCTAAAAACACACCCATGTTGTGTCCCTTGTGTATGCTTGTATCATAATAGTTGAGCGCACATTCAATCCTGTCATTTCTTTCTTATTAATTGAATGTTTTCGAGTCAATGTCTCACAGAAGAGGAGGAATGTTTCTTTTTTTTCAAGTGTCCACTATTTTCCATTGCCTTAGGACATAATGTTTTACCAAGCAGATTTGTGTGTGCGTGTGAGCATACATGCTCTTTGGTGGCGTGCATCTGTTCATGCATGCTTGCACATTAATATTAATTACATTCTGCCTCTTTGTCAGTTATCTCATTAAATTCCGACCAATCAAATCTCAAATGGCATTTTACAGTTAAATACTATAACTACGCATGTTCTCAGAGTAACACTTCACTGTTTGCTTTTTCTTTTAGTACATCACGTATGTGTATGTGTCTGCATGTGGAGCTTGAAAATGACATAGCTGTTTGAGCCTGCCTGGGTCAGGAAGCGTCAGTGTGTGTGTGTGTGCGCGCGCGTGTGTGTGTCAGCATTCAGCAGCGTGTACCATAGAACTGCATCTACAAAATGCAAACCCAGCACATAAGAATCCCTATTTTCATGGCAGTGATACTCAGCAGAGACCCAGAATAAACCTGTGACCTTGTACAAAGACTTTTCTGTATTAATCAGATTGAAATTCTATGGCCATGGCATGTTTATATTTTGCATTTTATTAAAAATATAATACTGTATGTTTTAGTTTACAGTTATAGTATTTTTATTTTCCTGTATCCCCTGCTGCAGGCTATCACATGAGTAAACAACCTTAGTCATATGGGACACTTAACAGGTTTTTGTGTGTGTTTGATCAGTTTGGAGCTTCTCATTTTGTTTTCCCTGAAAGAAATTCCACAAGGTTCTATAAGGGTGTTTATAGTAACAAACACACAAAATGCCAGAAAGGTTCCCCAAAGCACTTTGTTTTTATAGTGTGATGAGCATTTTGATAATCTAAGGAGCTTTTGTTACTATAAAGAATCTTTTTTTTAATACAGAGGTACTTTGGAGAACCTGCGTTTGTAAAATTGTAGAGATTTGGATCAACATGATTGTGATTGAAATATTTTCAGCATGTTCACTTTTCCCACTTAACAGATGCAGAGTGAAATTATGACAGGTTTATGTCTGTTTGGCCTCCATGATGTATCCCATGATGCATCACTGATTAGAAATGCAAGGTGAAAGGCATAATGGCTGTGATGCTCCATTTTAGTTTTTAAAGGTATTTCATTCACTAAATTTCTTATTTTATATGAAATCTTTGACATAGACATTGCTCCAAAATGACAGACCTATAAGTTTAAAACATATTTTCAACTTACAGTATAATCAAAGACCTTTTCTTTAATAAATATCTTTTCTTTATTAAAGAAATAAGTGCTCCTAAAAGCATTTCGATACTCAAAGCACTTCACATTCAAATGGAATCCCTTCAGTGTTCTAACTAATGCTCTTAGATCTTAGAGATTTTCTCAATAAATGTCACTGTCCTTAGAGAGAAATCTCTTTGTCATAGAATCATAGATTATATACTTGCCATGTAGAAAGTGCAGCAGATGTCTGGAAAATTGGAACATCTGTCATTCAATTGGTTGTTCGTTGTGTGTGTATTTATTAAAGATTTGAGATTTCATTATGCATGCAGCTATGGGTTTAGTATTTGTATAAACAATAGAAAGCATGAATTTATATTTAATCAGAAAGCTTAATGTACAAGATTTTGCAGAGGATGTGTGAGCTTTTTTAAAACTGTGGAAACACCAAATTATTTAGGAAGAATACACACTCACACAGAAAGTCATACATTCACTAGTGTCAGGTATTAAGTGTATCACGCGTGAGATGACATTGCCTGTCAGTACAGGACCTGATAGAACACAGAGTGATATTTCCAAACTCTCTGGCACTTCAGGCATGTGATCTCCTTGGAAAACTCACTGAGGCTAATCTGAGCACAGACAGGGGACACGCAAAAACATACATACATTTTAATATGTATAAATATGAGTGTAGAAAAGTGTGTATTCCGCCACATACGTGCGGTAATGCTTGCACAAGTCCAATTAGACTCATCTTGTGTGGGATTTAGATTTGATTAAAAAATAACGCTCAATAAAAAGAGTTGTGTGGGACAGCATATTTTGCAGGCAGTAAAAAAGAAGCTCTTGGCTCAGCAGTTAACAGTGCATCGCATTTAAAACCACACCGTGCTGTTACAGTAAGACACTATAAGAGATTCTCTAGCGTAAAACTGTTGGATGTTTGTAATAACTGGAGAGAGTTTTGAGAGGGCCAGAGATTCCACTTCAGTAGGATGTCAATTTAGTTTGTTTCTAAACGAAGGTCGCTTAATTAGCCTGCTGTGCAAGTGTTGAGCACATTTAATTGGACTGCTAATTCAGCACTCTGAGCTTTGGCAGACAGCCTACTCTGTTCCTACAACAAACCGCACACACAACCCTCAACCCTCCCATGGAATTGTTGGCATCAGGGTGTGTTTTCCAGTTGACTGTGGCACTGACTTTTGCCCACTTGGGTGGCACTGAGATTCCCGGCCCCCGACTCCTGGACGGTAATTTGAGGGGTTATAAAGTACTTCAGTAAACAGATCTGGCAACATTTGTTCTGGATGTTATAGTGTTTATCATTATTGTTGTTTATGTAATGTGGTGTTTATTATTATTATTATTATTATTTTACTTGAATTACCCTTTTTATACTTTTTGGTTTTAATATAAATTATAATAACTTTAAATATATATATATATATACATTACACATTACTAAAATGCATAATGTTTATTATAAAACAAATATTAAAATTATGATTTACACATATTTATGTTATATATAAATAAATTGTGTATACTGTGTGTATATATAAAAAATGTAAAATAGATACAATTAATACATAAGTAAAACATTTGGATGAAATAAATTGGGGTGTGTTATGGTATCTAAATTTTAGGTGTATGTTTAAAAAAATTTGAAATTGAGCTTTATCCTATATATATATATATATATATATATTGCATGTTCAATAAATTAGTATTTCACATTTCTTGGTAAGCTATGGGTTATTCTTTTGTTATTTTGATTATATTTGGTTAATACAGTGGCTAACAATATTGTAAATTTCTGTAATGATGAGTTTATGTCTTTCCAGAAATCTACAAGAGTTTATCCTTACAGAACACACACTCTTCTATCTGCCTTTGCCCCTTGGTAAGTGATTTGTAGTTGATGCTGTGTTTGTGGTTGTGCTCTGTACTAGACTGTCTGTCTATTTATAGTTCAGTAAACCCTCTTTAGAAATGCAGACCTAGCGTGCTCTTTACCGCATAGTGTAGTAAATGCTTAAATGGGCACTCTGTAATATTCTCTAATGGATTATGTGTACATTGTGTGTATGTTTGTGTGTGTGTGTGTATGTGTGTATCCTGGGCATAAATGTGCTCTTTGTAATGCATTGTACTGGGCAACATTTATCTTAATTTGTGTAAGAGGATGCTAAGGGATGACCTGATTATGGAGAAAAAAAGATTTCTAAATACCCATTCCTACATACATAGATAGATATATCTGCATCTGTGAAATCCACCAATGACAGTTCAAAAGGCCAGAGGGGGCAGATTTTGAGAAGTGGGGGGGTTGTGATGGAGCAGGATATTTTGTCCCTCTGAGCCTCAGGAGAAAACAGTTGCTCTGGGTGGCCAACACAAACACTGGGTTCTTCTGGATAGTAGAAACACTTACATACACATAAACACACTTCCTCTGCATCCATTAGCCATTGTTTGGCCCCAGCCCATCCCTTCAGCCCCAGTAATCCTCACCTCTATGATAATAATCTCGCGCTATTATTAAGTGCTTTAGGAACCAATTAAAACAACTCCAGGGATGGAAACAATGTATTGGTGTGTTTATGTTGTGGAAGAGAGATCCAAAGATGGGACACTCTGGGCAGGGCAGGACTCGACCGAGGCTCCAGACAGCCTCTGACCCATGTTACAGGCTTTTTGGCTCTCTCATGAGAGTGATGCCATTAGACTCATTGCTCAGTGTCTTTAGGAAAACCCTAAAAGAAACATTTCTGGAAAATGTGGGTTTAGTATAATAAAGTTAATTTAGTATAAAATAGTTAATGGTTGTTTGCAGTACAAAGTGTCGATATAAATAGCCCTTGTTTTTTCCCATTTATGCAAAAAGTGGATGCTTACATAGAAGTCCCAAAGCCACAGCAACCAAACATAACTTGTTCATTCAGGGTCAGAGAGAGGGTGGAAATATATTTATTTCATTTATGAATTTATTTAAAGAACATTAGAAGGCAAAGCCCTCGTGAAAGAAAACAAATTAGCTTGTTAAACTGCTCAAAAGTTCGGAAACAGCAGGGAAACATCAGTTGTAGGATATTGGGCATGTTTGGAATTAGGGGAAGTCTGAAGAGGAGTTTTTGTCCAGGAGACATCTAAAAGATGTAATTCGTGGTTGCAGAAGACAAGAGAGGAAGGAAACAGTGTTGTATTTACTAGAAACTTGAAGGGGATTTCCTTCTAGATCATGTTTTGACAGAGATGAGCCTTGATGTGCGGAGAAGCCCCTATACTGAAAGTTAGATCAGTGACTATGTCCATCTGACCTTGCGGCCCTGCATTCCTCGCTTGTCACTGAACGACCACAAGCCTGTAATTATTTACCCAAACTAAAATCCACACACATGGACAGCTTTCTCCTCAGCACTGTCAAAAGATACATTTTTCGTGGACAAAATCCAGTCGTTTCGATAGGAATCTACAGGATTTGGAATTTCATGGAGGGCAAAAGATGCATATTTATGAATTCGCCACGCTGACCAATAGAAAGATATTTGGTTTAAAGTGACTTCCGTGTGAATTGTGCACCACTGACAATGGAAAATTGAACTTTTGCCCCTGAAATCTGTGGAGCTTTTAAGGCAGTAAATGTATTTATTTTATTTTATTTTTGCTGTAATGTTAATTTCCTGTTATGTTAATCTTTTACACTACATTAAAGTTATATAATGTGATTCTAAAGTTTAAATGTGTGAAATATGAGTATTAAAAAGAGAAAAAGGAGGGAAAATCCTTAGCCTTATCCAAAAACTGAAAGTTGTGCCATTCTTAAGTCCCTGTTTCCCATTGATTCTGTGGATGTCTGTCTGTCCTAATTCTATCCCATTACACGCTCGCGCTCAATGGTATGTTTGCTCACAAAAACAGGTCTCCTGTTGATTGGCTGCTCTCTGTAAGGCACTTGGGGGTTGATTTGTCCTGATTTTTGAGGGACAAGTGAAGGACATATTTCTAGAACATTTTGTGATGCGTTCTTGCAGTCAGGACGATTTTAAGAAAGTAGTACAAGATGCCAAAGGCCAGTGACACCCTGTGACGCCCACGGGTCTCTGATATGAATATTCATTAGGGTCTCCTGAGGGGCCCCAGTGACTCAATATGAATTCACTCTTTTACACAGATGAGCAGTTAGCTGATAACCACGCTAACATGGAGTGACGTTTGGGGCCACGCACAGGTTACACATTCATACAACTTTGAGCTTGAATTTTTGCTGGTCATTTAATGGCAGACAAGTTATTTTATTACTTTTATTTGAATTGTTTTTGTCGGATGTAGTGAGAATCATTATTGTCGTTTATGGTTGTACAGGCTTTTATTCTTTCTTCACAGCCCTGTGCTTCTAAAACGTGTAAAACATAAATCCTCACTTGGATGTATATAGAAATGTTAACACTTCTTCTCGAAGTGTGAGTCCTCAGTGGCGCTGACACCCTTTCAGCGCCAGACTGGCTCCAGCACCACTGTTTACCGGGTAGAGTTACTCCAGCGTTTTATTTTGAGGTTTGAGTTCTTTTCCTCTCGGTTTGTTTGCTGAGGAGGTTCAGGCTCTGTTGCAGTGCCGTATCCGGTTTAACTGTGACCCAAGGATGGAAGTGTGGATCAGACTCACTGCTTTAACCCTGTGTTCATGGGTTTCCCTTTCTCTCCACACCTTGCGCCAGTCATGTCACCTCTGTAACCCACTGACATAAATCTAAAAACGTAAAACTTCCCTCTGAAACACCCCCCTCTGAGAGGGAGCTGAGCCAGGGTAATGCCTGACATTGGAATGTGTGTGTGTGGGAGAATATATATGTGTATGTGCACACTAAAGAAAGACAGGACTTTGTGTGTAACTGGATAGGTGTGTAAGTATGTAATATGCTTTTTGCGGATTGTAAAGTGTTTTTTAATTTTTTTGTTATTCTGCAAAAATACATGAATCAAAATTGACATTTCTGTTTCAAGTGCTGGTCTTTTGAATTTTCTTATCATTAAAGAATCCTGAAAACAATCACGGTTTGCACAAAAAAAAATCATTTTTTTATAAATCAGCACCAAATCAGTATATTAGAATGATTCTAAAGGATTGTGTGCCACTGAAGACTGGAGCAATGGCTGCTAAAAATACAGCTTTGCCATCACAGGAATAAATTACATTTAAAAAATATTAAAATAAAAATTCACCGTAAATTGTAATAATATTTCACAATATTTTACTGTTCTTTTGATGAAATAAATGCAGCCTTGGTGGGCATAAGAGACTCATTTGTCACACATTTTTCATAAATATTAGGTCAGGGCAAAGTTGTTATGCTGTCACTTGTTTTAACTGCTATAAGTGTGTGCAATATATAATTCCTTTCTATTTTTATAATGAGGTATTTGTTTAATTCGTTTCCTCAAAATGTCTATAATAAACTGTTTTCCACTGTGACAACACAAATTGAAACACTCAACAAAATATTGGGTCACACTTTATATTAAGTGGGGTTAACTACTACTTACATCAAAAATAAGTACAATGTACTTATTGTGGTCATATTTTGTTGCAAAACACTTTTGCTGCTTTTGAGGTGGGATAAAGAATAAGGGATAAGTTTAGGGACGGGTTGGGTGGTATGGGTAGATTTAAGGGTGGTGTAAGGGATGGGTCAACAGTGTAATTATAAATGTAATTACAGAAATGAATTACATATGTAATTATATAAATAGGTTTTAAAAAATATAAAGTATAAAAAGTACAATGTAAAAACATTTATGTACACAAGTGCATTGTACCAAATGATTAATTTAAATGTAAGTACTGGGGCAACCTAATATAAAGTAGGAGCATATTGTAATATAGTCTATTAATGGCAAATATTATTATCTTCCCCAGCAGTAGGCTATTTCCTCTATGAAGCTGGAACAGACTGAGGGAGAAAGAGAGCGAGAGAGAGAGAGAGAGAGAGAGAGAGAGAGAGAGAGAGAGAGAGAGAGAGAGAGAGAGAGATGTTGTAGTGAAGGTACCATGCGCCTCTGCATTGCATTAGTGCTGGAAAGTTCACACAGCTGTCATATTGCGCTGATTAGAGACGCGGGAAAACCTCAGAGAGCATGAGACCTATCCGAGTGGATACTGCGTCCGATGCAGCCTCGTGTCGGAGCGAAATATAAACACGCTTCGCTGTTCTCCTGCTGCAAGGTGACGCAGCGCCGCGTATCAGGTGGAGTGACGACAACTGCGGCACCGGAGCGAGTCCGAGCGGCGGATAACGGTCCTCTCCGAGGAAACCCGGGCGCGGCGCTGATATGTGTCACCCTTCACGATGACAACGAGGCGAAAGTCCAGCAAACTGCAGCTTCGGAGGTCAATCAGCGAGCAGCTGCGCGACTCCACGTCGAAAGCCTGGGATTTACTGTGGAGAAACATACGGGAGAAGCGACTGGCAGGTCAGTGTCTCAAGTCAACTTTTAGAAATAAACGACAATGCATCGTCTATTTAATGATACAATACAATTTAATACATACTACCGGGCCTGGGAAAGGTCAAGTTTTTAGGTCATGGCCATTTTTTCCCCCTCTCGACTGCGATGGATTTTAATAAGCTTGCATGTGATGAATGCTCGCGCTGTCTATAAATAATTAAAATCAACATTGACATTGCCCTCCACCGGTCCGTTGTGCGCGTAAAGCCGCAGTTGCGCGTAATGTCATTAGCTGATGTCTGCTGCCTCACAACTCGATTAAATGCGCCGCATTCCTGCACAAAAACTAATCAGGACACTCGATCCGTGTCACGTTTTTCACCTATTTTAAATTTCCTCGCACTCTCAAAACTAGTGTATTTTGGAGTAGTGTTTTTCTAGAGTATTTTGGTATTTTAAATGTTTTTGTCTGTTCTTCTGACGTTTTAGATTGATTATTGAATACGTTTATAATATAGTTCTCATCCATTTTAACATGTAGCAGTACAGTATAGTTTTCATGCATGCTCAAAAACGAACTTTCTCGTTTTACATCTATGTTATTGTCCCCCACAGTCTTTTATCAGCTCTATCATGTAGAAATTTTCCATCTTTAAGATTATTCTTTTTACCTGAGCTTTTTTCATATCGAGTTAAACAGTATTAGGAGAATAATGTAACTTTTTCAGGGTGGTGGGAAACACAGGTTACAATTCGTGAAAGATTGTTAAATTACATGGCATGAGTGATTTGCATCAAAACCCTTTTTTTCTTTACAGTCACGGCTACCTTTTTTGGAAATTGCTTTTAAAATCCACTTGGTAAAGAAATCTGAGGGGGAACGTTAATAGTATATTACAGTATTTTAGTGACCTACTGTATATTAAGCTTGAGAATTTTTCTTTGGATGCCTTTGGGAAAAATGTAATTCTAGTAAAATTGAGTCCATTATAACATGAATGGCAAGGCTCTGCTGACTCCTTTGTGGCTTTAAGTGAGGAAATGACAGGAAAAGTTCATTTAAAAGCAATCTGGACTGAGTGCTGTACAGACTCTCTCTTCTTCAACCCACTAACCTCATTTTTTCTCTTTTTAACCCAGAAGGTTCATTTTTGCTCCCGCACTCAGAACTTTTACCCTTTGGGTAAACATTGCATGTAAAGTTGAATATATTAAATTCACAGTGTTTTGCAGTTGTGTGGACTCTCGTTACTGATAAAACGTGGGATTACTGTAAGCAGTGTCCCCCTGATTTAGACTATGAGTAACTCACCTCTGTTTGACCCGCACTGGATTTAGCTCATAAGCGAATGCCCGTAATGACACGGATTTGTTTTCATGGATCAAGTTCATGTTTAGGTAATTTTGGCACTGCCCTTATGTGGGTGTCTTGAATTCTGTAGCCTGAGGGAAGTCCTTAGCTGAACTGAGTGAATTATGAATGACTTTTTCAAAACTAATTGCATTCCATGAACACCAGATGGCAGTCATTGTCAGTTTTCAACTTTCCAGGCTTGTCCATGCTTGCTTCAAACATTTAAGGTGGGAAAACCTACACATTTCTTGGCCAGGTCTGGAACTGTAGGTTTAAGCTTAACATGATACTGTGTTTTTTTTAAGTGTCCATAAGAACAAGTTGTTTATGAGGCCAGGATTGCAGATACTGAATCAGTACTTCTAACCTTTTTTGTTGTTGTTGTTGTTGAGTAATTTACGTTATAACATTATAACAGGACATTTTGTTTAATTATTGGGATAAGCCTATTTATTTCAGCCCAAACTGTAAATGATAAGAACATGATCACAGAACATAAAGAGTTTTTCAGAAATAATACTACCCTGGATAATTTATTACAGGTTATACATTTGTATTACTTTTTTTACTTTAACTCTTTTAATGTTTATTTTTTACAGTTTGTTTTACAGAATGATTCATTCTAAATAAGTACAAAATATATTTAAATGATTACAGTTGTCTAAAATCCAATAAAATATAAAATATAATTTAGTCGTTTCAAGATCAATTCCCTAACACCCAAGACCAATCAAATGTGAGCATTCCTGGTGGCCAAAACATCTTGTTGTTTTGACTTTTGAGCGCATGCTTACTGTGTTTACTCTCTATTTCCTTCTGTTTGCTGTGCATATTATTCTAGACAATTTTGATTTGAAATATTTAGCAGATGCCTTGAGATCTCTGAGGATATTACTGTTCTTTCTGATATTTGCAATATCTCACTCCTTCCAATTGCACTTCACTTTTAAGATTTCCTTTCTATCTTATGGTATGTTGGAATGGCGTTTTTTCCCCAGGTGCACCATTCATTTCTCTCTCTACACACATACACACACTGTACTTGAGAAACACACTTTAAAATCACACTGAAGCAGGTTTTTGGCTGACATTCAGTTGGCCGCACTGTGCTTTCTACCCTCCCAACCCTATTGGCTCCTCTCGCGGTCACACGACCATAAAGTGGGTGGTGCAGATGAAAATGTGCACTCAGATCAGAACTGACTTCATGCCTAGGTGTGTTAGGGTCTGTATACTTGTCAGTGTTAAGAGTAAATAACAGAAGGAGCATGCTTTAAAGTGTATTTCAGTGCAGATTCAACACTGTGCGTAAAAAGTTAAGGAAAGGATAAGTGATACGTTTATGGAAGCGCTTTTAAGTGCCTCTGTACCTGTGGACAGTGGAGAGATGGGTACAATGTTGACTGACCTCTTAGATGAATCCATGGACAGTGAGTGTTTGGGAAGCATGACTCCAGAGACTCAAGATATATATCTCAGGCTGGACAGCCACCGCAGGCGTTCTGGACTACGCCTGGCCCGAATCATAGCTAGGCAACAGCTGCTGAAGAAGATATCCCAAGGTATGAGAGGTGCTTTGGGTAACATTTCGGACTCATCTTTTTTTTTTACGTTGTCATTTACATTATTTCTGTCTATATTAGCAGTGAGCTGTTGCTTTGTCTCAGGTGTTTATATTGAAAATCTGAAAACTTTTGATTGCAAACTTTGGTATGTCAGCAAATCTGAGGACAGTTTAAGACGTTGTTGATATTTCTGAAATTTAAACGTTAGATTATTAGGGCCTTTATGCTCTCCGTTTATTGTCATTGCTGTCTAGTAGAAAACTGGGATATTAAAGTGACGTTGTACTTGCATGTTTTTGAACTTTATGAAACCTTCAATCCAAACACGATGCAGAAATGATGCAAGATGTTTTCATTTTTCGATCTTGTTTACTTGAATATGATGCACTTTGCTCTCAGCTTTGACGCTGTAAGCCAATCCTCTGTTTTCAGTCGTAAAACTGGCTACAAGACAAAGTTTTCTTGTGTTTTCTAGATGTAAAGAGCCTTTGTGTTTCTGGCACTAGAGAACAGCGTGTCCAAATCCACAAGTATTATCCACAAATCACCAGCATTATTAATGAATAACCCTTTTATACTTCAAGCATACGAGAGCACAACACATGACAAGTCTATATCTGTGTGTGAAGTATTGTTTCAAAAGGTTAACACCAGTGTTTTGCTTTCTTGGAGGTCTAACTAGGTGGTTCGTTTTGGTTTGTCTGCTCATTAACAAGAAGCATTACTGAGAAGCATATGTATGATTTGTTAAAAATGTTTGTAATAATACTACTGATGTTTAGCTTTGTTTTGACAGTGAAATGCTTTAGAGGTCAATAGAAATGCAGTGTGTGGCAGCTTTAGTTTTGGTTGGAATCTGCTTGCGTACACACACACACACACACTCACTTTCTCTCGCTCACGCG
The DNA here is from genome assembly GCA_032359235.1 of Enteromius mattozi. Lineage (NCBI taxonomy): Eukaryota > Metazoa > Chordata > Actinopteri > Cypriniformes > Cyprinidae > Enteromius > Enteromius mattozi. The sequence continues at coordinate 11,279,275 of JAUMHE010000059.1, forward strand.
GCAGCAGGAATGTTTGGACTGCACGCCGGTTATTCTGTCATTCGGCTCGTGGAGGTCTGGTCGGCTGTAGAGCTCTGGTGAAATCACAGGCTTGTCCAGTCATGACTGTGGCATGTGCATACATATCATGCTCCATCTGTGGAGACAAGATCATTCATTTAAAATGATTTATATTTCACACTCAATAAGGCAGTTTGACCCCCATTGCACTGAGGTTACTAGGAGATTTTGACATTTATTTAACAAAATTCAACTTTTGAGAGGTAGATTCTCTCTGATTGTGTCTCAAATCTTAACCTGGCCTTCTTTTTCCTGACTGCAGACTAAGTGTTAGCAGCTGTACCGTGAGTGGGTCCAAGAATACCCCATTCCATCAAAAACTGGGCCTGGTGCCTGTCATCCGCAGCACTTTGATAAAGCAGGTCTGCCACTGTGAAATGGTTTGAGCTAAATTTGGACTGAAGGCAGTGCCGTAAGATTGAAATATGAGCATCTTAATTTGAGTCCATTTAATTATATGGATTGCACTTTCTAAAGTCAATCATAAATATGCTTTTGAAGGGGTCTTTTGTCAAGGAGAAGTCAATTCTATTTCGCAAGCTCTTGATTTGATTTGAATACGATTCACAAGCTCTTGATATTTGTTTTCAACTATCTTTCAGTTTGATTTAACTCCACTTCACAAGCTCTCTATTTGATTTGATTTCAATTCACATGTTGTCTGATTTGAATCTAGTTTTATTCCGTTTCTCAATCACTCTATTCTTATTTTAATTAGAATGTTAAATTTGCTTTCTCAGCTTGTACTGTAAATTATACAGGGCAGTGTTTCAAACTGATTCAGTATTCATCAAAAGAACCAGCCAGAAAATGTTTAATTCATCAAAAATAACTCTCACATAAGCATCATCCCTTGATCAAAATTGTCTTTTGTTTTCTACGGAGGACTGGAACAACAATTTGTAAACTAGAATTGTCATTTTTCAGTGAATTGTTCATTTAATTTGTTGTTCACAGCTGTGACAGTTATGTACAAGCCTGCCAAGTACTTTCATATTATTTTTGTATCGGAAAGAAAAATACTTTTCACCTAAAAGCGGTCTTCACCCACGTACAGCATACCAGATTCCAGACTGCACGTAGGTTGTGTCTTTATAAGGAAATCCAACAAATAGCTTACCTAATGAAATATTAGATCTAACTATTATTACACAAAACATTTTTGCCTCATTTCACAGTAGAAAATAAAAGCAAATCATTTTTAGAGTTATATAGATATATTTGAAATAGGTTATGATGGTGCATCCTTATCTAACTGTCATTTCTTAGCGTGCAGGGTGGATTCCTGGATGCTGAATATGTACGTTTGTCATATCATGGGCTGCTGTGGCATGTGTGCGGTTGCTCAACAGCAGTCAGAGCAGTAGGGTTGGGCTTCAGTGATTCAGTTCAGCCAACATTCATCTCCTGTACATACAGTACAGCTAAGCATTTATCAAAATAATGACACACTAAAGGCGGGAACTATCTATGCTATTTTTTGGAATAGCACACGTTGGTCGAAAGGGTGGTGGTACTTTGAACTAGATTTGAGTGGAATTTCCTGAAGGTATTTTATTAAGTTGCAAGGCAGCATATTGTAGTAAAGTGATCCAAAGGAGGAGTAGAAAGCCAGAGGAGAATGGACCTAGGCCATTATGACATCATTGTGTCGTATAACATGATCACTGGCAAGTAGATTTTGAATGCTGAATATTCTGTTAATGTACTGTAAGTCAAAAGAGCTTTTAAAACTTGAATCACACATTTTTTTAAGTATACATTTTATCATAAAGCAAAATCAGGATGGTTGCTGGTTTAGACTGAGTATAGCAAAAAAGTGCGTAGAATATAAAAAACTATATATATATATATATATATATATATATGCATATAAAAGCTGTATGTGAGGGATTTAAATGCAGTGCACTCTTTCTAGAAAGATGGAATATTAAGACCGTATTTCTGCAGATTCTGTAACTTGAGAAATTGATTTGTGTGAAAAGCATCAAGTAGACTTAATCAGGTATTTTTAATGATAATAATAAAATAATTACAAAAAGCTGTCAGTGGGTGTGGTATATTTTCAAAAGGAACACTTTTTATCTGTAAAAGGTGCATATTAGTACCTCTGGTGCACATAGGCCTATTAGTATCTTAATGGTACATACTTGTTAAACCAGCATATAACCAGCTCAGGGCCAGTTTTAAAACAGCTCATGACCAACTAAAGACCAGCTTAAACCAGCTCAAACCTGCCATTCTTCAAAACACGCATAAACAGCATATGTTGTTTTTTCAACAGGGTATTAGTACCTTTGGAAAGGTTATTGCCCCAATGACAGCTTTTATACCTTTTTGTGTGTGCTATTTGTGTACCTTCACTGATATTTGCATTTATGGCATTTTATCTTCAGAAAGGTTTGCTTTTTGTGTATGCATGTGTGTTGTGTGTGTGTGCATATTTTTTGTTAGAATACTTTAGCTTTTGTTGTCACCTTCATGTAAATCTGCAGGAATTTTTGTTCAGAGGACCTTAACGTTGCATTTCATTTGGTGTGTGGATGTTTTGCCTTTTCCCTTGCTCTTGGTTGCCCTCTGTTGCTTAAAAGAGGTATGGTCATACATGTGGCTCATAGATAATATTATTTGTTACTAGTGGTGTTTATTAAGGCTAGGATCAGTATTAGTATTACCCAAACTGTTTGAACTAACACGTGAGTATTATAATTTGACACTTCACTTGTTCATACCATTGAGGTGATTTTCACTTACCATTAAGATTACTAGATAAGATTCGCTGACCAGTAAGTCACTAGATACCAGAGTGTCATAGATACATGAAAGCCTTCAAATTTTGATGCTACATGTTTTGCATTCCTCGCAAATTTCCACAAAAGCACAAAATCTATCAGCCTAAATTTTTGCAGTTGTCTAATGAAGCCTGCTGTTTAATGGCTTGTTATTCTTTCAGTTCTGACTGCTTATTCTCTCATGCCATATGATTCCTGCATTCCTCTGTCTGCCACTGCTGTCTTTCTTCCCATCACACACACACATACAGCCTCACACGTGCAGCCTCGTCGTGTTCCCAGAAGAGAATGTGTGAGGACTCTGGGGAGTGTGCCCAGAGCCACTTAGCCCACACTTGACCCTCTGGTATCTCTCTCTCACACACACAGCAGTCTCTCTTTCTCCTCCGTTGTTATTCTTTTGTGAACCATTCTTCTCCAGTGTTATTCCTCCTCCTATCGTTTCACCGCTCGACTGCACAAGAAAGATATAACAGACTATAAAATAGTTCTTGAAAGTGGGGGTTCTCAAACTTTTTGATGCCAAGGATCCTCAAATATCATTATGCCCTTGTGAAGGAATCTCTAAAACATAAAGAAGTCTATATATTTTAATGTACATGTGAGTTGTGATGAAATAGGAGTAGCAACAGATCTTAAAATACGTTTAAAATAGACTTAATTTAAATTTTCATTTGTACAGTGCATTCCAATTTATTTGGTCCAAATACATCAAAACAATATTAATGTATTCTTCTGTTTAATTTAGTTTGGGTAGTTTCAGAAATGTATTATATTTGGATTTTATTGTATCACTATAATAGTTATATATATATATATATAAGAGAGAATTTGTCTTAGCACTTGACCAAATTTTGTTATTGTCTGGGAACAGGCATTCCGACAGGTTGCATCTCCAGCTGTGTGTGTGTGTGTGTGCGCATTTGATAAATGGTGCCCTGAAGGTAGCAGCACATGTTCATTTTCTCACATGCTCACGGGTGAGGAGGGGGACGGGGGTCTGAAGACTGTACATACTCCAGCTGTTTAGAGACTGGAGGGGAGGGCGGAAGAGGGACTGGCACATAAGCGTTACAGTCAGGAGGTGAAGTGTAGAGAACGAGAACCATACAGCTAAACTCAGTGGTGAAGAGGAGCGGTGCTGGAACAAGCTCTTCTGAAAGACGGACAGAATAAATCATGCTGAATGTTTGACGGAAAGCTGCACTATGGTTTTGAGATCTTACCCATAACACACAGCCGTCTGCCGATGCCTAGAGGTACCAGAATCTGCATCTTCAAATTACTCTGAATCACAAATGGCTCAGTTTTAACTTTATGATAGGCAGCATGTCATTTGGTCATTTTAAAAAGCTTAAAATTAATGTCATAAAAAATTTTCTTACAGTCAGTTGTCCTGAACTAAGTTAGACATTTTTTTTTACTGTTTGTTTCTTTTTGAAGGAAATCATGCTCTTACGGTATGTGTCACTTATGTTGTATGATTTTTCTGCGTTTGAGTATGGAGGACATGGTCCATACTGAAGGAATTTAAGAGTCATGTTTAGTTAAACAAGGA
>JAUMHE010000059.1:11283784-11311392 GCA_032359235.1 Enteromius mattozi
TGATTTTTCTGCGTTTGAGTATGGAGGACATGGTCCATACTGAAGGAATTTAAGAGTCATGTTTAGTTAAACAAGGAACTTCCTTATGATCCCAGTGGATGGATGTCAAATCACTTTAGCATGTGTGGGAAAATGGCACTGGTCCATAAGTATTTGTGTGTGTGTGTGTGTGTATTAAATCTGCATGCTCTGATGAGCAGTACAGGAACTGTCTGGAGAAAACCCATGGGAGAGGTGTGTATGTGTGTGTGTGTTGTGGTGGAAATAGCTGAAGAGTAGACAGGCTGAATGTTTGTGGGAGAGTGTTCATTACAAAGCTCAAAAAGGATCATAGTTTTACTGCCTTGGTGGTCTGAGAGTCGAGTTCACACTGTTTAAAACACACACACTTATAGACACCAAAGCATATGCAAACACAACTATCCTAGCTGCTCATTGACACAACTGATAATTTCCATAGAGCAGTAGCTTGTATTGAGGAATACATCACATTATGGAAGTAAAATATGTTGTAATTCATGTTGACTGTAAGCTAAATGGGACTAGAGTTATTAGTTTAACTCTGTGTTAATCCGGTGTGGATTATGATTGATCATTTGTACTATGAATCCATGAAGTGTTTGTTAGTGTGAGAGTAATGCAAGTGTTTTTCCATAGGCAGTGTGGACTGATGTCTGTACAGGTGTGGGTGTTTCAGAGCTTTTAGGAGCTCTGCGGGACTGCTCCGCTGATACATGGCCTAATGGGATTACTGTCAAACATGTGTGCTTCAGATACAGCTTTGAATGTGCTGTAGTACTTGCATTAATAATACCATGACAAAACTGAACAGTATCACACATATTGAGATTGTGCATACATACTCTGAAATCCTTAATGCTGTCTGTTTGTGAATTTAATCAAATCATCCTGCATTTAACATTTCAATAACACTAACCCCTGGTTTCACAGACAAAGCTTAAATCTAGTCCTAAAAACGCTGAGCTGAAAAAAAAAGCCTAGACTGAGCTGTTTCAACTGAAAGAAACTTGCACTGACTGATCTTAAAACATGTCAGTGCCTTTGTTTTTTCTTAAGATGCACACCAGTAATGCTTTTTACTAAGGAATGTTTATGAAAGTTACTTAAATTCCTTAAAAAGTTTAGTCCTAATTGAACTATGGCCAAATCCTGGCCTAGGCTAAAAAACCCTGTCTATGAAACTGGGCCTAAGTGTATTTCAATTATATTAAGTGTGCGTCACAGTTTTGTATGTTGCTTTAAATACTCTTTAAAGGTGATGTACTGTATGTAATATTGAAAGCAAGCAGTTCAAATTCAAAGTATTGGAGAGAATTGTTTCTCCTGCCTTCTCTTACTCAGACTTGAAGCTCAGGCGGGTTGCCAGATTGAGGACAGATTGAAGATCTACAAGCCTTAATTGATTAGCTGATTTATCCACATATTCATATGCCCGTGGTCAGTGAGTAAAACCTAGGTCAAGTACAAAATATGATCTCAGATCCAGTTAGTTTGTTGGCTTCTATGGCTGCAATACACAGTGTTTTTCACCAACTGGCAACCCAAGGTGTTGAAATTCTATTGGCAGTGAAAATCACACAGACCACAACACAGACAGACATTCTGAAACAAAACACACATTTCAAAATAGAAAAGCTGGCTGTATAGCATTGTTTTTCACAGAAACAAGTATATGGACGTAGCATGTTTACTAAATATCTGCAGAAATTGTATTTTATGCTTTGATAAAATAAAAATAAATGACATACAGCACCTTTAATGTTGGGTATTTTCTGTCTGTCGGTGTTTTTATGATTCATCAGACTTTTATTATTATCATTAATAACTTTTTAAATACAGAAATGTGTTTTACTGTACCATTGAATTTGTAAAACTGATACCAACTAAAACCTGCTTCCAGTTTCCACCTTTTCACTTTCAATACAATAAACAATTTTACTTTAAAAAGAAAATGCGCAGGAAATGTTCTCATTCTTGACTCTAAGTCTCCTTTTTTGACTTTTAAAGCAGGAATAAGCAGAACTAAAGTAGTAAGTGGGAGAAGAGGAAAAAACGGAAGGAATGTAAAAACCTGAGAAAGTCATTTGTGGGCTGAGGTGACTTTTAAGGACACAGGACCTGTGTTCTTATATAATCAGAGGTCTTGCCTGCTCAATCAAAACAAGAATGTCTTTGATTGTGCCCCGCGCCCCGTGGCATCCAGGCTCTGCGTGGCATCTGTGCCTGCTGCTCTCTCTTATGGCGCACTGCCTGTTGTCACGTCGAGGTGATCAGGAATGCTTGGGTCATGAGGGGCTGCGTGTCCTGACTGCTGGGATTAGAAGCCATAGCAGCGTAACGCTATGCAGAGGTGATCGCTGTGTGTTTGCTTGTGTGACATTTTTTTTTTATCAGGGTGGTTGTGTTAAGTGTGTGGCTTTTTACTGACTCATGTTCTGCATGCTGCTTTGCTTTAAGTTATGTTGAGGTTTATTGTTTTGGGGACCTTTTGTGTTGGTTCGGACCTTTGGTTGTTGGCGGGGGACATTAGATATTAGCGGAATGTGTTAATTAAACTCATGACTTCACAGCAGTTCTTTATTCTCATGCTTTGGATTCAGGCCTACCCAGAATCCCCTCTGAGCTTTAGAAGGTCCCAGAGTCTCTTTAATGTTCTGCAAAACAAGCCCAGTGGTTGGGCTTTATTTGAGAGCTTCATTAGATGTTTTTTTTTACAACTGATCCAAGAACAGTGCAAGTTTTTTGTTATATATATATATATATATATATTGGCAAGCAGGAAATTGAGGTTAACCAATTTTAAGTAAATATAAAGAAATCGTCACGGTTTTAATTTAAATGTTTAAAATTAAAATAAAATGTGTATTTTACCACTACAATTGGACATACACTAAGAAAGCAGTCTCTTATGCTCACTTAAGCTGCATTTAGTTGATCAAAAATAGAGTTAAAAACAGTAGTATGTTGAGAAGTATTACAATTCTACGTTAAAAGCGGAATTTTTATCAGCCATTACTCCAGGTTTTAGAGTCAAATAATCCTTCAGAAATCATTATAATATGCTGATTTGCCTCTCAAGAAACATTTTTTATTATCAATGTTAAAAAGCAGTTGTGCTACTTAACAATTGTGACCTTGGACCACAAAACCAATCTTAAGTCGCTGGGGTATGTTTATAGCAGCAGCCAGAAATACATTGTCAAAATAATTGATTTTTCTTGTATGCCCAAAATCATTGGGATATTAAGTAAAGATCATGTTCCATTTAAGATATTTTGTAAATTTCTTGTAACTTTAAATTTATGAAAACTTTGATTTTAATTAGCAATATGCATTGCTAAGAACTTTATTTTGACAACTTTATATGCAATTTTTTGCACCCTCAGATTCCAGATATTCAAATAGTCGTATCATGGCCAAATATTGTCCTAACATAACAAAGCATACATCAATGGAAAGCTTAAATATGAAGGATTGTTGAAAAAGTTGAAAAGTCTGTTTTGGAGATGAAAGATATTGTATTTTTTAAAGGGTCATGAAACCCCAGACTTTGACAGAGGTGTTTGTGTTGCACATCATAGAAGACAATTCTACCATCCGGTCATTTTAACTGTTGGAGAAAACTGGTGAATTTTAAGCTTTTTTGCGCTATTTTCATCTTCTGGGTTTAAAATCTTCATTGTGGTGATGTTACAATTTGTTATGTGGTAATGGACTATAGTACAGCGTTGGTGTCTATAAAGTTACTTATGAGACTGTGTGTTCTTATTATATGAGAAGACGCTTCACTTAATTCAAAACAGCATGTGTTGATTTGCTCAAAACCATTGAGAAACGGCTCTGGATTTGCTATGACAGATGCTCATGCTTCAGACTGTAAGATTGCATACATTAACTGAGAGAACTATTCATGGATTGGAGGAGTTTTTGATTTTGTAATAAGAGTTTGGCGACGGCACAAACGCGATTCATTCACTGTAACCGTTTTTTCCGCTTAACCCATTAAACGGCTTATATAAATGCCGCTGAATAAGCTATCTAATAAGTTATTAGAGGTGCAACAGCGCGTTCATATATATTTTTTCTATTACAAATGGCTGTGCATTTATTTGTGTTTTAACTGAATGAGAGTGAAACTAAACTGTCTGAATCCCAAGCTGTGCATGTCTTCCGTCTCTGCTCTGCAGCGCACCACGCCCACTTTTTTAGCATTTTTTAAAACTGTGGTGAGAGCTAACCAGTACTGAAAGAGGGGGTTTTATGACTCTGTAATGCCATTTTCTATAGTGTTTGCTGACTGATTACTTACTTTCATCAGCAATATGACATCGTTACGATTCACTTTTTTTTTTTTTTTTTATCACACTTCAGTAGATGTTTAAGACCATCACAAAGCTCATAAAAACTCATGTAATGTCATGTTTTATTCACGCTAATGCCCATATTACACAACATTACACTTTAAATTCCGCCGTCGCTTGCATGAACCTGTCGTTTGATAATCGACTCCTTGTGTGATCCGAAAGCCCAAAGCTTTATTTAACTCTGTCAGTGAAACAAACAAACAAACCATTAAAACAGGACAAACATCCACAGCGGTTGACACGGGGGGCTTTTCCTGCCTGTGACAGCATGCTTGACTGCCCCCACTGAGCACTGTTTCTTGATAGCAGTGTTTGCACTGTAAAAAGGCCTCATCGTGTCTTTCTCTAATTCCATGTGTGAGTGTGTTTCTGAACTCTAAACATGCAGAACTAGTATTGAAAAGATGCAATTTTTGTACATCTATGTTGTTTGTTGTTAAATAGTAGCTGATGTGTTGCTTTACTTGGGCATTCATATGTTAATCTGTTATATCATAATTGTACCAATTTCTGAAAGAGCTCTTTTACAAATGAGCTATGTGTTGTAACAGTTAGCATGTGTTTGTATAGTATGAACTGTTCAAAGAGCAAGAGCAGTCTTATTTTCCATAATGTGTCCCTTTAGTGCATACTTCAGAGGAGCAGAGGAAATGACATTTATATGACACACGAGTGCTGTGAAGGGAATTTGTGTCTCTCAGACTTGGACTTTGTGTTTGTCAGTGGTATTATTGTAAATCAGTAATTCATACCCCTCAGGGGAGAGCTAATCACTGGGGACTGTGCTGTAGACCAAAGTGTGAGGAATTCCTTTCCTGCCGCCAGGAACCGGACAAGTGTCAGATCGGAAGCAGAAAGAATAAAAAAAATCCCCAGAAAGGGATTTAGGCATCAACGTGTTTTTCTTCTACAAATGTATTTGATGACACATCCACATGTTTCAAAACAGAGTTTGTGCCTAGTTTTTGTTCTCTTTAAATCATGTGTGAAATGGAAGTTAGCGTGACAGCTTCTGTCATTTAATGTTGCTCTACTCAATAACACATGTAGCATCTTTCGTCATCTCAGCTCAATGAAGGAACACACCGAGAGAATTATAGGCTTAAAATATTTTATAGAAGTTGGAGCCATTGTGAGTTCATTAATTTCTCTCTCTTCCAATAATTTCTTGTCTCTCTCCACTATACAGTATAAAGATGTCTTGAAGAAAGTGTGAGTGGTGTTTGCTAAGTGCCTCTGTGTTGCTAGAATGTTGTAGGTATTTTTCAGGTTGTTTCTATATGAATGCAATTCATGCTGTGTTTTTAAAGGGTCGCTATGCAGTTGCGATAATATTAGGGCTGAAAATAAATAAGTTGAAATTAGTTGAGAAAATTTGGCATGTACTGTACCTGATATATATCCATAATAATCGATTTTGTATTAAATCATAGAGTCAGATTCTAATTGAATTGTGAAATCAAAACCTTTTTGGTTAGGGTTTGCTCAAAAAGGTACAAAGAGAGAGTCTTGAGGAACAGGATGAAGGCAGGCCTAAAGACTATGAGGATGAGCACATCAGTCAGAGGGAGGATGTTCTAGACTAGAGCGAGCAAGAGAGGACAGAAGAGGGGGACAGGGTAGAGGAAGAGCAGGCAGCTATCTGAGGCAGCTGTGGACACAACTGGACCGTATGCTGACTGAACCAGATTTAGGACTTTTAGAGAGCTTGGAAAAAAAAGGGATGCTCAGATCTGAGGGACACACATGTTTCTTCTTCATGATGAATTGATGAGAACGACCAGTAAGTGTAAGAACCATTGTTGGATCTTTCTTCATATTAGTTTGAGAGCACTGTATGTAAATGTTCAGTGTTGTGTTCAGAGGGAGATTTCTGCAGACTGCGAGTGGTTTCTGTTCAGCAGATGTGTAATTTAGTGCAAGTATGTGGAGAATCCTGTAAGAAAAGGATATAATTGTCAGATTGTGGTGAGGTCATTTCCTAACCCGTCCACTTTTATGACGGCTTATTTTGAGAGACGCTTTGTTTTTACTCTCTTTTTTCATCTCTTGTGGATCTTTCTCAATGAAATGTGGTGTAAAAGGATCCAGACAAAACAGAAAAAGAGACAAAACCCCCGCACACATAAGAAATCCCGTTCTTCTTTTTTCTTTTACATTTTTCAATGTCTTTAAATAACTATAGGCCTATATAGTATGTATGTATATGTGTGTGTGTATTTATATATGTACACACAATTTTAGTGTCATTAAATACATTATATCACATACGCAATATTGCAGTTACATTGCAATGCATGTTTTTGGTTTATTTAGGCAAATAGCTAGTTATAATATTTATGAATAGATCTGAACATGAGCGTGTGTGTGTGATCAGGTCGAAATTGCTTAATAAACTTTTAAAGAATCATGTCATTGTTTGTTTTCAGAAATCGAGGCAAAGGAGGCATGTGACTGGCTGAGGGCGGCGGGATTCCCACAGTATGCCCAACTTTATGAGGGTAAGCAGTGGGATTCATATCTATAAACATACACACAGACGTCAAAGAATTGCTCGTTGATTCATCTGCCTCAGCTAATATCTGCAGTGTGGCTGCAGCTGTGAGGTTAAATGACGGTAAAAAATAAGGAATGCGGCAGGACGAGAGAGAGAAGAGAGCTGACTGTTGCTTTGAGCCTGAGATCACACCTGTCCCATGCCACCTCAGCTGGGCCAAGCTGTGATCAGCTGAATTATTCTTGATTTTCCATTTCAGTCATATGGAATAAAAAACGCATTTACACAGCTGTGTGCTTCTTTTGTCAGCACATTTTTTCCCCTCTCTCTCTTTATCTTTTCTAGTCATTTTAGGGCCGCGGCAAGCTATTTGCAGGCTAGAGTTTCTATCCAAAGGGAGGAAGAGGTCATGGGAAAAAGTCTTCATTATCACTGCCGGGAAAATACAGGCCTTTGCCTCAGTCTTCCGCCCAGGCCAGCCGAGGGGTCAAGAGGATACTATTCTCTCCGCTGCTCTCTCTCTCTGTTCCCCTGACTCCTCCTTATGATACTCTACGTCAATGACTGATAAAATGTCAACAATTCTATATTTAATTCCGTGTAAATTCAGAGCTTGCCTCTCATGAGAAAATCATAAAATGGAAGAAGCTCTGTTTGGCCTTTGTGAGGTCATTATGGCATTATTACATAAATAGAGAACTCCCAGATTCCAATGGGAAAACACCTTAGAGCACATCTTTATCAGTTTTCCTTCTAATGCTAGTTATTTGCATTTGCTTGAGTCGAATCGAGGGAGTTATGCGATAACCTCTGGTTCAGTTTCAGAGCCAGTCTGCTGTGTATAATGTAATCAGTGAAGGAGCGTCTGCCAGAGATTGCTTTTGATTTATAAGAATTACACCACAGCTGTTGTGTGATCCTCTGCAGAACCTCCGCAGATGTCTGGATAGACAAACTAAAAGAGTTTTATCTCTCTGTTTTGTATTAATCACATTCTATTTTAATTTGTGTTTTTGATTTGCTTTGATGACAATAACAATAAATAACATGCACTTGATCGACATGTGAACTTTAGTGAGCGCTCACTCTGAAAATATTGGTTACGTTAAACTTTTTGAACAGGATAGAGGAGTGATCTGTTTTCTGTCTCTGCCTACAGATTCCCAGTTTCCCATTGAAATATCTTCTGTCAAGAGGGACCATGACTTTCTCGACAAAGACCTTGTGGAGCCTCTTTGCCGGTAAGATTCCAAATTTTTAGAATAGGATTATCTGGATATCTCGAGATTTTTTAGTCTATAGGATGGAACTTGATACACCATCTTTACTTAAAATGACAGCTGTGAAAATCAAAGGCCTTATTGTCAATCACTTGTACTTTGAGGGCCATGTAGTTCTGTTTATTTATGTTGCTCGCTAAGCAATATGAAAACATTAAGGACAACATGATTGATTTTTTGTTTCTTTTTAACTTTGAATTTAATTTAGCTGGTCTTTTTGTGCATATGCCACATGCAATAGCTGATGCAATAGCTCTCTATACCTCTAAAGTAATTCTTCTTTCACAATGCCACATATCAATTTGTTGTCATTTTTAAGAGAAAATGTATTTATTTATGAGAGAGAGCTATTTGTACCCATTTTTTTGTCTAAGGTCATTATATTATTTTATGTCTGGGATTATTATAAGTAATTTATTTATTTCAATTTATTCCAAAAAAAAATTATTTCATTAATACTACTATTTGTTGTTAGGTATTTTCAAAATAGAAACCTTTTGTAACATTAAAAAATGTCTTTGCTTTATAAAAGTAAATTATTCATTTATTAACTAGTTATTATTTTTTTTAGTTTTACTGACCCCAAGCTTTTTCAAAGTAATGTATATGATGATTTTAAATTGATATGAAGATAATTATCAGAAAAAAGTATTTATTTATCTGTTCAATTTTTTCCTCATTAGCTTTTTGTCACAACAGAGCATGAACAAATGAAAGAGAGGCTTTTTGTATCCATTTGTGTAGGGTCTATTATTTTATATGATTTTGTGACTTATTAGTAATTTATTTAAATTTATTAAATTTATTTGTTTATTTATGTTTTGTATTCTTTTATTAATACTACTATTATTTGTTGTTAAGCAGTATTCATCTTTATTTATAAAATACATAAAAATATTGTACACCCTTTTCTCCAAAAAAAATAAAAATAAAAATAATAATAATTTTATGAGAAACAATTTATTTTATTTTATTTTGTCTATATGATTTATGCAAATAAATCTAAATCGATATTAATATAATCATAATTGTTTATATATATATATATATATATATATATATATATATATATATAAAACTCAAAAGCTTTTTTTATGAACAAATGTGTTTCAGAACTTAAGCAGTTCTTTTTAAGACCAGTACACAACCAGACCAAACCCTATTAATTCCCCCGCCATTCTGTATGTACAAGTACGAGAAAACTTAGTGGCGCTGGCCCAGTGGCGACCCCACCTCTGTAGCTGTCTGACCCATGTCCTCCATAAAGTCTGTCCCCTTCCCCGTCACTTTGATCCCTAATGCAGCCCCCGTGGAGTCCGCTCTGATGTCCCTCTCAAAGGCCTGAGGGGGGTTTGGGGCTGCCAGTATAGGCTACTAACAGATGGTTGTGTGTGTTTGTGTGAAACGAGGCCCGGGGTTTGAGGCGTTGAGGGTTTCTAGCAGGTTGTCTCCCTGTCTAATACCTCTAATGACAGCGTTAGTGAGATCTGACAGCTTTACTGTCAGAGAATACACACACTGCTCTTAAGGACGCTGTCTTCTGGCATGATAATGGCGTTTCATTATCACGCCACAGACATGATATTTACGCACATTTATGTGGCCATCTGGGCCTGGGATGTTTAATTAGAGTATCTTGATTGAAAAATTGTGTCGGCAGACAGCTGATTAACCACGTTGATGTCACATTTTAACGTGTCAAAAACAACAAGTCTGGTTTTATAGGTCAAATAATAGCTTGTTTGTGTCTGGAATGGATATAAAGTGAAGGGTCTGCAGTCTCTTGTAGAGTAAAGAAGATGTGTGTGTGTGTGTCTGTGTGTAAAAAGGGGTGGAGAAAAACTCTTCAGGGGTGAAGATCAGTCAGATGAGAACGTTAAAGGGCGCTGTAGGGTTAGATCAAAGAGGAGGTGGACGAGAAGGTGGATTGCCCACTCTCTCGCTCTTTATCCCTCTGTTTTTCATTCTGCAGTCCTGTCAGAGTCTCATTCATTCATGGCCATGTCTTGAAAGAGATTAGAACCTACGACTGCCAAGCCGTCCTGTCACACTTTCCATTGGCCAATCAGGATACAGATAGTGAGAGTTTCTTGAAATCTATACCTGCACGTAGAGAGGCAAACAGAGGTTAGACGAGTGTAGGATCTACAGTGGATTGTCTCTCTCTCTCTGTGGCTGTATGGTTTCTTTGTGGTGGAGATGAGAGTGACGGATGCACCAGTGACCGTGTCTTCTCTCTTCCAGTCGACTCAACACTCTGAACAAGTGTGCCTCCATGAAACTGGACGTGAGCCTCCCCAAGAAGAAAGTAAGTGGCTGTCCTTTTTTTTAATTTTCTTAAATACATTCAGTCCTGAATGGTATTTGAGTGAATCTTTTGAAAACTGTAAAGAAATATGTGTGTGTGTATCTGTTTCAGGATTTTGTGAACTATAGAGAATTTAAATTTTTTTTTTTTCCCGAAATAGAAGTCTTTACTTTCACTTAAAAGTAAAGCATTAAATAATTAATTATTTTATTTTTATTATTATTATTATTTAGTTTTACTGACCCCAGTCTTTTTAAAAGTAATGTATATGATGATTTTAAAACATTTCAGTAATTTTGGAGAAAATTTTCATTTTCATGAAATTGATCTCACAATGTAAAAAAATAAATAAATAAATAAAAAATAAATAAAAAAATAAAAAAAATATATATATATACATATAAAAAGGGTGCTTTTATGCTAAATAAATGTTTAAATCTGAAAAAAAAATCAATAAATAATCTTTACTATTATTACAATGGCTCTGGTTTAAGTGCATTTATTTATTAATTTTTTAAAAGTATGTCTGTGAAATAAAGATCTGTCTTTAGAGTAAATCTGTCTGTATGGGTTTTTAGAATGGATTATTTGGCTTATGAACAGCTTATAAAAAAGTAGATCATATAAAAAGAGCAGTCATTGGAATTGATGTTGGCTTTCAGCATAGAAGCGTCGGTTTAATCTTCATTTGAGACTATTGACTGTTTACTCAGGGGTCGTATTTCAGCCTAATTATGATTGTAAGCTGTGGATCTCATTCAGTAGGTCATTTCTGATGCTTTTACTGACGTCTCTGGCATGTGAAAGAGGTGTCTGGGTGTTGCTGTCTTTAACACAACCAGACAGTGATTTGATACCTGTTATGTTCAAGTCCTCTTGTTTGGATGATATTTGAGAATTCCCCAAACCAGCTAGTATGACTTAGGGGATGTTTTTGAAATAATCTCCTGACATTTTTCAAATGCCATGAGCCTCTTTTGACATCATAACTGTTACTCAGTTAAAACGTTGGAGGTCTGTGTTATTTTAAGTAGGAAATGGGTTGCGAAGGCATTTACAATGTTAAGAGGCTGTCAGAGCCCTTTACAGCTCTTTCCTGTGCTGGCTGCATGAGCTAAGGTGCCTGTGCTTTACTAACTATAAAACATACTGTTAACATCTGTACAAAGAAGTTTTAATATCATCACATTAATCACACAAACAAAAAATGCTGATTTTCATTAAAGTGTCCCTATTATGGGTTATGAAAGGTTCATAATTTTGTTTTGAGAGTCCTAAACAACAGGTTAACATGCATGTATGTTCAAAAAACACTTTTATTTTTTTATAATATGCATTTATTTTGACCTTATTTGACTCCCAAACAATTCGTTCGATGGTTAATTTTTCCAAACCCCTCCAGTGATTGGTCGATTTTATTTAAAGCAGTGTTTGTGAGCTTTTAACGAAAAAAAAAACATCTAGTGGGCAGGGCAATATGCTAATGTTTTGTGTTGACGTCAACATGAAATGGTATAAAAATGGGCTCGTTTTAATAATTAGTCAATTCTTTTTATTGAGAGACAATAGCTTTATACACAGTGCACTTTCAGATTTAAAACTTTCAGGATGTTTTCATTCGCTTAGAGCGAAGAGGGTAATTTTCACGAATCCATAATAAGGGCACTTTAATATATATAATAGAGAAGGACAGATTATTTAAAAATTAGATTTTTATATTAACCGGGAAAAAGTTTGCCATAGTGTTTATATGTGGTTGCATACTGGCCCTTGCCAAAAAATCATTTTCCCATTTTTTCGTCCACTGAGTGAGAATTATCAGTCAGTTTTTAGTTATGCTACAAAATAAGCACTATATTCTATATGTCTGTAGTTTATGAGCTGAAAGAAAACCCAAATCATATCAAACTAATTGTAATCCTGTGCATTTTCTGGTGCATGCAGAGTGAGGACTCTGATGAGGAGGACCTGTTGGCCATCAGTAATAGATGGACGTTTGAGTGGAACAGTCGGCGCTGGTCACGTCTGCAAGACATCGATTACCTCCTGGGTAGAGCGGAGGAGCGGAGCCCCTCTGAGGTGGGTGAGGGTCTGCGGACCACCGTGAGCAGCGAGAGCATTCTGACAGACCTCAGCGAGCCGGAGATCTGCTCCCTGCACAGTGAAGACTCCTTGGCCGCCATGCCTGACTCTGCCTCGCTCACCCCACTGCACTTGCCCAGAGAGCTGCCTCATTACGGTTCACTTCCTGCCAAGAGTAGGCGACGTGGACGCACACGTGCCAAAGACTTCCTGAGGAGGATGGAAACGCTGGGTCGGACATGGGGGCCATCGATGGGTCGCTCGGAGCGGCGCTCTTTGGTTATCAGTGGCCCAATTCTGCAAAGCGAGCCAGCAGCTCTAAAGACTCTACGATGTGTTCAGATTTTAAACGGTGGGCCTCTAAATGCTGAAAACATGCCACCTGCTAACAACTGCCTAAACTCGCTGGCCAGCAGTGAGGGTAGCAGCCAATCAGAAACCAGCGGTAGCGCCGAAAGCACCCCGAACATGAAGGGATGTATCTCAAAGTTGTATCCTCCTGGTAAACGTGCAGGCGTCTACTTAGAGGACATCGACGTTCTCGCCGGCGCTCCCCAAAGGAGGAGACCAGTCGAGCAGAGCAGCAAAAATGAGTTTCACTCTTATGACGAGCTATTGGTGCACATCCCAAAAGACCACAAACCTGGTACCTTCCCTAAAGCGCTGTCAATTGAGAGTCTGACGCCAGCCAGTAAGGAACACGGAAACTGGAAGATTCTGGATGCAGAGCCGCAGCCCTTCAAGTACAGGAAAGTCGGCGGAAGGGATCTACGTCCCGTGACGCGCTGCTGCACGCGAGGAAGCAGGATCAGTGTGTACGATAACGTACCGGGCTCGCACCTTTACGCGAGCACAGGGGACTTACTGGACCTTGAGAAGGAGGATATATTCCCACATTTGGATGACATTCTGCAGCATGTTAATGGGCTGCAGCAGATCGTAGACCACTGGTCAAAAAACGTCTTGCCGGAGAGTGAAGGGGAGGGGGATGGTGGCAGGGGGCAGGACCAGAGGAATATTGACGGCCAGTCTTCCAGTCAGCTCACGCTGGACTTTGAGGGGACTTCTGTAATTGAGGAGTTGACCACACCAAACGACGGCAACAAGGACGGGGTTTCGTTAAATGAAACAGACACCTCCAGCACCAGAGAGAGGCGGGACTCGGGGGTGGGGGCTTCTCTGACACGACCACGGTGAGATTCTTCCGGATGGATATGCTGAGAGGCACTTATTAGTGAAACTAAAACAATCACATATATATCTTTCTGCTAAGTTGAATGTTTATTTAGAATTTAGAGAGCATTAAAGGATGTTTTCAAAATTAGATTATCATGAATATTCATGTATTGGTGTTGTATTTTTAGTCTTAGATGGCCCAGCTTCAGGATGTCAAACCTCCTCAGCCAATCAGGAATCTCGCTACAGATATCCAGCCAATCAGTGGGCCAGCTCAGCTTGCTGCAGAAGTTCTCTTTATTGCGTCTCACTGCTATCATGGAGAAATACTCCATGTCGAACAAGCATGGGTGGACTTGGTGAGTTACCTAATATGCTGATAGCATTTAAAAACAGTTTGTGATACATTTGTCAGGATTATGTGATGAATAGAAAGTTTGAAAGAACAGCATTTATTTCTAATAGAAATCTTTTATAAAATTATAAATGTCTTTCTTGTAATTTTTGATCAATGCATCCTTGCTGAATAAAAGTTTTAAAAGCCCCCAGACTTTTGAATGGTATATTAAAGCAATAAGATGAATCAGTCATGAAAAGTCCCTGTGGGATCTGATTGGCAGATTTCTTGTCAGTTCTTTACTCATATTGAATGACACACTGATCAAAGTGTCTCTTCAGTTAAGCGAGTCTTATGTTAAATCTCCAGCGCTTGTAGAACAATCTCATCCTGGGATCTACTGTACATCACAGCTCTGTCTTCAAACTTAGCACTCTTGCTTCCACACTCCTTCTTGCATTATATATAATCAAGATTCGTATAGCAGATCCTACATACAGTACAGTTCCTTTATGGCCATAAACCAATCTCCTCTTCTTAATACTGTGTGTATATGTTCTTAGGTCAGTGCCGAAATTTATGAAGAGAATGAAGGGACCAGACTACAAGGATAAGATGGTTTTTGGTGTTCCTCTGATTGTCCATGTCCAGCGGTATGGACACCCTCTGCCCATAAGCTTACAGCTCGCCCTGCGCTTTTTAAGGAGCCAGTGTTTGGACCAGGTACAGAGTTTCATTCACATTAGCAAGACTGACATAAGGTTTGTTCTAAGTTAGGTCAGAGTCAAAGTTACTCCAAACTCATTTAAAATCTTGATGTTCAGCCACTTCTCCATTTCTAAAGACAGATAAACCACACAAACCCTAATAGTGTTTCTTTTTTTCGTTTTTTCTTCCCTGTATGTTGATGTCTTAATAATTCAATATAAAATGTATTGGCTTCATGTTATTTTAATGTTACTCGAATCTTTATTATCATTGCTCACTTTTAGAGTTGTACAATAAATGTCCATAGTGTAGCGATGCCTAAAAGCCACTCATACAGAGGTCTCTTTCAAATACTTCAGCATGCGTGACCAAATTGAACACAAGTGAAATCTTCATGGGAAGCATTTTTGCCCTTTTAAACACCCAGGCTACTGAACTTAACAACCAAGAATCACAATTTTATGTGAAAAAGGTAAAAATCTTATTTGCGTTTCTCCTTGTGTTTCAGGTGGGACTTTTCCGTAAATCTGGGGTAAAGTCTCGTATTCAGGCTCTGCGGCAAATGTGTGAAACTTCCCCAGAGAATGTGAACTACGAGGATCAGTCAGCATATGATGTGGCAGACATGGTCAAACAGTTCTTCAGGGACTTGCCTGAGCCTCTCCTCACGAGCAAAATGGGCGAGACCTTCCTCCATATATACCAGTGTAAGCATTTCCTGTCTGTGTATCAACTTTTCTGCACAAATACTTCTTACAGTACATTCAAATAGCTAACACACCCTCTGTCTACCCAGATGTCCCTAAAGAGCAGCGCTTACAGGCTGTGCAGGCAGCTATCATGTTAATGGCCGATGAAAACCGTGATGTCCTGCAGACACTGCTGTGCTTCCTAAATGATGTCACTTCCTCTGTTGAGGAGAACCAGATGACCCCAATGAACCTGGCAGTGTGCCTCGCTCCTTCTCTCTTCCACCTTAACATCATGAAAAATGATAATTTGTCGCCAAGGTAATGTAGTTCCGTTTTTGCACATTCCAAACATATGTGCTCTACTTAGAATGGCTGAAAAGAGTGTATAGGAGCTATAGGATGATATGTGTGCTTTGTCATTAAGTCTCTAAGGCCTTGAGGTGTCGTGAGAAGGCGTAAAGTGCTTTATTAACTCAACATACAGACAACTCCCCCATCATTGTGTTCATTAGGGAGCATTACTCGACACTGAGCAGACACCTAGCCTGAGGGCCAGAGACAGGAGGAGGTGTGGAAAAAAGTGAGGGGTAGTTTGAAATAGACTTACCCAGACTGGCCTGAAGGGGGTGGGGGAATAGTGAAACTTGAAAGATGTTTTGGATCTTCGTATAAATGTGTTGAATGTGCTGTGATATATAGATTATACACTTGCAGCTACAAAAATATTATGGATCACATGGAAGCTTGTGCATATGATGTCTTTTGTTGCATTTAGGTCTATCCAGAGGAAGTATGCCACTGGGCGTCCAGACCAAAAGGACCTGAATGAGAACCTTGCGGCAACTCAGGGGCTTGCACACATGATTGCTGAGTGCAATCACCTTTTCGAGGTACAAGACACCTTTTCTGTCATGTTTGGCATCAGTGCATGTGTGTATTGAGAGATTGTGGTTTATTGTGTGCAAAACTAGTACAAAAGGCACATAAAAGTAATAGAGGCACAGACAATGCTGTACTGACTCTTCTTGATACAGTTACTAAAGGTCTTACAAATCCTTGAAGGATATGCCAGGATTTTATTTGTGGATTTTTGTTCAGCTTTTAATTCAATAAAGACACATCTTCTTTTAAAAAGCTGCTGGATCTTAATATTAATCAAGGGCTAATCCTTTGGATTAGAAATTCCCTCATCTGTCATTCAGAAAGAGCCTGTGTTAGAGGGTTAGTGCTCACTGTGAGCAATAGCTGTCCACAAGTTTGTGTTCCCTACCCAGTGCGTTTTTCTATTGTTACTAATGAATGTACAATTAAAGAGGAACATTTTAGATTATTTAAATATGCTGATGATATAGACTTGGTTGGCCTGTCGGATGAAACAAACTCTATGTATGATTTGGCCTACCTGACTCGTATTAAGGCCCTTGAAACTTGACGTTGTTCTAGCAAATTAGAAAACAATCAATAAATTACACAAAACGAAATGTGAAATGTGAGCCGATTTCACTTGATGGTCAACAAGTTGAAATTGTGGAAATTGAAAGTATCTTGGTTGAATTCTGGATTCTCAGCTGAGTATATTTTTAAAAGGTGCTCTGTCAGCGAATTTTCCTTCTCAGACAGCTTAGTAGTCTTGGTGTTAGTAAGCACATCTTGGAACTTGTGTATAAATCCATTGTTGAAAGTGTTTTAACGTTTCATCTTTCTGCCTGGTATGAGCATCCAAATGAACAAAATTTTTATAATTGTATCCATGGCAAATAAAATAATTGGCTGGCCTCAGGACCAATTAATTCAAGTTTATGTAGAAAGAACAAAGAAGGCGGCGAGAGTTATTCTTGCAGATAGTTCTATACTTTTTTGAGGCAGTTTGATTCCTTAGTTATAGAGTACCTCTAGTAAATAAGATGTACTTTATCCCTAATGCAATTAAAAACATTAATTCAGTACGTAAGCGTGAAATGTATCTTTTTTATTCTCTTTTATGTAATATGTGTAATGTGATTAATAATTGTGATTTTATTTTACTATGTATGTTGTTACTAACTTTGTTGTGCTGATGAGCCACAGAATAAAGTTTTACAGTACAATACAATTGATTGTAAAAATATGTTTCCAAATCAGAATTTTGCAATTATTTCTGTAGGATCATGTGACACTGGAGATTGAAGAATGATGTTACAAATTCAGCTTTGCATTATAGTTTTACTATATTTTTCAGCAAAAAAAATGCAGCCTTGGTGAGCATGAGAGACTATCAAAAGAAAAAAAATCTTACTGACCCCAAACATTTGAATAGTAGTGTAAATATTCTTCTGGATCATTAATTTTAAAAATGTCAGTGTTAGAGGACAGGAGGAGACTTTTGTTGAAGTGTTTTTCATGTGTTTTGTGCAGATTCCTCAGGAGATGGTCTCTCAGTCCAGGAACTCATACATGGAAGCTGAGCTGCTAGCGCCCTCTTTAGACGAGCTCTGTAAAAAACAGCCACAACAGGATGAGGAAGACGAAGAAGAGGAGGAAAGTACATGTCGCTCTTATCTAGAGAGCTTGATACAGAATCTGATGAAAGAGACCAAAGACAAGACCAAGGGCTGGGTGACCAGATCAAATATTGACAATACAGAGATATCATTCAAAAAGGTAATGACAAATTTATTCATCCATTTATTCATTCATGCTGTATGAAATATATATATATATATATATATATATATATATAATCACGAATAAGTGTGCATCCAAAATAAAAGTTTTGTTTACATTATATATGTATGTGTACTGGTTTATATTTATTATGTATATATAAATACACACACATACAAAATATTTGAAAATATTTATACATTTATATATTAATACTCTTATATTTTCTATTATATATAAGCAAATTTAAAATACAAATGTAACTTATTTTTCTTAAATATGTACATGCATGTGTTTTGTTTTTATATATAAATAATAAATGTACACAGTATACACACATATATTATGTAAACAAAAACTTTTATTATGGATGGAATTAATCACAATTAATCGTTTGACAGCACTAGTTTAAATATTGACTATATAATAATACCCTGTATTAGTTATTATGAATTATTTTTATGTTTATTATTTATATAATAGCTATTTATTATTCAGTGATTTGTTCATAAAGTTTAAGCAAATGAGTTTGGACAAATAATAAAATAAAAATAGAGACACAGTTTGGGAACTGGCATTTATTGACAACTTAAGTTCAAATCCGGTTTGTGTCATTTCCCACCCCCAGTTTACTGCCTGCTTTGACTGTCTCATCCAATAAAACACCAACGGCCTATAAAATATATAAAAGTCTAAGGAAAGTTTGCTGTCTCACACAGGTGGGAGACGGGACCCCGTTGAGACGTTGGCGTGTGTCTGTAGAGGTGGAGGCTCCTCCGTCTGTGGTGCTAAACCGGATACTGCGAGAGCGCCACCTGTGGGACAGTAACCTGCTGCAGTGGAAGGTTCTGGAAACTCTGGACAAGCAGACGGAGGTGTACCAGTATGAGCTGAACAGCATGGCCCCTCACCCCAACAGAGACTTTGTGGTGCTCAGGTGAGTACAACAATGTGATCTGATTGTGTGTACTGTTTGATCCATGTACCCTGGGTAGCCCATGTTTGATGCCATTAGCAAATATCCAAATGAACTGATTATGAACACCATTGTGGCTGTAACAAAAACATGTGCTTCATTTGAGCATCTGCAGCAAGGGCTTTTTGTGCGTCATTCGGTTCTTGTGATTCTCTGAACACCAAGGTCGTAAAAAGGTCCTGCATACCCCTGCTGAACAGCTGGGCATTCATGGAGCATTACTGAAAGACACTCACCAAGCGCTCTGAGCAAGATAAAATGCTTTCAGCTAAGCAAATTAGACCACCCAGGTCATGCCCAAAATATCACTGTAAGACTACAGTTTAACATCACTTGACAAACACACAGCTGTGAGGTGCAAACAGTAATCTGATCGAAAGAAAAACATTCGGTTGGAATATTACGTGTTATTTGATAATTAATCAAATTTGCACTTGGCAGACTGACATTTACATCTCTTGCGTCTGTGTAAGGGATGGCAGATGCCCTATGAGTGTTTTCTGTGATTTATATCGTTGGGGATTGTTTTTCTGTTTAGGACGTGGAGGACAGATATGCCAAAAGGTGTGTGCGTGCTGGTGTCGGTGTCAATCGATCATGAGGAAAGCGTGCAGCTGGCCGGAGTGAGAGGAATAATTCTGGAATCACAGTATCTGCTGGAACCGTGTGGGTCTGGGAAGTCCAGACTCACTCATATATGGAGAGCCGATCTAAAGTAAGTGCTTTGAAGGCAACTTTTTAAAGGGATAGTTCACTACTCACCTTCATGTCGTTCTAAACCTGTAAGACCTTTGTTCGTCTTCAAAACACAAATTAAGATATTTTTGATGAAATCTGAGAGCTCTCTGACCCTCAATAGACAGCAAGGATGTTACCATGAATAACACACAGTATGTAGATCTTACTGTATTTTTTATACTACAACATAAGGTTACAACATGAATAATGTAAAAGTGTCTGAATACTTTATAAATCCACAGTATGTAATTTGATATCATATATATTATTATAAAGTTCTTTAGCATGCTGGATATTGTTATAATTGTCTTTAAATCAATGTTTTAACAAAAATTATTCCTCTGGTTAATTAAAAATACCTTTTTGTCTTCATCGAAGCATGTGTAATGCATGCAGTACATAACTCTTAATGCTTCACTAAATGCTGTATATTTGGTTGCTGTTGCAGAGGAAAGTCTCCAGAGTGGTACAACAAAGCTTTCGGCCATCTCTGTGCTAGCGAGGCCGCCCGCATCCGCAACTCCTTCAATTCTCTGGATCCCGAGGGCCCAGAGACCAAAATTTGAACATGGCTACGTGGAGTCAGACACGAGGGAACTGGAATGTAGTTCAACGTCAGGGCAGATGGTCACAGAAAACGAACTTTGGAGGGATGAAGGAGGGATTCAAGAGAGAGGAAACGGAACGTTTTTATTGTTTCTAGCCCCTAAACTACAACAAACTGCCATGTCCTGTTTATTTAATAGACTGTGGATCATTGAGATTCATTTTAGAGTGTTTTACCCCTTATAGGGCATTTAAGTCAGTTTATTTCATATCAATTTATGCAGCTGTTCAAAACTGCCACTTTTGAAATGGCTTTTGTTGTGTGTTTTGGGGCATGTGATGAGAGATGAGAAAAAATGGACAGAGAAAGTGACAGAGACAGACTCCACCGTAGCTATGAAGCCATGCCTGTAAAAAAAAAAGTCCTAACGCTGCTTCCTGTTGTCCAGTCTTTACCGCAGCAGACAGCTTTAACTAGCACCTTTAGAGCTTCGCTTACAACAAACAGATCTGAATGACGAGCCACCTCACGCTAATCTAAAAACAGCAGGTCTGGTTTCGCTTTACCAAGCACTTCAAGCTAAAGTACTGCATTCTCAAACCAAATATAGGTACGTTATTGTCTACGTTATTTAAATATCTGTATTTAGGTGTTTTATCCTCATTTGAATGAAGCTAGTGTTACAGTGACTGTATTTTTTAAAATAAGGTTGTATCCAGGTGACGTATTGATGTGAAGTATTTACAAGCCCATATTATTTCTAAATTCTGTTTTAAGAAATGTTTTCTTGATCATTACTATATTCCTTAATTTCACTGTCCCAGGTAAGCAATAATGTATTCTCATGATGAATGGTACAATATTGTGCTCTTCTAACAATGCAAAACGAATTAGTTAAGTTTAAAGATCAAGCAATATTTAAAAAAATATAGAAAATGGCAATGATTTTTGCAAATATGCATTATTATTATTAATTATTATTATTATTATTGTCATATGTTGCTGTGTCACACTCTACAATGTCTAGGACATGAATTCATTTCACTGCTTCTGAGAAGCATGTCTATTCTATTCACAAAGCTGTACATTTGTGTGTGAGTGTGTGTGTTTGTGTCAATGTGTAGATACAATTCAGGTTGTATATTTTGTACATACATATGATATTATCAATATTTTGCTTGAAATATCATTGCAAGCTGGTTTAATCAGCTGGCTTGTTCAGTGCTGTTTAGATGGGAACAGTGTATTTGGGTTTGACTTGAGCTCAGTGGCCGGAAGAAGGCGATATGGCGTGGCTCCAAGTAGTTTTTGAACAGTAAACAGGGTGATTCATGTTCCAATCATTTGGAAATGTGGAAAATAAACAACTCTAATGCAATACTGCATCCATTACTGTTTTCATTTTTTGTGGTGTGTAGTGATGTCATGTCCAGTTCGCATAGGAATCGTTTTGAGTATGAACCAAGAACTACCAAAAGTACCATATTCGGGAGCAAATATAACGCTAACGTTTTATATATATATATATACTATATATATATAGTATTGGAAAAGATTATTGTTTTATATTTTACCACCAGATGGCAGTATGTATTCATGGCATTTGACGTCGCAGGAGTACAGGTGCGTTTACTAGCAAACAGCAAACTTGGATTGCAATTTAGAGGTCATAGAACTGTTCATTTGCTTCTAAACAACGTGGCCAGTAATTAACAGCGATCGTGTTTTCTCCTGGGTCTGCAGAACCCCAGAGAGGCCCAAGGGAGCTATTGATCTTCGCCATTTGAATAACACGTCTTTATACGCAGAAGTATGGGAGGCAGAGGACACTCACCGCGGGGCCATACATCATCATTAGGGAGCAAAAAGCAGTGGCATGTCTTCATAAACATAGTGTCGACCATGAGCTATCCTTTCTGCTTCTTTCTGGCTAGTATTTTATAAAACAATTATTTATTTTACTATTAGTCTGCAACATACACTTCAGAAGTTTGGGGTAAGTAATATCCCTGTTGAAAAAAACCAGCATGCTGGGTAGGTATGTTTTGAAGCTGGGATGCTGGTTCATGCAGGTCATGTGCTTACCTTTTTGTAAGATATCAATGTTTTTATTCAAGAAGGATGCATAAAATTGACCGAAAGGACAATAAAGACATCTGACACACCAAATCTGCATATTAGAATTATTTCTAAAAGATTGTGTGACACTGAAGAAGTAATAATGCTGAAAATTCAGCTTTGCCATCACAGGAATACATTTTAAAACACACACAAACCCATATGACAGACAGAGTTTTCTAATATTGTGAGTGAATTTTAATCAAATATATTATAAAATGTCAATTTAATTAGAGCCTGTTTGTGCAAGTCTCACTTGTCATTATTAATTATTATAATATCATAGATATATCAGCCATGACCCACACTGTTCTCTAGATGTTTGCATTGGCATCAGCCAGTAAAAACCCATATTAATCGACTACTGCTCTGCAGGCATGACACAGCGGGTTTGTGCATCTGAAAACACAGATGTGGATATGGTGACATATCATCATTTTCTGACACCTTGCTGTCTAGGCTTGTTTTTTATTTGACATCTGACTAAATCTTTCACTTTATTCCAAAAATAAAGTGCAGAGACACACAAAGCCTCAGAAAAAGCCCCCCCACAGCAATAAGGTCATTAATAAATAAAAGATCAAATAGATGAATTATTGATGTGTGTGTGTGTGTGTGTGTGTGTGTGTATGTGAGAAAGAGAGACTATGGGTGTTTTTTTCTAGTCTGGCCTTTCAGCAAAGCAAAACCTCTGCAAAACATTTCATAAACAGATCTATAGCCTATATCAAATGGATTGATTAGACTTAACTCTCCTGGGAACACAGATTTTAGAAATGCCACCAATTAGCAATGTGCAGCAACAACCTTCACCTAATTACTGTCCAGCTTTCTGTCATATGCCTCTGAAAAGCCTGTATCACTTTATTTGGAGTAAAAAAACTTCCTTATAAAGCATGACCTCACTTTCCCCTCCTCTCCTTTTTATTTCCACCCTCTTGTTTTTTTTTTAGAGTTGACAGAGTGTCAGTTTGGTGGCTGGATATGACTATAATGTCTACCTGTATGTACAAGCGGAGAGAGAAAGACAGAATCAAAGACACACACATAGAAAAAAAAAACTAAATTTACGTACAGCCCTACAGAAACAGACAGATAAAAAAGAGAGAAATACAGTTGCCTTGGCTACCATTTTGTTCATGTCACTGACTTCCTCACTATCTCCTGGCCCCTCTAGCACTCTCCTCTGTCGTCTTTTCTTTTGTTTCTCCTTCCATTTCCCACACAATGCACAGGCTATCTGGATGACAGAATTGCAGGGGAGCTCAACATCCATTGTATTTTTTGTCCATCCCATTGAAATCAATGGAAACAAAAACTTTACCAGCATTTATCTAAATATCTTCTTTTGTGTTCCCCTGAAGAGGAAAAGTCATACAGGTCTGGAATGACTTCAGAGTCAATGATGCCAAATTTTTCATTTTGATTTGGACTGTTGCTTTAATTTAACATAAAGGCAGGTCTGAAAAATTCAATTAAATCTGTATTGTTTTTTCCATAAGCAGCAAAAAAGCAATAGTGTGCAGCAGTGCTTATGCTCTTTTTCAGCAGTCTTGGTTCTAGAAGTATTACTCCCTTTTTTTTTTCATTGGGATTTTTAAAAAATCTTCCTTTAATGCATTATAAACCTTGAACCAAATCAACTATCTATGAGAGTGAATCACAACATTGCAAACTTTTACAAAATTTTTAAGGGTTACTCCAACACATAATGAAAATTTTGTCTTGAATCATTTACCCCCATGTCGTTCCAAACCCGTAAAAGTTTAGTTTGTCTTTGGAACACAGTTTACGAATGTTAATGAAAACCGGGAAGCTTTTGACTGAACCAGTGAGATTGTAGGTGGGGTTATTTAGCACAGTGTGCGAGTCGTCCCATCACGGTCTGCGGTCAGACTAAATAGCACACGGTTTTGATGTGGCGATTTGATTGAATTCAGGATTCATCTTATCTGCTGCCCTATGACTCATTGTCCTTTCTCCTTTTCTCCATCTGATGGCTTCTCTTCAACAGACAACACACACATTCAGCTTGTGTGCGTATGTGTGAACACACTTTTCTCTCTCCCATAAAAACAGTCAAGTCGTCTCTCACACTGTGGCTGTATGCTGTCAATGACGCAAGTAGCATATTAAATCATTTTCTAGGAAATGTAAAGCTATTTGCTGATTGTAATACAAGCTTTAGAGCTGATGTGCAGTTATGGGAGACTTGTTTTAAAATCATTTAAAAAAGCTTTGCTATGTCCAATTATTCCTGGGAAACATTATAAGTTAAATATTGAACTTGTTATTCCAAATGTATGCCAGGCAAAGATTTCAGTTTTGGAATAATAGGACATGTCTTCTTGGAAATCATGTGTTGTTTAAGAAACGGTCCATCCGTTTTAAGTATTTTTCATTTTATGCCTGGTTTTTCTGATGACTGCCTTTCGCTCAGGCACACTCACACATCCTGTGAATCACATCCACTCCAGGATGTGACCAATTACTAGAGCTCTCATCAGCAGAACATTTTACACTCGCGGCCGAGCCTCATCTGTGAGGTTCTGTGGAAGCAGACACTTCACCAGGTTCAAATACATACTCTGTGTGGATGTATGTCACATTCAGTCTGTGTGTGTGAAGATGTGTGCAGCTGTCATGATTGCTCAGAGAAGATGTGCTTGTTATGTTTCTTAAAAAATTACTGTGACATACAGTGATGGAATCCAAAGGGTGTTGAATGTGTCCCATATCCATATATCATGATATTTACTTTGTGCTCCTAAAATTACCTTGGTGTAAATGTAATACTTTTGGTGCATTTTTGTTAGTAAGGTTTAAACCCTTTGCAATGATTCTCTAGCCTTCATCATTCCTGGTCTTCATATTTTGATATGAACATAGAGATATAGATTGTTTTACCTGCAGTATAGTTAGATGTCCACAAGCTCAACCTAAAATGTGTTGTAGGTAAATATTAACCTTATCTGCTCCAAGCGATTCTATTCATGGGTTAACTGTTGGAATAAATCAAACTAAATCAGAAACAATTTCAGATCTTTTTGCAAAATCATTTGAGTGATTAGATCACAAGAATGATTCATTCTTCAATCTGGCATCGTCCAGTTCTTAACAGCTGATAGAAACCACAAGATATGATTGCTGAAACATTGTCAGGAAAATTGATGTTCATGTACCGTAATCTACTTTAACACATAAGAATTTATCAGTAATATTTACTGGGCTCGTGCCCCAGTAAAAAGGGTCTATTTATTCTCCTCTTCTGGGTTTCTTTCTTCTGGGGAGTTTTTAAAGAATATCATATAAATTATATAAATATCATATAAAATAAATGAGGACTCTAGTTTGACCGAAAAAAAAAAACAAAAAAACATTATATAAGTGTAAAGTGTTGTCATGGTACCAAAATGTCTGTATTTGGTACAGATACCAGTGAAAATCCACGGTTCTCTGTACCAATTTCGGTACCAAAGCAAAACACAAAAGCATGCTAATTAAAAAACCCACTATTTTTATTAAAAAAGTCAAATTAAACAAAATGTACAAAAATCAATGCCGTTCTTTACTTGTTTAAAATTGTTTTTCAGGTTTTTCCACAAGTAATAAAAGTATGAAAAACAGTAAAAAAAAAAAAGTTTTACCCAAATTTAATGTCTTTTAATTAATAAAATTTAAACATTTTATTTTTTGGTAAATAAAGGGGATTTATTATTAAAATTAAAAAGAAATATTGTGTGATTATTTCTTAAAAAATAAACTACAATAAATGTATTAAACAGTAGTGGTAGTAGTAGCCTACACATTAAAATAATGTATAATGAACATACATTATTTTAAATAATAGTACTATATTTAAACCAAACTTTTTTTTGACGGGTTGTGTGTTTATATATACCGGGTTGACCGGGTTCTCGGTACCACCGATAAGTTACTTAAAAACACCGGTACCGTGATGATTTATTTATTCATTTATTTATTATTTTTTTTATTTTTTAAACCAATTTGGTACCGAAGTACCGTGTCTTTTGACAACACATAAGTGTACTAAGTCATGTGATAGCATTATGCGAGGAACATATGAACATGTAGTCTTGAGTTGTTCCTTTTAGTACTTTTTCTCAGTATGAAAGAAATATGAAATAAGAGTGAAAGTGTTCATGCAGAATATCACACAACAGAAAGGAGATAAGACCTTTGTTTTGCGCTTTTGATGTGAACGTGACAATGGTGGTTTACTAACAAGTCTTTTGTGATGAAACAAATGTAGCTACATCCGTGTGTGTGTGTGCATGTGTGACAGAAATTATATACATATACAAATGGACTATTTTATAATATTTATACACAATTATTTTTTTTTAATTGTATGAACATAATTGTGCATTTTTATTATTGCATATTAATGTAAAATCATACATCTAAAAATAGGAAATATTTAGATACAGGTATATATAATACATGTATGTAATATATAGGGATCATAATGAACTGGTTTTAATGTTGCCTTTTAATTACAAACAATAGAAGTCAATGTAATGCCCTCAAATAGGAAGTGAAACAAGTCTCTGTGTGTGTGTGTGTGGTAGACGTCACTTTAATCTAACACGCCTGTTCATTTTTTCAGTCAGTGTTAAGCATCTCACACATAAGGACAAGGTGAAACGGCGATGTGACAGCGCTCTGTCCTCTCCTTCCATCTACTCTTTCGTGTGTTGTCATTTGTCCTTTTTTCCCCCCTCTCTTTCTCCGCCCCTGTCTGCCTGCATCTTTATCTCTCTTTCTCTTTCTCTAGAAAAAGAACATCTCCTTGGTCACTGTGTATTTTCTCATCTGTTTTCTCTCAGTTTGCAGAGCTGAAGCATGTGATGCTGACAGGCTGTTAGCATTGAAGAAAGCTGCTTCTGTGTGAAAGTTCTTTATGAACCTCTCTCCACCAAACCTGCAGATTCCATCTTCTTGTCATAATGCAGCACACAAAACAAGTAGATGATGTACGTCTGTGTCTGCACAAGCCAATTCATTCCCTATTCACATACGGAATGAAAATGTATAACAGCAGCTGGGACCCTGCTGTTCACGTGCTGTGTACCACACACACTCACACACACACACACA
>JAUMHE010000059.1:11311492-11330265 GCA_032359235.1 Enteromius mattozi
AATGAAAATGTATAACAGCAGCTGGGACCCTGCTGTTCACGTGCTGTGTACCACACACACTCACACACACACACACACACACACACACACACACACACACACACATCTATGCCCACTGGGACATTGCTGACCCATGATAACCAACAGCTGTTCTTAATACCAAAACAAACAAACGTATGTGATAGATAAGTAAACAACATTTTGTTACCTTACTGTAATATGTCGGCACTAGTTTCGTAATAAATAAATAGACACACACATAAAATGATTATCCTGTCAAGTATGCACATATTAAATGTTAAAATTACTTCATTCAGATCTTGATGGGATCTTCATTAAGAATTTGCTCGAGAGATGCTGTTTACATTTGCTTAGTGGTTTGTTTGGGTTTTATTTGTTTATGTTTGCTGTTACAGATTCATAATTTTTTATTTTTTGGGGGAAATAAATTTGGCCTGTTTAAAAGCGCTCGATGCAAATATTTCTCATTTTACAATCTCTGGGTATATGCATGATTTACTGTACTAGAATGTGTTGAACTCTGGACCAAATTAAAAACCAGCACCAAAAGATGCCCTGATGATTCATTCTACTTAATTGCACCACAGCTAGGTTATCAGTGCATTTGCATTGCCATATGCAAGGAAAACAATATCATGGAGACTGGGGATGGGATTTTTGATTGTAGGGCCATAAGCAATCATCTAACAATGTTCTAGCATCCACAAAATGTAAAAAAACAAAACAAATTAATAATGCATTCTTTAAAAAAACAAAGTTTAAAGGGCCCCTATTATGGGTTATGAAATGTTCATATTTTGGTTATTTGTTCAATGACTCCCAAACGATTCGTTCAATGATTAATTTTTCCAAACTCCTCCAGTGATTGGTTGATTTTATTAAAAAATCCACAATAGGGACACTTTAACATAAGTGTTTTCACAGTTATTGCCAGAGAATATTTATTTTAGTTCCTGAAACAACCTTTTTTCTAAGATCATTTAAAACAAACTTTTTACCCCACAAAGAACCTGTTCCAGGGTTCTTCAAAGACCCATGGATGCCAATAACTTTACTTTGAAATGGTAAGAGTGTATCTCTCAGATTTGAATGTGTAATTCATGGACTTTAGCAGCTCTTGTGTATTCCCGTTGTTGTGCTCAGAGTCCAGCTGAGAACAGACCTGTCTGTCAAACCCACGCGCTCTATGGGAACAGGGAGATGTGGGCGAGTGGTGAACGGTGCAGCTATTTTAAACGTAAAAGCTCCCTCCTCCTTTCTGAAGTCTTCTTTCATCCCTGATATGGACATAAAGGGGCTTTTCCTCTCCTGTGACAGAAGATGTGGAGCAGAGTAGTGCTGTATGTTTATGCTTTTATGACATTCTCTCAACCAACCAGTGCATTTGTACTGAGAGGCCAAGTCTCAAACTTTTCCTCAACAGGAAAGCAGTTCTGCTTCACTCTTTAGAGTTTTCTCCCTAAAAAGAAAATTCTGGGGTCAAAACCTGTGTGACTATCTATCTTCAGTTCAGTTCAATTCACTTGCATTTAACTTTTATTCATATAATTAAAGTGGTAACTAAGGTTGGCATGCTACAAAACACACACAAAAACATGACTCATCTATTATTAACTTGCTTCACCTTTTGAAATGACTTTCCTTTACAGCTGACGTCACAAATCACTCTCACTTTTCAACCCTTTCTCTTCAAACACCTGTCTTCATTCTGTACGTAATGCCAACTATTCACAATCCAGTCAATTGCCAATGAATAAAGGCCAGTCCTTTGTTTCAGAAATGCTGGTAGGGGTCGTAAATGATGTTTCATTTTTAGCTTTAAGTTACTTTTCTGGTGTAAACAATCCCTCCAAATGATAGCAGATGTTCTGGAGTGTCCTGAAACCCTGTTTGGAATCGTATTTGCTATGTTTATTAAATCAATTATACAATGCTTCTCCAAATAAATGTTTGAATAAAAATCATATTGATTAGTTTTATTGACTTGGACTGTCTTTAGAGTGCATTTTTCTTGGTATGTTTGTGGGGTATTTTTTCCTAGAAGCAATTTAATTGCTGGTTATGTCTTCTGAGTTTAGCAGGTTTCCAGTCTGGTGACTGGACGTAAAGCTGTGAATGCAGACTCAGCCTCCTGTCAGCCATTGTATTGGCTGAAGACTCTTCCTCACTATCCAGCTGCTGGTCCCTTCTGTTCCCCTCCTCCTCTGAGGAGAGCCCATCCCCCTCTCCACCCCTCCTCCTCTCCCTCACTCCATACATTCATCTCCTCACCACTAAAAAAGGAATTGTATCTCTCTTTACATTTTTGATCATATTTGCATGGGCTTAGATTGCTGTAGAGAGAAATTAGGAAATTTTCAAGAAGAGAAAGTCAAATAAAACTTTGCAGCAAACCTTCAAAACATTCTTTATATACGCATGAATGGTCTATACATCTGCAAATCAGGTCTTAAAAGTGTTATTGTAGAATTCTAAACGGGAAGCTGAATGGTAAGTGTGAGCTCTAGCGAGGAATATCTCTGTTTGGATTTGTCTCCAATAGCAGACCCTTATATAAGAATTTTGTATGTCAGCATAGCTTGTTGTTAAGGATCCATTTTATTTTGAGAGAACAGGGTGCAAGCGGATGGGTGAGTGAGAGGAAGAGACAGAGGGAGAAATAAAGAAGAAAGGGACAGGGGGAGGAAGAGAGGGCTTAGCAAAAGCTCACTTTCATTTAGCCTGACTTCAAACCACTATCCAGGCTCGTGCCAAAATGAGACAGGACTCGTGTCCTTCTGAGTGAAGGAGAGCTCACGTCCCCATTCACAGCTTTCTGCTGCAGTGCTAAAATTAAAACATCACAATAGCAAGGTTCTCTTCAATGGCAGCGAAGAAAAAAAACTTAGTCATGTTTAGTGTGTAGTCTTCATATTATGTGGTGCTGGTTCCTAGATAAGGGTGGCTGATGTGTGATTTAATAAAGGCAAGTTTTCACAAATTTCACTTATTTTACAGTCGAGTTGAAGATCTCAGTAACAATAAAGGTCAAAAGACCATGTGCACAGATGATTGGACATGTAAAACATCCATTCAAAAAATTTATTCATATTTTTTATATATAATCTATAATTGAATAACATATATTGCTTTTTCAACAGAAGATGTAGGGAACATAATACATATATGACTAAAAAAATATACAAATAAAGAATGTATGTAAATCTGGACCACAAAACCAATCATAAGATTCTGACACATAACCATAGCATAGCAATAACCAAAAATACATTGAATGGGTCAAAATGATCGATTTTTCTTTTATTCCAAAACTCATTAGGATATTAAATAAAGATCACATTCCATGAAGATATTTTTTTTTAATTTCTTACCATACATAAAACATTTTTCTCCAAATTGTATCTTGCCAATCTAAAGCTTATTTAATCATCTTATAAATCTCAATTAAAAAAAAAAAAAAAAAAATGACCCTTATGACTGGTTTTGTGGTCCAGGGTCATAAATAGCCTATGATCATTTTTATATACAGAAGGCATTTTTCAACAAAAGGTGTGTTCAGTGACAACATTTTTTTTTCATGGGCGGTTAATGGCAGCTAATACATTAATGCATGGAATATTGGAATATGGAATATTGATTTCAAAAATAAACCTTGAGAAATATTCATTCTATGACACGTCACATTGATTACATCATTGGACAAAGGCATTGTTTACAATTGTTTAACGGTCCAAAATAATCCCGCTATAATTTTTTATAGTCTACATTACAATAATCTGATTTGCCTAATACTGGGACACCTAACGGGACGCACGTGCTCCTGCTTGGTTCCCAGCTTTTGATTGACAGGCGGGCGGCAGCACGCAGGCGTGGTGAGCGCTCCCGCAGACAGGGGGCGTCAATATGGCGTCCTGAGAAAGACAACACAGCCCGACACCGCACTGATCTTCGGCTGACATCGGGAGGAGAGAGGGACCGTTTCGCCAAACGCAAGACGTGATTTCGTCCTGTGCATCCCTCTGAACGGCCGCGAGAATCGGGTTTGGATGTGCAGATCTCGGCGGAGGAGGACACCTGATCGAGAATTTTCCTTTTTCATCTGTATTTGATGCTGCTGCTCAGTACTCGGTGATACAAAAGCAGGTGAGACCGAGGCGACCGCTCCTTTTTGGGATTCGGGTCGGAAATGTCGAGCGAGAAACCGGTTTTGGCACCGGGTTCCGCCTCGCTCACGGACCGAGAAGCCCCCACGCCACCAGGAGCAGCAGCACCACCGGG
This sequence comes from Enteromius mattozi, assembly GCA_032359235.1. Lineage (NCBI taxonomy): Eukaryota > Metazoa > Chordata > Actinopteri > Cypriniformes > Cyprinidae > Enteromius > Enteromius mattozi. The sequence goes on from JAUMHE010000059.1 coordinate 11,315,792, forward strand.
TTCGGGGCAGCAAGTCGTAACGGGCTCCGTTACCGGGGACATGATGGTGTCTGGATCGGGCGCAGTGGTTCTACCGGCCGGGGTGATAAACCCCTCGGTTCCGATCCGGAATATCAAGATGAAATTCGCCGTGGTCATCGGTTTGATCCAGGTCGGGGAGGTTAGCAACAGAGATATCGTGGAGACAGTTTTAAATCTGGTAAGCATCTGCATAGAGTGTATTGAACGCATGTTTTATTTAGCGCGCATAAGATGATGTCATATGAGAATTGATTTCTTGATCAAATGCACTAAAGCCAGAGATATTCCCTGGAGGAATGTCACCCTGTCTTTTGTTGACATCCCAGTCAGATTCATCACTGCCAGCTTCGCTTTAGGGTGACAAAATATCGCGCACATAACGTCAGAATTCATTTTCCCAGCGTACTATTACACAGTGGTCGCTGCGTTTATTTGCGGTGCCAAATGACAGTGTATCAACACGCCGGCCTGCAACAATGACTCGCCAAATAAGGGAATGCATCTTTTCTCCTAGCAGAATATGCTGTTAGATTCATAACTCTCGCCTAGACGACATACTAAACATAAGTCTTGTGTTATTAAACGCTATTTCCCGATATGGATTCGGTTTTTGATATGTAAATATGACTGGTGGGTAGATGCTACGCGACGCAGCCGTACATGGATTAATTCCCACAGATGTACAGCAGTGTGGGTGTAATTAATATTCAGAGCGCGTTAACGTGCCGTCTGTGATACTCGTTATTTTTAAGCTGTAATGGTATGCTGTTTGTGTTTTGGCACCTGTTTATATCCTAATCTGTGTCGGTATATGTTAGATATGGCTGCTGTTTTTGCTCATGGAGGCCACAGGCTGGAGAGCGAGGTGGATTAAAGCGGGCTTTAACTGAATTCTTGTTATGAAACGGCTTAGAAAACGTATTAACACAGATTCAGTAATGCGCGCTGCTGCATGGGATGCTGGGAGGACCGCTGTTTTGAAGGAAGGGACGGAATTTTATTTATTTTTTTTTTCACCGACGTCCTTATCAATAATTACAATTGGATGAGCCAGGCCTTCTTAAAGCGCTACTAATGGAAGCAGGTTGCCAGCAAGCACCAAACAGTACATGTCACAACGTTGCAGTCAGATAACGTCACACTAAAGAAAAGTCCAAGAAACCACACCTCGAATATTAGAAGGTCAATATGAGTTCTTTTCTACGAAAAATCCAAAATAGAATGTTTTAATCCTTGCGTCTTAATAAGACGTCAGAACGCGGAACGTCTTTTTAGTTTACAGGCAGATACGTGTGGAAAAAAAAAAGACATTTCAACATGATTATTGATGTCGTTTCGTCTTTGTAAATGGAAGAATGGATGTTTAAATTGTTGAAAAGAAACGACAAGAGTTTGACAGGAGGACAGGTTTTCTGAGGTAACACTTTTACCTCAGGATGTCTGAAAACTTTTGAAAATACCTCGTGAGAATAATGTCTCGAGGACATTTAGGCGTAAGCTAACATTTTTAAAGACGTATCTCCCCTTAAAACCGCCGATAAAACACTTGCTAGCAACCAATGTTTCTGCAACGTTGTGAAAAAAAAATTGTCTATATTTGTCGTAGGATTAAATGTTATCGCAACTATTCCACGACTTGGCAAAACGTGTTTACAACGCTTGCTGGGTAATTATATGCATTGCATAGACCGTAAGCGTTCGATTTACGGTCACAATCAGTGCTTACTGCAGCGATAAGGTCGTTTACTCTGTAATAGAGGACGTCGGTCGTGGAGTTTCCATTGGATCATTAATATAGAGTGCTGGGTGTTTAAAACATGCCGGTGGCGAGTCCGCTAAAGGGATGCTGCAGCAGTTGCTCTATGCGCAGGGATGCAGAGTTCCTGTAGCCGTGCATGTGGAAGCAGGTGGCGGAGGAGGAGGAGGAGGAGGGTGGGGGTTGCTGCAGTGGTGATGTGCTCTGAAACCTCGAGCCAACGCGATTTAAACTGGAGAGAGTAGCGCAGCAGCACAGCGGAGAGCCACTTCCATCTCTCCCTGGCTGGAGCTGCTGCCGGGTCATGTGACTCCGTAGAGTTCGGGATGAAATACTAAAACGCGAGTTCTACTGTATGCTATGCTTCTCTTTAGAAAAAATAAAAGCGGATGATGAACATTTCAAACAGGTCACTTATCATCCACTCAGTTTTTTTGTTGTGTTGGACACTGATTTTAAGTATAGAAATGGACTAGTATGATAGTGTACAATAGAGCTGTAACTACTGTTATTATTAAATAAAAAACACCACAGTGCTCTCCTAAACATGGAGTACTGCAACAAATTGATTTGCATATGATTGTGATGATGTTCTTTGTGGACCACATATTGACTGCTTCAGTCACCATGGAGATTTATTTGTAAAATGCACATAAATAGTTTCGAAATTCTGTAATAACTAAGATTATTGTTATTGCAAGTCGCCACAATCCATCAGTCATTAATACTCACTGAAGGAAAATTCTTAATTCTATTAATTTGATGCAAAAAAGTAGTTTTGTAAGAGAGAATGCTGCTAGTAAAACATAAAACATTGTGAACTAGAGAAAGAGAGAAGCATTGCATGGCATTTGGCACAATGCGGATACACAACTGTAGGTGGGGTAGACCTTATGTATTATTCAGCTTCGTCTGAAACCGTGGTTTGCCAGAGTACAGCCAATATCGATTGATGCTGAATGCCATTTAGCAGAGCAGATGTACCGATCACCTTAATTAATTGGCGATTCCGCAAAAGGTCTTGGGAGAGGTCTCATTCGTTTCAGGAAAAAAGGTTTGCCTTTGGTTTGGTTGCTCTCCTTTTGAAAGCATTTGAAGAGTTTGCATATGACGGATTGTTTCTGTAGGCCTCATTCCTGGCAGCTTCTCAACGCTGAGGCCTAATTTAAGTGTGCTAGAAAAGCCCATTTTTCTCTCTACTTGCTATTGAAATTCAGACCAGAGAACACATGTTGTGGAGCACTGCTGTTAGACCCTGAATGTAATTAGACTCGTCCTCAACCTCGTGGCCTTACAGTGCTATGCCAGACATCCCGCCACCCGGCTTCAGAACAAATGACACATGCAGGAGGTGCTGGAAAAGAGATGACTGGTTTTGATCTGGCGGAGGGATGAAAGAGCGTCCGGCACTATTAAAAAGAATGGGGGTTTTCACAGGGATGCCTCAGAAGAGTCATTTTGGTTTTCCCAAAAGACCTGTGAGTGAACAGTACCATTTTTTTTCTTACTGTGAAAAACAGTTTAGTACAATGGAAAGATTCCATGGATGTAGATAGATACCAATAAAGAACCAGGGCAGTTTTTGCAGTTGCGGCTGCATTAAAACGTGCCAGACAACACACTAGCATGCAAATGTACTTTAAAACACACATGCTCTAGATTATTACAAGCAGCCTAGCTACCCAATTTCTTACTGTAATCCTACCGCTGGTCTATTTTCGAAGCACTTCTGTTTATGTATGTAGGGTCAGAGCGTCTTTTATTTAGCGTGGATCACACAAGACTTCCCTGACTGTATGCGGAGCTCACATCTCCCTGTGGAACTGACATAGTTACTATTGTAGTCGCAGCTGCAATCTTGCAGAGTTCACCCTAAGATAGATCAGGAAGTGGGCTTTGTCTTTTTTGCTTCTTGTACTGTATTACATTAATTCCAGTTTACTTTATGTGGTTACTGGAAATACGCAGGCTGCAATTATAATATTAGTGGCAATTTGGGTGAACGGCGAGGGAGTTGCAATGTTGTTTATGATACGGTAATTTTATTTGCCTTTCTTTGATGCGTGGTCGTCCTTCACCTCCCGCCATTCAGTTTCTCCTGTGAGAGGCACACTGAGCCAATCTGCTCACTGTCTGTCGTTTTTTCCCCCTCTCCTTTTCTCTCTCTCTCCCCATGTAACGCACACACATGCACAGACTGCCACAGAGGGCCTGACGTTTAGACTCCCTTGCCATTAGCAAAGCATCATAGTTGCTATGGAAACGGCACCATGGGATTTTACTGCTTGCTTCCCACCATACCAACTGTTGTCATCTCTTCCCAGCCAACTGGATCAGCTTTGCGATCTGGTCAGGAGAATTTACACAGTAGTTTGTTTGACACTAAAGCTACTGGGGTGTAAATGTAGTAAATAGCCTATATTAAACCAAGCAAATAAGTGCATTAAAATTAATCTTTGTTTATTCACAATGGAAACGAAAATGCTGTGTAATGCAGTATATTTGTTGTTTATAATACCACAAAGACTTTCGTTTACAAGTTTTGGGTTTTACTGTCAAAAGCAGTAATATTTTAAAATATTATTACAGTTTAAAATGAAATTATTCCTTTAGTGGCAAAGATGAATTTCAGCAGCCAACAAGTGTCACATGGTCTTTCCAAAATTAATTTAATTTTCAAGAAACATTTAGCTTCAATATCATATTGAAAGCTATTCAGTGTTCTTGTGGAAACTATCGTACACTGTAAAAAATTACAGTGATTTTGATGGTAAAAAACTGTGAAAATGCTACAGTAAAAACCCGTTAAATGGTTAATGGTAAATTCCTGTTAAATTTACAGGGACATTTTCAGAATTCCTCAGAATTTTGTTTAAATTTGATGCTTTTTCTTTGAAATAACTGTTTCTTCTTAGTTTTTTTTGTATCAGTTATGTTTATTAGGGTTGTATGTTACATGTAATGTTGTTAAATTAATGTTTATTGCACATTTCATTTTAATAACCTTACCATGATGGTGTTTAATGCTTGTGTGAATGACACTGAGCACCTTCTATATATGTTCATATTTAAAAGCTACTTGTGATGAGCTTTGGTTCATCATGTGACTTTCTCATCACCACCTGCATTTGGTAGTTATCAGTGTATTTCAAAGGTACAAAATAGATTTCACTACTTTAATAGGTTGGTATATTAACATTATATCAGTTATTACGGTTTATTATTAGAAATTACGGTATAAAACAAAAAATATTGATACTGTATTTTTCACGGTTTTACTCTGGCAACCACAGCTGCCGTTTTTTTACCGTAAATTTAACGGATTTTTTTTTACAGTGTACATTTTTCAGGATTCTTTGATGAATAGAAAGTTCATAAGAACAGCACCGATTTGTGTACAGTTTTGTACAATGTAATGCTTCCTTGCTCAATAAAAGTATTTTCATTTCTTATTTACATTTTCTTTTAACTTTTGACAGGTAGTGTATGATTAGCAGGATTTTTAAAGGAGACATATTATGGCACTATGTAAAATATGTCTCAGGTGTCCCCATAAAGTATCTGTGAAGTTTCAGCTCATAACACCACACAGTTATTATATAATTTTGAAAATCTTTATTTTGAGGAATCAGAAACACACTGTTTTTGTGCATGTCAGTCTGTGCCTTTACAGATTGTACCTCAGATCCGAGATAACAAAGACATCTGTTTGGTTTTGACTATCATATCTATCGTGCTGAAATAAAGCATTTTTCAAACCGTGTTAGTTTAAACTTCTGATATACGGTTCTCGGAGCACTAAACTATGGTGGCTGAGAGAGCTCAACGTGCTGCAACTTAAGAAAACAGAGAAAATAGAGAAAACACCAGCACATTAAGAAAACATTTTCATCAAGTTGACAACACAAGTGCTGCCAACCTCACAACACGTGCAAATGAAGAAACAAACTACAAATCCTCACAACATGCAAACTAAGAAGCACGCTGCATATTGCGTGGACCACAACGGAAATGTTTCAAGGGGAACCAAAAAAGTGACATACCCGCTAAGATTTGCATTCGCTGGGATTATTCTGCAATTTATTTTGTCAATTAATGAAGCACTACCGATTTATTTTCACTAACCTTGGAATTGTATTTAGTTAAGGATATTAAATTAAGCCTATAAGTTAGCTGTCTTATATAATATAGTTTGACAGTTAATTGTGGAATTTGTCAGATTATTAGGCTAATAATATCCAAAAGACAAAGAAATTCAAGCAGGGTGTTAAAATAAACAACAAAAACCCTTGTTTTTCAGTTCACCAACAACTCCACTGACCCAAATTACTTTTCTCAAAAAAAAAAAAAAAAAATTATATTACATTGATTTTTTTTAAATTATATATTTTCCTTGTGAGAAATGGGCTGAGATTGACCGTAATATTAATTTCTCAATTGTGCACATATATCATCATTTTCACAACATATAAAAGAATCCGACTAATTTATAAAGATTTATTTTATATAATTAATGCAAAATCATAAAAACATTTGCTGCTTATAGATATTTAATGATTTATGCAACATATCTTACAAGATAAATATTAAAAATACACACAGGGAAATGCAAAAACTGATCTTTTACTTAATGCAAACTTGCCATAGGCTACAGTTCTGTTATCCAATAATAAAACACACATGCAGAATTTCATCAGTTTGACAGTTACGATCGTATAAACAGCAGTCGGAACAAAATCAGCATTTGTAAATGTACAGTAATGAACGCATAATCAAAAGAAGAAAGGCATTCTCCACATTGTATCTTGATGCATTTTCACACAGAGGTATGCAATAATGTAGGGAGGATGTTTCTCTTGTCTTTGATATACCAAATCCACTATTTAATTTTAAAAACATTAATTAGTCAAGTTTCGTTTGCAAGTTTCCCTTGCAGTAAATGCGAGCCATCTTGTGCATCAGGCCCATATTGCAGCTGGTCCGTCACTTTTTTTGGTTCCCCTCAAAACATTTCCGTTGTGGTCCACGCAATATGCAGCGCGTTTCTTAGTTTGCATGTTGTGAGGATTTGTAGTGTGTTTCTTCATTTGCACGTGTTGTGAGGTTGGCAGCACTTGTGTTGTCAACTTGATGAAAATGTTTTCTTAATGTGTTTTCTCTATTTGCATGTGTTTTCTTAAGTTGCAGCGCATTAAGCTCTCTCGGCCACCGTACTAAACAGTGCTAAAGTTCTCTTTCATGTCTTATTGCACTTAAACTGTCAAATATGCACAAGTTTAAGTTAAAAACACACACGAGTTACAAAAACAGTCAGCTATGTCTGTGAAGGTAAACTGCTGGGAAAGAAATTGCATGAGTTCTATAGAGCAGCAGTGTTATATACAGTAAATAAATCAATAAATCCACTGCTCACTTGTCTCCTCTGAGGTTAGGAGTCTAAATAGCTTTCAGTGTTTGTCTGTGCCGCCAAAGACAGAACAGTTAGCTTGCTTTGCTCAAGCTTTCACCATGGCATTAGAACTGGTACAATGTTGTCTCATGTGAAAACACAATGGCGGCACAGTGGGTGGAAACGTGCAGATTAAGGGGCATGAATATGATAATAAGATCTTCTTTCTATGTTTAGGGGAGAGCAAAATCTTAGTGGCTCGATTTTCACAAGCTTGCAGAGACAGCCATAATTGACTTGATTGTTCTTTTTTCATGTTTTATGGGTTTATACCGTAGATGGACCGGGGTTTATAGCACTTAAACACAGAAAAAGTCTGATTTTCATAATTATGGTTGGAATGCGTTTAAAAATATTTCAGTGTTTTTAACAAGACCTGATGCTAAATGTTATAACAATTGTGGCACTGCTTTGAGGTGTCTGTTTGTACCTTAAATACACATTAGGAGCATCTCTCGCTCCCTCTGTCTTTCTCTTTCGCTCTCTTGTGGCTGAGCTGTTGTTGTCCGTCCGAAGGGATCATCTCATTATTCACATCCACTCTGCAGAATCACCAAGGTCAGGATGCTGTGCGTAGTCAGCACAAACAGTCCTTGTTGGCCACAGAGATGGTAGCACAGCTCTATATCGCTCATTCAGTCTCGTTCAGGACGTAGCCATGCATAGAACGATATGATATAGCTCAACATAACACAACAAGTATGCAAACCTCCCTTTCACAGGATCTGTAATCCCTAAGGTCAGAAAAGCACAGGGGAGCGTGAAATGGCACAGTGCAGGTAGCCTATAGGATCATTTTGTTTGTCTGCAGAACTAAACAACAATACTGAAGCGGATATAAAATCAGGCCCTCACAATCGGATAAGCCGCATAATCAATTAATTGATCGTTTACTGTACATTTATATTTCAGTGATCCAGCAGATGTGACTGTAGCTAATGAATATGCGAACAAAGCCGTGGTAATCTTCTTTACCTCCTCCTGTAAGACTGATCTCTTGCTTTAATGAAAGTGCCTGCATTAACCTGTGACAGTGCTGCGTCATCGTTCAACACTGAAAGCTTTCAGAGAGCGGGAGATGTGTGCTCTCTGCCTCTGCTACAGTTGAGTTAAAGGCCTTGTAAAATGTAAATTGTAGTTTGTGGCTTTTAGTGCATGTATATTAGCTTTGAGGTTGTGTGTATGGTAGTGTTCTCTGAAACATTGAGAAAATATATTTTTAAGAGATGTACACTACTCCACCACAGAAAATTGTGGAAAGTCTCTTAGGCTGAACAAGGCTGCATTTATTTGACCAAAAATACAGAAGTCTTGTTAAAAATTAGTACAATTTTAAAAAATTATTTCTATTTAATTATTTTTTTTTTTTTAGAATGTAAATTATTAATGCGATGCGAACTGTCTTCAGTGTCACATGATCCTTCAGAAATTATTCTAATATGCTGATTTGGTGCTTAAAAAAACGTTACATGTTATCAGTGTTAAAAATGGTTCTGCTGATTATTAATTTTATGAAAATCGTTATACATATTTTTCAGGATTTTTAATGATTTAAAAGTTCAGCTTCTATTTAAACTGAAATATTTTGTAGCATTATAAATATATTTACTGTCACTGTCAATTTAATTGGTCCCTATGCTGAATAAAACTATTACTTCCTTTTTAAAAAAACAACCAACAAACATTTGAACAGCTGTGCATGCATTTAAAATGTATTGGGAAAACTGAAATATATTACAAATATCATTGCCTCATCTTACGTTACAGTGAGTTTTGTCCAATCAGATGTTTCATGAAATGAGAATGTTCCTCCCCATTAAATGGCAAATCATTTTTAAATTTGATATGATGTTACTAGAACCTATTTCTGTAACAAAAAATCTGTCCTTAACTATTCCCAAATTTACTGTTTAAATGTAAATTGCTTGAATTGTAACATCTGTCTTTGTGAAGACCTTGAGACAGGAATTTCATTAAACCTTGCAGTTTCATTAGAGCCAAAGTGCATACAGGCAGGGTTTAGCTCCTGGCATTCGTCATCATTGACTTCAATCATTAGTTATGTAGATGGAAGTGATCCATACTTTCAGTCTGACACAAAGAATGCTTTGTGAGCTGTGTATAATGATAGATTGCATTCATAACAAGGTGCAAGGGCCACTCTTTTCTTGAACAAAAGTGCTTTAGAAATCGTATTTAGGCACACAATTCATTGCTTGCAGTTCTGTGAGGAATTTTATATATGCAGTAAGTCAGATAATCAGTACTTTGAGTTTTGATGTAAAATGATTAGCCCAAGTACAAGCAAGAAGGATTGCTTTTTTAAAATTTTTGGGATTACCTAAATAAACATCAGAGCTCAACATGTATGTGTGGTAACCCCTATACTGTAATCAGCATTAAAATGCATTCACAAAAAGTTTGTTAACGAATATGGTTTCTGTCTTTAAAGATATGCATAACATCACTCAGCATGTGTCTGATTTGTTGGGAAGGACGAGGCTGAGCATTGACGGGTCTCACAGCTTGCTATGTCCATATTTTATCCTCAGGCAGATGGACATAAAGCAAGGACACAGGCATTGATTAAAATCCTGTTACACTACATGACAGTGTCTGATGTGCAGATTTATTACGGGATGTATTACCTTGAGCTATAACATTTTTATTGATTGTAGTTCAGCGACTGTTGTATGTACTTCCCATGATCCCATTTTCCTTTAGGTGTGATTTATTTATTTTATATGAACCTTTTGTCTGTTATGAACTCTTTTTATATAAACTGTTTTCCCTTAAAACCTCACCACCGTCATGCTTATTTTGACATCTTTCCTGTTAAAGCAATGTCCTGGTGAGCACGACTGGGGGCTTTTAGCACTTCCTGTCTACACCATGGTCGGTGACATTTGCATCCAACGTTTTCTCAAAAGCTGAACTATTAGTGGTGTCACAGCTCTGCACTGTAACGTTTTTGCCAAATATGTGCTATTTCGAGGTTTTGCTGTGCCTTGTTTTTGTCGCTATCCCATATTAATATGAAACAGATGGGATTTATCATTTCTTTGTCGCATTGTGCCTAGATATGACGTTATGTTAAGGGTGATTCACTAAGGATGATAACTATAACCTCAAAGTTTTAATAATCTTTCTTATTCAAGTCCACACCATAACTATACTGATAACAAAACAGTAAAATAATAACATTAGAATCACTTACAGAATTTTTTTTTCCAGCTGATGAATGATAAAAATGAAAAAAAGCATCCATCTAATGTTAAATAGCTCACTTATAATTGGTGTGAATGTGAATGTAGTTATCGTTCTTAGTGTGAATGTGCCTTTGGGCTAGATCAGTCTCTGTTTTCAGCTTCTTTTAGCACATTTCACCACATATTCCCTTAACATCAGTGCACTAAATGCTAAAAATGTCAGCAGATTCCTCCTCGGTCTTGGCTAGATACACAAATATCATACTTGCTCCTTTCCCACGGTTTTCATCTTGACCTTTTGTTTGGATTTCAAACGGCTGCCGTGTTCTACTTGATAAGGTGGCAACTTGGGCAGTACCCCTTTCATAAGAGCTTTTCATATTGAGAGGCTGTTATGAAAGAAGAGGGTTTAAGAAGAGAACTGTAGCGTAATTCTAGATCGGTCCAGACTATCGTTATCCCTGCCAATTTTGAAGCCAGTGTCCCGTTGTGACGTGGTTCAGGCAGTGCTTCAGTGTCCTTTACGAAGCTTCATTGGCGTGACTCTTATCTCTGCTAATGAGAGTCTCTATGAATGTAATCTGCATGCTATTGCAGAGCTGTTTCAAAACAGATAAGTTGGTATTGTCTATCGTCAAGCTTCTTCACGCTGGGAACGATTCTCTCCAGAATCCCCGATCTTTCTGGATGAGAGCCCTGAATCTGACACTTGAGTTAGATTTTTAAGTCCCAGGAAATCATAAATTTGCTGGTGTTTGATGGCAGCCAAATTCTAGCCTAAGTGAAACATGTACTTTACTGGTTGATGAAGGAAGGAAAGGTGTTTCTTCATGTGTTTGTTGCAAGTTCAGAACAGATGCCAGACAATATGATGGTAAAGAACAGACCTGTTTTAACCTTTTTGTACTATTTATTATTATTTTTTTTGCTAAAGACAATGTAATGAGTTATATATTTTGCACTATGTGTACGTCTTGGTGCCCAATTTCTTTGTGAATAATCAGATTCTCTTTTTGGCTAGACACAAGGCACAAATGTTTGGACTAAGCTTAAAAAAACAATCAAAAAACAAAATGATAAACTGAATAGAATGGAATGATTCTGACTCTTGAGTAGACAATCTTTGTCATGCCAATTCTCTGAACATCTGATAAACAAACTCCTGCTTCTGCTAAAATGATTGAAATTGAAAATAGATTTGATGGTGTTCAGCGGCAAATCAGTTTAGTTTGGGAACAATAATAGGAAAAACAAATACAAACGGTTATATTGTAGCTTGTTCATTGCTATAGCTGTTCACGTTTTCATGTTTGAATTAACTGCTGTTTCGCTGTGAATGAAACATTAACAGGGTTTGGTTGTTTTGCAAGTTGTTATTTTCCAGCTTGAATGCGGGAATGCAAAACTGCAGTGTCACAATCAAATCTCCAGATAAGTTGGATAAAACTCTTTCTTGTCCCAGATAGTGAACAAAGTTGTCACTATTTAGCTCAGACATCCAGTTTTGGCAGGAATGTCATGTACTTCCACACATTACAAGCCTCTTGGAAGCTGTGATCGGCAGGTATGAGTTGGATAAGCTGTTCTGCACCAAATGAGATGTTCTTGAGTAGAATATCAGAGCTCAAAATACACTTAAGCTGTAAACAGCTCACAAAATTGCAGCTTTATGCTCAAAGCTGCTGTTTTTTATCAGAGTGAAACAATTTAATTGTAATTTCTACATCTATTAAAATGTAATTCCTCCTGTTATGACAAAGCTCAGTGTAAGTGTCTAATGAGTTAGCCAGCAAATAATCTAAAAAGGGGCACCACAATTTGTCCAAAGTCCTTAAAGAACCAGTGAGTGACAGTCTAATTTTTTCCAATTTAATGCAAGCAAACACTTCTTTCAGCCATGTATCAAAAGAAGGGGGTGAAACATGTTTCCACTTCAAAATGATGAGACAACTTAATAGTAAAGTAGTAGACCAAATCTTTTTGGACTGCTACTGAAAGCTTAAAATTAAACCACCATTCCAAAAATGGCCAAAAGTGGATTTGTATTATTTATGACAAAGGCGTCTTTCAAAGTTTTAAATATCTTAGTCCACTTTTGAGGTAGTTTAGGGCATTTCCAAAATATATGAACGAGATATATGCTTTTAAGTCAGTAAGCCTTCAATTTAATGCATCCTTGTTGAATAAAAAATCTTAGCCTATCATTTAAGATAATATTGATTTTATATATATATATATATATATATATATTCTCTTTCAGCTATTGCTGAATACAAGGACCTTTTAACTAGATCATTTCAATGCGTAAAGGTGTCTTTTTGAATAAATTAATAAAAGGCACTGTATCAATATGAATCAGACTACTTCTTGAATCCACTTGTGAATTGAACACACTTAATGCCACTCTGAGCATCTTGTCATTTTTATTATGATTTAATTATAACAATTTCATGATTGTTAAATCAGAAAATGTATATTTTTACCCAACTGTAATCTCCGAGCTCTACAGCATCTAACAAACCACACCCTCCTTTTCAGACACCCCACCGAAACAACAGACGCCTAGGATACACACATCTACTGTACCTCTCTCACTGCATTAACACAAAGGAATTTGATGCTAATTGTTTTGTTTTTCTATCTGTTGTAAGTGTCTGTGTTGTTTGTGTAATATCAAACACACCAGCACACACACGACTAGATGTCCATCTCCTCAGAAGCATTACTAAAAGGTCATATTTCTTTAATTCAGTGCTTTTCAAAAAATCTCCATCAGCCTGTTCCAGACAGCAACGGATCTATTATAGAAAAGGGCAGCAGGGAAAAATATGCTTTTAAGTCTCTCTGTCAAACTGCTCAATGAGAAGTACTCCGTGTCTAGGTATTTGCGCTGCTTGTGGAGTGATTTTTGTGTTTCACGCCTAACCAGTGGCACATTTACACAATAAATGACAAGCGTGTGTTTAGGGAGATGCTGTCGGAGAAAGATCCAGGTGCTTGGGTTCATTGTGGGTTCATTGTGGGTTCTACACACGTATGTAGACGTGTGTCTCTGTTTGGGAACGATACCCAGGTGAGGGGGGGTAACATGCACATGCTCCATCTTTCTCCTGCAAAAAGTTTCGCTGATACTAGAGTCTGGGTCGGACACACACACACACACGCTGCCTTTTTATGCTGCAGACAGCCAATTGCATTCTCTACCACACTGCATATGATGTCGGATTTGCCGATTTTTTGCTCCACCCGCTCCACTCGCCCCAACCCCCTCCAAACACACACACACAGGCACAGTACATCTTTCTTGTACTTGGTGAGAGTCATATGAAATTCATGTTGGCCTAGTTTTTTGCCTGCCCGCTGCCTGCACCCGCTAAAAGCAGCATGGTATGCTATGTGGACAGAATTAAACAGGCTCCAGTTTCTCCCCAGCTGGTATTTTTGTTTTTTTATCTAAAGACTTTAAAGGTTTATAGGGGTCTGTGTGACTGCGTTAGCTTGGAAAATATTGTTATGTTGGAAAAAAATATCAATGGTTTCTGCTGATGGAATCGATTTGCTTTATAAAGTGGTTCGATATGAGTGTAGTGTATTATCTAGGTCATTCAAACTTGAGGTAAATAGTCATCCAATACAGTACAATGCAGCTTATATTCTTTTCTGAGGTGCAGTTTAGTGGATCTTGCAGGAATTTAACACACAATACTTTTGAATTATATCTAAGATGGGTGAACTACAGAGCTAATCGACAGGATTTAGAAATTGTAGGAAATTGGTCATCTTTTCACATCATTTTATGTAGTTTTCGGACAGGTTTATTTTATTTTATTTTTTTAGCGCTGCAATTTGTAAAGGCTGTTTAAGAATATTATAAGACAGATATCATGATGCAATCTTTTGAATATCAGATCTTTTCAAGATTTGTTAAGATACAAGATAGCACCAACAGTCTGCATAGCAGGTAGGCTTGGGCGGTATCCAAATTTTGATACCGTCAAACCTCCTCCCTATTTTACCTCGGTATACGGTATTACCGTGA
>JAUMHE010000059.1:11330910-11345651 GCA_032359235.1 Enteromius mattozi
TATGACGGTATAACGGTATTGAAACTGATACCGTTGCTATTTTTAGATCCTGCGGTATACCATATTACCGTATTACCACCCAAGCCTAATAGCAGGTATTTAAAAATGGACAAAATAAAAAAATGGCCTGTCTTTGTGTGTTTTCTGTGGTTCCATTGTGTTACTATGATGTGATAATTAAAAAACACATTCAAAAGTTCATTTGCAAAAGGGTCAAATAACCAAAAAAATAATAAGTGTAATACTGCTTTACCCACTAAATGTCATTCAGTGTAACAATCTTGTCAGATATATTGACAAAAATCAATTTATGAAGCATTAAAATACGAATTACTTTCACCCCAAATACTAATTAGTTGTAATTTTACATTTTTTAAATTTGCCAAATCACAATAAAATTTCATATGCTTCCTTATTCTTTTATGTATTTCAATACAAGACAGAATAAGCATGCTGTTAGAATTTTTACATAAAATGTTGTGTTACACTGAATGACAGTGTAACATTATTTCAACCAAAGTTTGACAATTTATTCTTCAAAAACTTATATTTAATGTGCGTTGTATGACCATAAAATCATAGAATTTAAAGATTGAAAGAGCTGTTGGAATCTAAAAAGTTATGTTATTTTGAACATTATCTTTTGAAAAAAAAAAACTGTAAGAAAGTTCTTTTGGTGACAGAATTTATTTTCTATAAGAGTCCAAAGATCTTTTTTTTTTGTGGAGGGAACCAATGCTAACTTCAGTGTTGGCCTACAAAAATACGTCATGTATTTGTCTTTCCCTCTTTTGTTCCCCTCCGTTTTTGGCCACATGCTGTGTCTCTTCTTTGTAACTCTCCCCCCTTCAGTTGGGGGGCAGTTGCACCAACCCTCTAAATTCCCCTTCAGAGTTCATGCAAATCCCTCTTGACCGCCACAAGGTCTCGCAGTGGGCTCCAGCTCAGTCTGGCCCGGTAAAATCTTGCGCCGGTGAAGAGTCTGTCCTCCAACATGCCCTCTGGCGTATTCGGCGCTCTGACTCACTCTTCGTCTGGCGTTAGACTGAAAAAGGGAGGGCAGTAGAGAGACACAGAGAGGGGAGGGTTTAGGAGAGAGACCAAAGAGTGAGGAACAGAGGCAGCCGAAAGAGAGGAAAAGCTTTCAGACTCTTGTTTCCAGCACCACAGAGCCATTGTGCTGCATGCTGGGGGAATAAACAGCTCAAGAGGGTTATTTAGGACCCACATTATGTTGGTTCTGGTGTGGAGAGCACAGGCCTGCGGGTTGGAAAGGAAAGATAAGCCAGACAAGAGGATTTGAGTCGGCTTTGTGGGCTGGAATGCTGATCTTTGACTCATTATCACTTGGTACTTTTGAAGTGTCGCTACATTTGCCGAGGATTCGTGGTCATGTTTTCACCCCATTGAATGGATGATTCACAAGAAGTAGATTTGTTGAGTCAGTTCCTAGCACAAGCTTTATTTTGGAATTTTTACTACTTTAGGTATAGATGGATTTAAACCTCTATTGCTTGAATAAGCATCTTCTCTTAGTGTCTCAGAGCACCCAGGTGCTTAGCCTCCTTGATAACTGCATTATTAACCATTAGAATTGTTATAAATGAGAAAGTAATAATGCATGATTTTTTATGCGGCCATATTCCTTGATTCACCTCAATTTGTTCTGTCTTCCTGTCTTGGCTCGCTTCAAACCAACCTAGCATTTAATTCCACATCGATTAAGGGTAGAAAGTGTTGTTGCAGGGGTCTGGATTTTCATAGCAGCCCTGACTGCCTACGTGTGTCTGATCCATAGTCTTGGATAAGCGTATTAAAGAAAAATGTTACGTTCAGCTTGTTTTCTTGTTCTGAAAATGTGTGGGGCTCACATCGAGCCCATATTGCAGATCTTCAAACACTCCAGTGTGGCTCCCAAGAAGGACGATTTCTGGCAAACACATTTGGCGGAAGTACAATCTCTCACTTTGTGTCTCTTACAGTTTGGTTTTTCATTCCAAGATTAGTATGTAAAACACAAAGATAGGCCTGGAAATCTGACTTAATGTCAAATGTGCAGTTGATGGTATTTGTTTTTTGTGTTTTTGTTTTTTTTTAATGTGCAGATTGGATTTTAAGGTCACTTAGACTGCAGTGTTGTTGGCTAAAATTATTAAATAAAAAAATTAATTATAGTTAACTAAAACTGAATCATTAAAAACTGTTAAAGTAAAGCTGAAAAATGTTTATATATACAGTGTATATAAATATATATATAACTTTTTTCAGTCAGTCACTTTTAAGTATTCCATTTATTAAATCTAATAAGTAATGATAATAATAATAATTGAATAGTAATAGCTAAATAAAAATAAGTGAAAAATTATAAAAGCAAAAAATTGACATTAACACAAGACTGGTTTTTATTATTTGCTAGATAAGAAATAAAAGTGGTGTTTAATCGATTAATTGCAATTAATCACGTCCGACATAACAGTTTGTGTTTACATAATAATGTGTGTACTGTGTATAAATTGTGTATATAAAAATATGCACACATAACATGAAGATACTAACAAATCATATAAATATATGTGTACATGTTTGTGTGTATTTATATATACACATAAATAAACACAGTACACACATGTATTAGATAAGCAGAAACTTTTTTTTTTTGATGGATGTGATTAATCGCAATGAAACAATTTTACAGCACTAAAAATTTACCAAAGCATAATATTTAAGAAAACAATTATTAACCTAAACTAAAATGATGTTATTTTGGATGTCCAAACAAGACCTATTTATACGGTTGCTAAGCTGTTTAGTTAAACAGTAAAACATCTGTTTGTATTTAGGCTAAATTTAAACCCATGTTTATCCCATGCCACTGGGCAGTGAAAAGTGGGAAAACACATGTTGATTGCTTTAGAAAACACTGGTTTGAGACACAGATTTATCACTAAAAGTCTATTTACGTTATGGAAGGCTAATATGGCACAGTATTTATGAGTAATATATATAACTGTTTCTCAACTGTGGATTGTGACCCTGAGACATTTCCTCTAAATTGTTGACACTATAGGTTTGGATTTTTTTTTTGATGTATTATAGATGTTTTGTGTGCAGTTAAATATGCTGTCTACCCTGGCGAAGGTCGATAGGACAAAGTTCTTGCTTGAGCACTGCAGTGTTTGTCTATGTGAGAGAGTCTGAGACCTTTCCAGAGCCCTCAAGTGTCCTTTTAAAGCTGTGAAATGTCCTTTGTGTGGCGACTACTGGTGTCTGTTTTTAATTGATGGTTAACGCAGTGAGCACAGCGTGATCCAGTTCACCTCATTAGTGCAAGGTAATGGTCTTTCTGTCAGTAATTAATATTATATTGTTCTTTAATTTGTGTTTAAAATGACACAATGCAATAAAGTATTTTCAAAGGCCATTCTTATTAATCATTCTTTGCATGTGTCGTTACGAATATATTCATCAATTGGCTTTATACTGATGTAGATACACTGACATTTAAGTTAAACTGATTGATTCTGATGGTTTGCCTTTCTGAGGGGGTTATGGCATGCGGTGTGCAGGGTCCAGGGTCAAAGGTCAAGCCCTTGCCTCATGCAGCCTTAGCAGTCTTGTGATGCTGGATTACTCCAGCTTACCCGATTGTTGTTTTTCTCAGTAACACAAGTGGGTATTGTTTGTCAGGCCTTGTGCGCTCAAGGCGCTGCGCTGGGGAGCTGAAGTTAGAAGAAAGGAATAAAAAGTCAGGAAGGTAGAAGAGGCTTAAGTCGACCTTGACAGCATAAAGACAACGTGAGATTTTTCAGAGCATTGAGGTGTGGAGTACGGATGTACTGGTGAAAACACTACATAGGATACGCAAATTGATTTTCCTTTGTGGAGATATTTTCCTGCTGAATCCCTCACCTACATTTCACCGTTACATCTGAATGCGTGATAATTGCTGGTGTGCCGGTGTGGGTTACGTGACTTTGAGGTGTTGAGAGATGATTGTGTGTGCTGTCAGCTGCATCAGAGTATGGCAATATTTCAGTTCTTATTGGTCTGTTTGGTTCTTGTTAGAGTAATGCATCCCAGTGGGTGAGATTCTAGCAAAGCACGATGAGAAACACGGTAGTTTTCAGTTTATTGTAATTGCAAGCTTTTTATGTATTCGATTTGCTTGACCTGAGAAGTTTCATCTTGAGTGTTTAGAAATAAATTGCCGGTGCAGTAACAGAGATGCTTTACGGACATGCATTTACCAGCATTTCCTCTTTCTCTATCCATCATAGTCTTCTTCAGAGGGGAATATTTACAGATGATGTTTTGGTGTTGGTATCAGTGTGTCCGTGTGACCTCTGTGCTGGCAGAGCATATTTTCTTATTTTTTGAGAAGCTGAAGAAGAATAAAGCTTCTCTGCTCATTCTTTTACTGCTTCAGCCATCATAATATAATACACGATTGTCCAAAAAAAAAAATATATATATATATATATATAAAATACACAAATATATAGACACACACACATTCCTGTAATGTAAATTAATAATATTATTATTATTATTATTATTATTATTATTAATAAACACTTAATGTGTAAATAAGTACTACTACCACTAATAAAAAGAAATAATAATAAAAAAAATAAAATAATTATTATTATTATTATTATTATTAAAAAGAAAGGCTTAGGTTTTTTTTAAACCTTTTTTGTAATGCAACAATTGTGAATTTCAAATGGACACTGATTTTTCATGCAGTTTAGTTTTTGTAATTGCAAGCTTTTTATGTATTCGATTTGCTTGACCTGAGAAGGTTCATCTTGAGTGTTTAGAAATAAATTGCTAGTGCAGTAGCAGAGATGCTTTACGGACATGCATTTACCAGCATTTCCTCTTTCTCTGTCCATCATAGTCCTCTTCAGAGGGGAATATTTACAGATGATGTTTTGGTGTTGTTTATGTCCTCCTAATTTCTTTTTCCGTGCAGCATGAAATTGTTTTGATATGCTTTTTTGTGCTCTCTTAAAAAATCCTCCCTTTGAAATGACAGGAAGCAGCATTACAAAGCTCTTGACTCATTTGAGCTAATGTACCTGCGCTTCGGCTTTTAATAGCATGATAGCCCCGCTCACCTGTTTCCATAGGAACCTGGAGATGACCTCCCACTGTGCAGTAACCTTCATTTATTGTGGTAAACCTGTGTATGCGGTTGGCTCATACTGCTGTCATACAAATATTACTTGAGTCTCAGGGTCAGGGCAGTAATGTTAGTATGTGTGTGTATTCCTGTATTACATGTGTGTGTGCTTGTGACACAGCAAGCAAGGAAAAAAGGTCCTTGATTTTCAGTCCTACAGCTACAGAAGTCCCACAGTCATGGCTGGACTGATGCCAGTGTGTTTTTTCATTGATCCAGAGCTCTGTGGCTGTGCCCTTGAGGTCCTTGGGCTCAGCCAGTAGGGACTTGTTCTTGCTGCTCCGAATCAGAGTGGCTTTATTGTCATTTCAACGATATACATCATGTACACAGTGAAACAAAACACTGTTCATGAAGTAACACACTACATAAAACGATTCGAGGCTACAAAACTAGACAAGAAAAACACTGATTAAGTTGCATTAAACTTCTGTATGTTTAAAGTTGACATCATGAAAATCACAGTCACTTTCTGGGGACACCTGAGACTTGTATGACATATTGTGAATATTGGCATAATAGGTCTCCTTTAAATAGACTAGAAGTAAAAACTAAATTAGGTAAACAACAACTGCTCACAACAGTCTGTGCTGCTGCCAGCCCTGTGTTACAGACCTCTGCCAATCAGTGAGCCACTTGAGTTAAAAAGCCGGTTTGGACTTCGCTTCCTAGAGTCCTTTTTATTAAGTGTTCTTGAAAACCCGTTGTTAAAGAAAATACTGCTGCAGTGTAATTACTCTGCAAGTGTATGTGTTGTTATGTTTCACTTCTGTAACACATGCCTAATTTCAGGTGCATTCGCATGATGATGTTCTTGTGTCAGTCAAAGTAGCACACATTGAAGTTTTGCTGTATGATATTAATCCTTAGTGTTGTGCTAAAAAATCTTTGCTGGTCAAAACTGACTGGCTTTTAGAAAATTTTGGAAATGATCTCAATGAGTTTATGCACCTCAGTTTATGGAGTGAAAAAGTCATCATTTGGTGTCATTACTGTATCCTAATATAAGACTGATCATAAATAAAAGTTATATCAATTACTTATTCATAATTAATCAGCATGTTAAAATGATTTATGAATGATCACTTGACACTGAAGACTGTAATAATAATGATTCAGAAAATCCTGCATTACATTACAGGAAAAAAAAAACATTTTAAAAAAAGAAAACCACTTTTTAATACCAAAAATATTTCATAACATTACTGTTTTTTTGTGTGTGTGTTTTTGAGTGAAAACAAGTAGACAAGACTGAAAGTAAGATTTGATAATATAACTTAATGGGAGGTTTACTTTTTTAGCCCTTTTAAAGGCTGATTAAACTTGATATATGAAATGATATATTAAAATAATTATATAAAATATAATTTAATCATATATTCATACACACTTATGCAAAAAAATATTTGTGCATACAGTATATAACCTTGGAAATAATAGACATGTATAAATACAGAAAATGTATGTAATCGCTATTAATCTCATCCAAAACAAAGGTTTTTCTTTACATAATATATTTGTGTATACTGTGTATATTTATGCGTGTATATATTAAAGACAAATATGTTGTTTATGTATTAAATATATTTATATATAATATCAAACATAGAAAAATAAATGCATTTACATGTAAGCAAAAAATGTGTTTTAATATATACATAAGCACAAACACATACTATGTAAAGAAAAACTTTTAGTTTGGATTCATTGTTTGACAGCACTGATATGTTTATTAATATAATATGTTTTATTATTTTTTTATAATGTATTTTAAAAACTTTAATTTTTAATCAATTTAGCAGTTTATTTCTGTCAAAACATGAGCACAATGTATTAATAAAAAAAACATCTTTTGCCTGGGCCTGCTTATGTTTACTGAAGTTCTTTTGAATACAAAAGCATCCTCAGGCTGTTATTGCTGGCTGCGTAATGTCTTATGATGGATCTCAGTTATATTACTCACCGTAGCAACTGCAGATGAGTCAGCAGAGGCTGGAGCTTCACAGCAGCACCCTGACATTTGAAGCGTCAGCTTTGCTAGTCTGATGAACAGTTGTCATCTTGTTCTTTGTTATCATGGAAAGAAAGTGTACAGTTGAAAACGGGCCTCATCATCCCTGCCACTGCCACAAACACCACATGATGCCAGCTGTGTTCAGATAATGTGTACCCGGCTGGAAAAAAAAAACAGGCCATACCAGCTGGAAGTGGTCAAGCTACATGCAAGAAAGAGCCATGCCCAGTCAGCAAGGATTTTCTATGTAATTTCAGGTTCTGATAGATCGGTTTATCGCTATTTTAGACACTAGCTGTGCCATTTTTCGTGAACTTCAGCCATAATTGTTTATTTGTCAGTCACTGTTCCCGGTGTTACAGAAATTTCCATGATGCTGCTTGTAGTTTGTGTGTAAGTGAACGGTAATGGATGCTTAATTCCGCAGATGGATCGCCACAGATGGAAAATTGTCAAACTTCTGCCACTCCATTCTCGTCATTGCCAAGTTCCTGTCACACCATCCTCAGCTTGTTTGCCGTGTGTGTGTGTGTGTGCTTGGTCTTTGTTTACACATTTCAAATGGGCCTATCCTAGTCCACCGTTGTTGCTGTTTTTCTCCTTTTGTGAAACCGAGCTCCTTCGGTTTTGAAGGTTTCGCTATTTTTAGAAAGTAATTGTTACCGCTTTTGCTCTTAGATGTTCAACAACAGAGAACAGTGCAGTTCTGTTTCCCCAGGTGCAGGATTTGTAGTGTGCTGGAGTGTTTGTTCCAGCGTGTAGGTGTTTTTATCTCACACTCTCGTTAGCCCTTAGCAATGCTCATTAGCGTCCGACAGCATTCACTATTTCCACAGGCACTTTTTTTCTGAGCGGTGCTCCATGTATTGACACATGCACTGTTGCATAAAGGGTTAGACACTCTCTGCTAATTCGGTGAGCCGAATGGGACGCACTTTAGCAGCCCACACTGTTGCATCCATAATGATAGTTCTTCATTAATTTTGTCACACCTGTAGGATTATAAATTCTTTTAAAAGCAGCGAATGAATCCTCATTATAGTGCTCATAGTGTTTGGGAAACTGCTGTAAAACAGTATTTTGTGCTTGCAATTTTAAGTAGTCATACTACAATCAAACTTTCCTCTTGGGGTAGATGGCAAGAAGATGTTGACAGAAAGTAGCTGACTACATCTACAGTTATTTAAGGGGCAATATATTTTAAATTTTAAATGATATAATTAAAGTTAATTTTTGTATTGTATTTTATTTCATAATTAATAATTTATTTTTTCAATTTTTCAAATTCTAAAATGTAAAGGTAAAGTGTGTTTTTATTTTATTGTAGCTTTTTAGTAATATTTTTATTTGTATGTTTTTGTAGTTTATAATAAATATTTTAGTTACGTGACTTTTATTAATCAATAATTTATAGGAAGTTATATATAAGTTATATTAAGTATATAATGATTAGTGCTGTTAAATGATCGCGATTTAATCCAAAATAAAAGTTTTTGTTTGCATAATATGTGTGTGTTCTTTGTTTATGTATTATGTATTTAGAAATACACACATACAGTATGTATTTTGAAAATATTTACATGTCTATATTTATATTCATATAATTTGGTGGTGGGAGTGATTATCCAGTGCTCTCTCCACCTTCAATACCACAATTAAGGTGAGACCCTTGAGTAAGGCACCGTTCCCCCAACTGCTCCTTGGGCGCCACAGCGTTGGCTGCCCCCTGCTCCGGGTGTGTGTTCACCGTGTGTGTGTGTTCACTGCTGTGTGTGCACTTTGGATGGGTTAAATGGGTTAAAAGAGCACGAATTCCATGTATGGGTCACCATACCTGGCCACTAGTCACTAACAGATATGTGTTTAAAGTTTTTTTTTATTATTATTTTTTTTATTTTCTGCTTAATTATGAAAACAACTCTCAGCCATTTGCACAGTTTATTTCATCATTCTAACAAGCCTTATTTACAGTTTGGGGGCATAGCTATTTGACTGTCTGACCAATGGCAGACGTTTTAAGACATTGCTATTGTGTCAATGTGAAATTGTGTCAATGCAAAATTCGCAGAATGCACACACTTTACCTTTAAAAAAAAAAACTAGCACCCATATTTATCTACCGCAGAAACAGTGAGGATCACAGATAAAAGATCAAATAAAATTTTCTTTGCTTAAAGAAATATTAATTACATGTAATATTTAATATGAATTTCTTTCAAAAGTGCTAATTTTAAGTGATCATTAATTTACAAAGTGATTCCTTTAACTATTAAATTAAAAAATGTATCAGAGTTCCTGTGTCAGCTCACTAGAGTCTTTACTTGACTGTGATTCATGCCAGCACCCCTGCTTAGCTCTTCAAATAAGTTGTGGGATTTTTTTGGGATCTAATGTCACTGGTACATCCAAGAAGAAAAAGCAGAACTATATTATGAGGTCTACAAAAGAACCTGTGCTTGATTTCCTACTATAATCTAGATTAGTACTCAGTCTAGCGGCATATTCATTCTTCCTGTCGGTGAGCTCGGACCCCAGCGGCTGTGGGGAGTGTTTCTGTCTCTGTGGAGATCAGGCAGGAAAGGTTCCATCTTAGTTCTCTGCTGTAGGACTGTGTACCGGAGCGAAAGCGGGAGTGGAGTGAAATACAGAGAAAGAGAAAATGAGGGGGAGGATTACAGAGACGCGTGGTACAAGAGTTCTGCTGATGCTGAGAGAAGACGATTGAAGCTCCGCGTGTCCTCTCAGACTCACACAGGAAACCGCAGCTCTAGGATGCATTCATTACTGATGACTGTGTGCGTTTGTAGTGTGCGGCACGTGTGTCTGTGTGTGTATAGCTGTGTCTGGGGGGCGTCTGACTCTGAGTCTCATTTAATGTACCATGCCTTTATTTCCTTTGTGTCTGATTCAGGGACTGATGGAGATTTCGCATTTGAATGAGTCTCTTTCTCACTCTCTCTTATTTACTCTTTCTAAATAATGGCCACTTGAATAGGGTAGAAAGTATAGCTGGAAAATTAAAATGTATTGCTTTTATTTATTTTTTTCTGTAAATGGATCTACATGAATGTGTGCAACATTTATGCATGTTTATATAGTTTTACATAAAATGTAATACTTAGTAATATAGATTGTGTGTGTGTATTTACATTTGCATAGATACATAAATTAGTATATGGTAATGTTAAATGTTCACAGATGTGTAAAAATTGAATAAAACTTTAGGTTTGGCTAGATGTTGTTGGTAATTTCAATATCTAACATTTTTGTGTAAATATATATATATATATATACACACACACACACACACTTATGTATAAATATAAATTTGCTTCATGAGTTTAATTAAGTTCACAAATGCATTACAGTTTGTGTACAAATAAGAATTTATTCAAATTGTTTATGTATCTTAATGTCAATAATATTATTTTTTGCATAGATATTTTTAGTAATTTTGATATGTAACTTTTTGTGTATGTGCAATGTTTTTTATGTAAAATTTTTAAATTAGGATAAAAACATTTACAAATGTATTAATTTTTTATGTATCTTGATAAATTTTGTTACATAGATGTTTTTGGTAATTTCACTATTTAACATTTTCGTGTGTGTGCTTTTTTATGTAAAATTTTACAATTAAGATAGAAAAATTAGCTAATTTTATTATTTTTTTCTGTATGTTAAGTTTAATAATATCCTTTTTTGCGTAGATATTTTTGGTCGCTCATTTCAGTATTTAACATTTTTTTAATTTACAAATTTATGAAAATTATTTAATTACAATTAATATCTTAATTTAAAAATTATTTGTTTTACCTAGACTTTTTTGCCAGTTTCAGATAGTTTCTAATACAAAGATTGGAACATCAAATAAAGTCATTTTAATTATGTTGTTTAAAACAAGGATAAGGATAAATAAGGAGTGACTGAGCTTTATGGATTCCACCAATCAGCAAAATTTTAATTCCATCAAATGTAGTTGATTCAGATCAATCTCATTCACATGATCCACAAATGCGACTTGTTGGTGTGCTTTTGTGGTGTGAGTCCTTCTCCTTTTAATGAAGCTGCAGAATAAAAGCCTCATTTAAATCAGAGGTCATTGGTTATGACCTAGAACGAGCTGCAGGCCGAGCCGAGACAATAGCATTCAGTTTAACAAGCTCGAACAGGTCATTATCTCAGCTCCTTGCAGCTCCGACCGTACCTCAAAGGATACGTACACAAACATACAAACCTTTTACATGAGTTTGTTTGCGGGATCGTATTCCCAGTACGCTATTTGCATTGTATCATTTCATAAGCCACAGTCACATCTCACAGCTGTTGGAAGAAACAGTGGTCTCCTCTGTGTCCTCATTTGTGTTTTACTTGTGTAAATTGGGTTTCCCCTACAACTCTCTAGATGTTTTAATAGCTCTGAAGTTAACCTCATTTAAAGGGATAGTTCGTCCAAAAATGAAAACTGACTCCATGTCGTTCCGAACCTGTATTATTTAGCCGTTTGGGTGAACTATCCCTTTAAAGAGCCTTGTTCTTTAGTTAAAAAAAAAGGCCAGAGCTTTGTAAAATGCATCAATTAATAATAACCTTTGTGATATTTTTTTGAGTGTTTTTGTATGTAGGTCTGAGATGGCAACTGTTTTGTTTTCCACTGCAGAGGGGGCAAGAATCTCTGGAGAGAGTTTGAGTCTCAGTGCAGCAGAGAGAAAAGCCTAGTCATGTGTCTGGAGGGGGCGGAAGAGAGAGAAACCATTTATTTCATTTGTTGGCTACAAGGCATGTGATTGGGCTTATGGTCCATTCTGGAGACGTTAACTCTTTGAGACTGTCTGGTAAAATGCCATCGGCTATTTCAGCAGCCATTACTTCACTCTTCAGTGCCAAGTGTACTTCTAGAAATCATTCTGATATGCTGGTTTGGTGCTCAAGAAACATTTTTTATTATTATAAATTTTAACAACAGTGATTATTTGATGAATAGAAAGTTCAAAATAATCTTTTTGGAATATTGTAATGTAAATGTCTTTCGCCACTTGATCATAAATGATCGATATAATACTTCCTTTTTAAATGAAAGTATTGGAAACCTCCATGTAGGAAAAATATCTCGCACTAGTCGACTGTTTTTGATGTGTGTCTTGAATTGGCTTTGGGGTTTGAGGCTGGCACTTGGCTCTCCAGAATGTGCTGTGAGTTTGTGAGTATGACTAAGGCTTGCTGTGTATTACATCACTTCCTTTCGTTGTCTAGTTAGACTGAGTAGACCTACAGGTATGTGTCCCATGTAAGTATCCTTCATCTTGATCAGTCTTTCCCTTTTGCCATATTCTGGCTTAGTTTTACAGTCAAACCATTACTTTAAGGAAGTACCAAGTACTTTAAAGGAATAAAAAATTAGCTTTTTTGTGGGAGCATAGTTGTAGAATTTTAGCTATTTGCAATTTACTCATCTATTCATCAGAAAAGTCAATCTCTTGTTGTTCTCTCATATCAAAATCAGTCAACATAGTTGCTTAGTTTAGAAGTGTTATGGACTGTTTTCATTTGAAATGGTGTTTAATCTGTGCATAAGTCTCTCCTGATTCTTACGAGACCTCTTTTTTACTGTAGAAAGCAATATTATAGTTGACTTGTGTTAAGTCATCTGAACAGTTTGAGTCAACCGAATGATGATTTTGACTTCACAAGGTTTAAATTGATAGAATGGAGTTATTTCGAATACTTGTTTTATCAGCTCTCATTCTGACCGCACCCATTCACAAGTGATGTAAAGCATTTTTAGTAAACTGGATGAACTATACATGAAAGAACTGGTTGAAGGGTTTATATACTTTAGTAGCTGTACGACCCATATACCCAGTAGCTGCCCAGAGCCGTTTCGAGTCTAAGAGCATGAGTCAGTGATGTTGCTTTGAGCTTTTAGACCTAGCGCTGCTTTTACTTGTAGTACAGCTTTTAGTCTTAATTAAAGCCCAATCTGATCTCTCCAGAAGAGCTCCAGCCTTATCGCAGAGGATATACCCGTCAATGGTCCGTAATAAGGCTGTTATCAACTTATTTTTTTCTGATGCTTGCAGATGATTAGACTGCCATGTCTCTGTTCCATTCTCCATCTATCCGTTCTCCGCTGCCTCAAGAGCTTCCTTTGTTCTTTTCATCTCAGTCGCTCTTTTTCCACTTGCCATCCCCCGTTCTGCCAGTGCTGTGGTCTGTCCTGCATGGCAGGCTTGGAGGCTTTGAAGTGCATTTAGAGTTTAGAGCACAGGCTCCTTTGTTCCTCTTCTTGTTCTGCTGTAATTTGATTGGCTGAAGCTTCTGCTCTAGCCGTAATCACATATCAGTGAATGAGGAACACCACACGTGCCTCTTATTTCCACTGTGGCTGGATAACACACTGTTAAACCCAGAGAGAGGCGGAGTACGGGACCATGGGAAGGGGGAAAAGGGCCCCTAAAGACTAAGCGCACTAGATATGTCATTGTTTCCCCCCAAAACCATACATCATTTGAACAGAGCCGACATGTTTAGAGACACTGTTCTTTGGAATGGGTGGAAATATGGACTGTTCGCTCTCCAAGGTCCTGAAACCTAGACTGGCCTGTCGGCACATTGACAGGCTCCCCTCCGGATCATGTGTTGATTTTTGTAGTTTTTTCTTGTTTTTAAAAAGCAGATGTTTCCTCTGGGTTCGGATCAGACAGTTGAGAGTCTTGGGGCCTCTTTAGCTTCTTGTTGTTTTACATTTCTATAATGATTAGGCAACTGGCTACAGAGTCTTTAAAGAGGTTGTTTATGTCTTTCTGCTTTTTCACAAGTCTCTGAGTCATGTGGGTTGGTGCCTTGAGCAAGCGCCTGAGGCAAACACGCATGTTTTTCCTGAATAGAAACTGTAGTTATACCTGAAGTAAATAATAATGACTAACAAACTTCTTATTACCATCATCATCATCTCTCTCTGTCTTTCTCTTTTTCTTTTTCTTGTTTTGTGGAATGCTCTGTAACCACAAGGTGGCAAAGGTTTAATCATTAGTGGTTGTTGCTAAGGCAAGCATCACTTTTAGTGTTGCTGTTATGTTGTTCTCTATTATTATTGCTCATAATTAGGGTTAAGAGTTTAAATAACCCCAATCGTTGTGTTAAACTTTGAAGCATAACTTATTCTCCATTGTTTGTGCTTTGAATATGAATGCTGTTGCGTTCTGTACCATCTGAAGACCAGAGATGGAGGACGCACTAACCCCTACATATAGTACATTACAGTAATCTAACCTAGTGGTCACAAAGGCATGGATTACCGTTTCAAAGTGCTTTCTTGGGAGAATAGGTTTTTTCTTAAACCCTCCTGAAAAACATGTGCTGATGTAGGGGCTGTTTGACTATTTTCTTTTAAAGGTTTTCTGACCCTGAGACTCAACTGTTTTCTGCAATTCTCCAGCTGTGATCCTTGAAGAGTCTTTAGCCACTCAAACTCTACTCCTCGCCGTGTATTAGGAGGATAGAGACACACGTCCTCTTCCAGGCAGCTTCCTAACATTGTAT
>JAUMHE010000059.1:11348564-11367610 GCA_032359235.1 Enteromius mattozi
ATAAATGAAAGAAAAAAATGTGTGTGTGTGTGTATATATACACACATACACACACATATACAGTCTAGATAGCTAGATAGATTCCCTTCTATAATTCCCTTTTAAAATATAAGAATATTAATATAGAAATGTATTAACCTAAATATTCAAAATATACACTGTATGTGTGTGTATTTATATATTTATATAAAATTAATATACACAGTACACATACATAAATAATATAAACAAAAACACCTTATGATTAATCGTTTGACAGCACTTACATGTACAGTATTTAAGTATGTAAGTTACACCATTAAAAATTGAAATTTCTTCACTTTATGTTAATTATTAATCTACACCATCATACTGTGTGTCACTCCATGATTTTATGCCAAATGCTTGTGGTCTCAGCCATTCATGGTACATTGTCAGGTTGAAATAGTTCTTTTAAAACACTTCTTTAGACCCCTACGTTCTGCTCTATTCAGTTACGCTCCATGTAGCTGTTCTTGTAAGGAAGGTGACGTCCTGTCTGAGAGCTGTGTAATCCGCTTTTGAGTGTTTGAGTGCTGTCACTTACTTGGGTTGAAAGTCACCGTATTCAGTGTCAGCACAAATTGCTCTCTGATAAAATTGGACCAACAATGTACCACTGAAAATCACAGTAGAATTAATCAAAGTATTAAAAAGCAAGGCTTTTTTGGCCGTTGGTGTGCATTGTTAAACTTGTGTGCATGGTTGGAGGTTCAAAAAGAGAGCAGTTATTGTGTTTCCAAGTCATTTCTTATTACTATGGCCATATTAACAGTCTAGTGCTGTCAAACGATTCATCAAAATTAATCGCATCCAAAATAGAAGTTTTTGCTTACAGAATTTATTATGAATATATAAATACATGTGCATGTATATATTTTGAAAATATAATTTATTATATTATATGTAAAAAAAAAAAAAAAAATATATATATATATATATATATATATATATATATGTATATGTGTGTGTGTGTGTGCGCGTGCATTATTTATATACCATAATAGTATATATTCATATTTTTAATTAGCTTTTATTTTTATGTTTTAACTTTCATTTTAGTATTTCTGTTTTGTGATATTAGTTTGCATTTAAATTCCATTTAGCTACTTAGATATAATACTTTTATTTAT
This sequence comes from Enteromius mattozi, assembly GCA_032359235.1. Classification (NCBI taxonomy): domain Eukaryota; kingdom Metazoa; phylum Chordata; class Actinopteri; order Cypriniformes; family Cyprinidae; genus Enteromius; species Enteromius mattozi. The sequence goes on from JAUMHE010000059.1 coordinate 11,349,716, forward strand.
TTAAATTATTTTATTTTATAACTACCAAGGCAACATTTAATCTATTTCAAGTTGTCCATATTATTTTATTACTTTTTAAATTATTTTATTACAATTGAGAAAAAAAAAAAAAAAGATTTTTAGTAGTAACACATTCATTAGAGCCCCCAATAATTCATAATTTTCAGTAAATAGCCCCAAGCCATTAATTGTTTCCCCAAGTGAGGCCCCAGTTGAGTATCAAGACAACGAGCAGCGGAAGCTCCATGCAGAATCTTCCTACGTCTTTCTTATAGTCCATTCGCAGCCCTACAAGACGCCTTTGATGTTTTACCACATCTCAGGAGCTTGGTGTGATTTTTGGAGAACCTTTGATCCAGAGCTTGAAAGAGCTCACCAGTGCCTAAAAGCCCTACCATACAGAAAGAGCTGTGCAAAAAGACCAGCTTTGCTTTCCTTGTGTGGGTGTGCTTCAGCGAGACAGGTGTTCCACCGCTGCAGCTGATGTGATGCCGTTTCACCTGTGTTCCTGCTGACACACTGTATGAGATCACATCCAGGCGACAGAGCAAACAGCCTCAGGACCCAAAGGAGGGGAAGAGAAGAAACTAGAATTTTGTTTGGAAGAGAGAATTGGGACAGACAGATGTGTAAAAGTAGAGTTGTGTGTGTGTGTGTGTGTGAGAGAGAGTCGCTGCCTCGCTGCAGTCTCAGAGGAAGCTCAACAGTGCATGTAATGGGGGGAAAAAACTTGTTTTTGGAGTCTGCACGAATGAAGGAGAGCATCGCAATCGACCTTCTGCAGCAAGCGTCCTGCTAGCCCCACTGGGTAATAACGAGCAATTTAGGGCTTAATTATGTCTCCAAATAGATCCAGCTGCACGCTTGCACAGTCACCTAAGCATGGAGACTATGGGTGCATAGGCGGGGCCTTAGTAGCATCGTATTTACAGGAAGTAAGTCATTATCTTTTAGCTGTAGCATGTTCTGATTGGCATCAGACTGGCTAAATTTGCACAGGATTGACAGCCATATTTCACAACAGTCGTGACTATCAAGTAAAGTCATAATGAACAGGCAGCCAAGGTCAATATTGTGCTTGCTAGTAATGTCTGTTAGCACTGTGATAGAATATAATAATAGATTGAGACCCTGGATTGTGTCCTTTACAAACTGTTTTTGTAAGACGTTTTCCCCATTGTCCTTCACCTAAACATTTAACAGGTGATTTGTCTCACTCTATGACCACACACACACCACAATACCCATATTTTCTGCCATTTGTCATAACCTGAGAGAGGTTGACAGCCCTGACATTACTGGTTTAGAGAAAAAGAAAAACGCACACAGCAAACACTTGTGTCTGTCGTTTAAAAACTCTGTTGATTGAGCAATATATATTTTTAGGATGGCTAATCCTGATATTTTTTATTTTGTTTTTATCTTATTTATTTTATGTTTCGATCTACATTACAATTTCTACATCTCATTCTTTATTAAAAGGGGTTTGTGGGTAGTTTTAGAAAGGGGGTTTTGATTACTGCGGTGCATTAAAGGAATGACTGGAGCTTGCGGTTTGGGGCTTTAATGAATGGAAATTTATACAATGCATCAAGGTACACATTCCCATCTCCTTCTTTCTTTCTATTGCCCCCTCTCTCTTTTTTTCATCTCTTTCTCTCCTATTTTTTTTACAAGGCCCACATCTTCAAATACAATTACCATAGTATGAAGGTTATGCAGCTGAGTATGATGCTCTTAATCTAGAATGCCATTTCTTTGCATAGTGAATAAACACACACACACACACATAGATACAATATACACACACTCAAGTGTCTTGTCTGCAGGTCTTTTAAGTAGCGCACACATCTACAAATACTTTCACATCCATTTTTATATAAAGTGCTCGTAAGTTTACATACCCCTTGGAGAATCTCAGATGTTTAGCATGTAAATTTATTTATTTTATTTTATTTTATTTTATTTTATTTTATTTTATTTTTTAACTCCCCCGAAAAAGCTGCATAATGGATTTTTAAGTATATTCCACAACACATGTTATATATTTAAGTATATTCCAAAGCCAACATTTTTCAAAAATGTCCAGTACACATTCTTGCTTCCTAATATTATTTCTTGCCTCTAGACTATCAGTGTTTTATGGAAGCCTATTTTTGCCACATAATTAAAAAATGATAAAAGCTAATTGCCACTTTTTATTTGACAATTCAGGCTTTTTTTCTTGCAATTCTTGTGAGATAAAACAAAATTCTGAGGGAAATAAAAGGCATAATTTTCCTGGCATTCTACGTTTATATGTCAAACGTTTTCCACTGAATTTTGAGTTTTGATTATTTTCCAACATAATAAAAAAATAAAATGGCAAGTTATAAATTTGCAATTGCGAGTTATTTCCATTACAGTTGATATCTCAAAATCATATAGTGACTGTGGAGAAGACCACAAATGTGGAAAGCATGCTGGGAACATACTGTACTGCATCACAGAAGGTTTATGTAACTTTGGCACTAGATAAATGAAATGTACGTAACAGCTTGTTTTGTGTAATAGCTTCATTACATTATTTTGACCTCTCTTAATTGTATTCAATACTGTAAATTTTGTATGAGCTGCTGTGCAGTAAAGCTCTCTCTCTATCTCCGTGTGGATTTGTGTTGAGTTCTGTATGCCTGGCTCGGTTTGGGGTCCCAGGTTTGATTGACAGGTGTGTTCTCATGCCTGGAGGGCAGACGTCCTGTGCTCGGTGTGTAATCAGGCCTGATTGGGGCCGGTAGCGGCTTTGCCTGCTGGTGATAAAAGAGTGTGTGGGTAGATCCTCTCTCTATTTCTCTCCTTCTCTTCTTCTTCATCTTAGTGAGTCATCCTCATACATTCCTCTGTCTTAGGTCCAACGTATCTACTGTTATTTCATGCTTTCCTCATCAAAAAGGATTTATAGATATGTGTTTGTGGGTGAGCAAGTGTGTGCTTGTGCCCGTATTCACTTTGAGAGCGAGAATTCTCCTTTGAAGATTTTCCCCAGCATTGTAAATACATCACAGAAGTCAGTATGTACTGTAATTTATTGATGCTGTTGTGAAATGTGCAATACAGAACTGCTTTCTTTAGGTTAATTATATGTTTGATAATTATTATTTGTGTTTGAGTATTTGCTTTAATGCTATGAATTTGTGAATGAAGACTCTTATTATATCCCTGCAATTATGGATTTATGGGAGGTAAGACAGTAGGTGGAGTCAGTATAAGGTGAAGCGGATACACTTTTCAGACCGTGCATTCATGTGTTGGCGTGTCTTGTGCTAATGCTTAGCAATGAAGCAATTACACAACTGTTGATTTTTATGGAATATGATTTTGTGAAAATAAAGGAAAGTAGAAGTTGTATTATGGGCTTGCGCATTGATTGTTCGCCGCTTATAAGATAGTGGCTTAGCACAAAAAAAGGTTGACCTCTTATCATTATTAAATACTATATAAAATAATACAAAATAATTATTTTTCATATTTGTGAAATGTTTTATTTTATTGTTTTTTTGATTATTATTACAATATTTTAGTGTTACTTTGGACTCCAAAACTGTCAAAAACAGTATCAAATAATGAAAATTATTATTTTTAATATGCTAAAATATTTGCAGAATAATATAGTTGAAGTTTAAACAGAAAGCTACACCGTGCAGAATCTGCAAAATGTTACATATTTTACCAAAACAAGAAGAATCATTTATAAAATGTATAAAATTTATAAAAATGACTCATTTAAAAGTGTACATGCACTTGATTCTGAATACTGTGTTGTTATCCGAGTGATCCACAGCTGTGTTTTGGTTTTGTTTTGTTTAGTGATAGTTGTTCATGAGTCCCTTGTTTGTTCTGAACCGTTAAACCGCCTGTTGTTCTTCAAAAAAATCTTTGTGATCCCACAAATACTTTGATTTTTTTTTTCCAGCACTCTTGTGTATTTGAAGTCTTTCCAACAGCAACTGTATGATTTTGAGATCCATCTTTTCACACTGAGGATAACTGAGGGACTCATGTAACTATTATAGAAAGTTCACTGATGCTCCAGAAGGAAAAGCCATGCATTAAGATCTGGGTGGTGAAAACTTTTGAACAGAACGGAGCTGTGTATATTTTTCTCATTTTGCCTAACTATCACATTTGTTTCATTTACCAATGCCTTTCAGAAGCTACAGAAGACATTTAGCCTACATGTTTTCCAGAAGACAAAATGAGTTAAATTTACTTTAAATTCACTCCTTCTTAATGCATCATTTTTCCTTCTGGAGCATTTAGCTTTAGAATATTGTGATGTCACCCTTTTATTCGAAGAATGTTAGACTGACACCTTTTGGCTATTTGGAATAACACTGGAGGAGAGTTTATGTGTGATGTCTGTACACCTGACAGACAGAAAAATATGTGTGCACATGTATTGGTGTTCATGCTAAAGCGCGTGGGCCATGCAGCGTGAATGTTCAGTAATTACTGTGCAACGGGTGCGATGTGGTCTTATTCTGCACGCTGAACTCAACAGCCCCACTGCAGATGTAATGAACAGGTGTGCTTAATATACACGACCCGCCTCTGGGAAACTCAGAAGACCAATTACAGAGAGAGAATATCACCTGTTTCTGTCTACAAACAGCTTGAGTATAGTTATTGCAGAAATAATGTGTTTTTTCACTGTTGCCAGAGTCGATTATGCAGCACTTGATAACCTTTGTGGCCTTTGTGTTGATTATCAAAAAATAATGATTTCAGGTTTTCTTCAAAAAAAAAAAAAAAAAAAAAAAAGCTAAAATATTGAGGCAATTTCATTAGAAATCAGTTGGGCCAACCTCTGGAGGATTTATAAGCAGAAACGTGTGGGTTTTTTTTAGCAGTACAATTGTTTAAATCAATATTTTATTTCTTTACACACTCATATTTATTTTGGCTACTAATAGAAACAGTGAGTACATTTACAAAGTGGCCCCATTAGCATTGCTTGACAAATATTAGCATACAAAATCCCGTCATTTCAATAGAAATCCCTACAATTAGGAATTTTTGGCTGCAAAAAATTGCCCAGTGTTGATTTGGCTACTAGTTAAAGTTGGTTGCGTGGATTCAGCACACTGACAGAAAACTGCTTGGTTTGAAAGTGACTTCACTGAGAGCTGTGCTTCATACACCGCTACACTATTGACAATGAACAATGACTTTTTTTTGCTTGTGAAATTTTGCATGCTGAATAAATCAAGCTGGATTTTATAATAAATGCTTGCAGGCTCATATGCAGCTTTCTCTGTAACTGAATACTGCAGTCTCACAAACACATTTCTTTCGGGGATTCCTATCTCTGGCTTTCCTTCTCAGTGATTTCCTCCTGTCCCCTGCTGATACATTACTGCGGTATTCAGCGATCAGGAAGGACATTCTTTCCTCTTAATCTGAGAAACGTTGACACAGCACCAGCAGCGGCAGAAGCATTGTATGTTTGTTTGCTTCTAGGCCTTCTCCTCATTTTCTTAATACAAGGTGCAGGGCAGACACTCATAAAACCTCAATAGCAGACCGTTGGAGAGTGAGGTAATTAACCTTGATGTTGGGGCACATTCTACTTGAGGTTTGAGGCGAGAGAGGTTTGTATTACTCTGAAAAAACAAAACAAAAGGGTGATAACAAGGATGGGCTTGCCTGCTAAGTTTTGGCAGTTTCCCCTTTTTTGGTTTGGGTACAGTGTATTGTTTTTAGTTGATCTTCAACTAGGAGTTTGCTTGAGTTGCGTTAGCTTGCACAAAACTTGCCGCCATGTAAAAGATAAAAAACTTGACCATGATGCTAATGTAGTTAGATATGTGTGAGGCTTTTAAAGGTAGACTTTAAAGATATGCTTTGGGCGAGGGAGTTGAAAGTTGTCATCAAATACTAATTTCTAAATTTCTTTCTTCTGTGAAACACAGAAGATCTTTTGAAGAATGTTGGGACCCAAACAATATTTGACCCCTTTCATTGTACAAATAAATAAATACTAAATATATAAACAGACATTCTTCAGAACATATTTTTTAAAGAATGAAAGGCACTTGGGCAAGGTTATTATCGTGGTCTAAAACTAAAATAATTAAAATCGGTTGAAAACAGTTGAAATTAAGCAGAATTAAGCCTAATAGGAATGCTAAAAAAAACAATAAAATTACAAAAGCACATAGCAAAATTACTGCATACAGGTTTGTAACCAACATGAGGGTGTGTAAATGATTAAGTAACCTTAAATATTTGCAGTAGTCATACATAAGCCATGATTACTCCTCTAAAAACAAAAATATTATACCTGACTGGTCATTTCCAGGTTTGTTTGTGAATGAAAGATGCTCATTCGTAGATTTAGCTGCCCACTCTCTTTCACTCACATGATGACGATGATCAACTCTGGCATATTGATTGACTGCGGCTATACTTGAAAGCGAAGCAGAAAGGGTGCAAGGACTGCGTTTCCCAGGGCGCTTCGAGAGCGAGTAAATGACCAGATGGTCATCCAGACAGGATGCAGCTTCTGCTCATGAAAACCTAATCACAGATAACAAAGACACTCTCTGCCTTTCTCATTGATCAGCGCGTATGTGTGTGTGTGTTGCACTGACAGCAGGAGATTGGCTCCTCTGTTTGTCCTCGGCCTCTGACGGCTTGCGGGTGTTGACACTCTGCGTTTTCAGGAGGTGCCAAGGGACCAAATGGAGAGCCAGGGAATGGTTCAGACAGAAATACGCCATCTCCCCCGTGACAGGCCAAGAGGTTATCTGTTGGGCTGGGCAGCTGTGAAGAGCGCAAAGAGATGGATTTGCATTGGCAGAGAAGAGAAAAGAGGTCTTACTGGAAGATATGGCGAGGGACGCACAATCAGGCAGGCAAACAGAGTTAGCCCGGTGCAAACACACGCACAAAAAAGAACAGGAAATTAAGTTATGTATCACTAATCATGAATTGTCTGCTCTCATGCGTGTGTCCTACATGGAGTTCTCAGAGATAGATGACAAATGATTGAGCTAATTGTAGTGAGAAATTACAATAATACTTAGCTTGAAAAAGCAATTTGCAGAAATGAGTCATTGTCCAAACAATTCTGTTTTAATTAGTTTTGACTGTGTCAATGTCTATTTTATGTGCTCAACATAAGCTACAATAACTAAACGTGTCAGCTGTGCAGACTCTTGGGCTGGGTTGACAACATCGTTTTATTGTTTTTATTTTGATGAAACTGTATTGATTCTTGAATCCCAAGATCAATCTTTTAGTCTTCACTATTCACTTACCATTCAATAATCGCAATAATCTATGTGCTTTATTAATTTTGTTAAGAGCCAAAGTCTCTGCATTCAACTTCTATCAATTTTATCACAAAATTGCAACAATAAATCCAATTTAACCATGCTAACATGGTACAACATATCCCTGTGATGAGTGGATCTTTTCTGGTTTACTACAAGTTATAGCACAAAATAAATGTGAGTAAGCAGTACATACAGAAAGTACAGAAAGTATGTTGAAAGGTACAGTACGATTGGATTGATGATGTCTCATCTAATTGTTCAATCAGGGTTTCAACCATAGAAAGACATCAATTAAATGGCTTGTAATAGATGTCATAGATCTTTACATTGACTCAGGAAAGAAAATTCGATGTCCATAAACTAGAAAACAACTAAATATGTAAAAATTGAAATAGTTCTTTATCACAGCCACTATTTAAATGTTTAACAAGGAATTGTTGTAGAAGGATAGTTATATAAATTGTTTAAGAAACTGCCTTATTTTCAAAAAGTTTCTGTGTATTTGAAAAAAAAAAAATCATTTTCAGCCCATAGCTCGCCATATGGTATCTTGGCCTTCTAGTCATCCTTTAACCTCTAGTCTGTTTGAGCACTGTCTGATGAGACTGCTAATTGTTTAGCAGTGCCCTAACTGCCATCCACAACACCCATGCTTCATGACTTTTTAATGGCAACTCTGATTTTCTGGAAGAAAAAATTATGTCTAGTCTTAGACAGTGCAGACCTCAAACACCAATAAAAACCTTGATGTGCAATATAGTTGGACCAAAACCAAATAAAATCTGAAGCACTTTATCATTACCCCACATACTTTTTCTCACTCTGTCTGGTTTTCCTCCTCCTGCACTATGGCTCTGAAAAGCTCTTCTCCTCTTGCGTTAAGTGTTTAATCTGTGATCTCATGTCTTGATTCAGCCTGAACAGCACAATGGGTGCAAATTACCCCAGGCAAACGAATACGTAATTAGCCCACTCTGCCCTGACACTCAGCTGCTCGGGCCTTTGAAGGCCTAGATTAATAATGCAGCCCTTCAAAGGGCCTTTGTCCCATCCACAGGCTAATGCTTGCTAATGGCTAACCAGCCGTATGCTGGTGTCTTCTCACCTCTGACCAGTGTGCACGGGGTGTGCATGCCAGCTTGAATGCACACACTTACTGGATCACTTGAACTGATTTCATACAACAGGTGTTAGACTAGAACATTGTAATCAGCATGGCCCACTAGTTTTACATACTGTTTTTTGGTGTGTTTTTGTTTACAGGTTTTTGACTTTAATTAAATATTTTCAAATATTTTAGTAATGTATATATGTAACTTAGTTTTACATATGTTTGTGTTTGGGTGGTTTTTTTATTTAATTGTAAATAATAAGTAATAATATTTATTAATTTAATAATGCAATGTAATAATTATAATGTATATATAATGATAATTTTCAATATTTATTTTGGTATTTTTTTGTTTAGTTTACATGTTGTTTGCCTCTAAATAAGTATTTCATATGTATTTTAAATATGTATGTTTTTCTATTTTGGTTTGTTTTAATTTCTTTAAGTTTTTTTTTGTTTTTTTCTGTTATTTTATGGTTGTAGTTTTTAAAGTTTTGTTGTAATTTTGTTTTTTCACTGGTTCTTTATCTTTCAATTGCTAAATTTTATTAATTAATTAATTAATTTATTTACTCACTATTATGCATTCTTAAATGTGGAAGGGAAGGCCATTGTAAATGCGTGGAGCATATGACTCTTTCCCATATGTCTGTTGTCCCTTATTGTCATTCGTGGTGCTTCTGCAGGAAGTTAGTCTCAAGACAAGCGTGTTTGTTTATTATTAAAGCTGTCACTCCACTGACAGCTGTCCTCTCAGCATGGCATTTCTTGTTTACACACAAATTCTGTATTCCTCCCTCTCCCATGATTTATCAACGTTCAAGTTTATTCATTCAGAATGCCTCATTTAAATCACCTTCCTCTGGCATCTTTTTATCTCTCAAGTCCTCCGTCCTGCTGAGCCGAAATTACATATTCTTTCCGCAGAGTGCGTCCTACTGACTCCAAGTCACCGTTTTCAGTCATGCCTATCTCTCTTTCATCTCTCTCTCCCTCTCTCTCTCATCACTCTGTCCCAGCCTTCTGAACACAGATATCACACATTCGTCTCTATAGAAATTCTCTTCCCATTCCCCAAAGCCGTGTGTGTGCCACCTATCAGGACCAGCCTTGGAGAATTTACATTTAACGCCTAACCCAGAGGAATCGATTGATGACCTTTGTGGTGGGCTGTGATAAAGAGAGGCTGACCTGGCGCGATGGGGCTATGGCAGAGAAGCCACAATCTGGAAAGGCGCATTATATAAAAAAACGAATGCATTCTGCGAGTGGCCAAGAGGGAGAGAGTGTAAAACCAAAACAGCTGCACTGCACAACAGATGGTAAGGCCGCAGTAATCCTTCTAAGATCTCAAGTGCTAGCAATTGAAAAACGCAATGAGAAAACTGAATCTGAAAATGAGTGGCCTCGTGGTGGCTGCTCTACTGAAGGATATCTCTCAGCCACAGCACAAGTAAGCAAACTCGGATAAGACCTCCAGACTAGCAGAAGATAACTCACTCTGATCTGTAATATTTACAGCCTCATTATTTTTGCTTTTCCTATGTATATTAGTTTGAACTTCGCCTCAGCTGGAGCCACCAAATGAAAAATGGCAACTTAAGAATATTAATGTGAGGATTACAGTATGTTTCCTGTTATTAGACAGTCCCTCAGTTTACCATGCTGACTTAATGCAATGTTCCACATCATTATTTCATAAAACTGTCTTCATATTGAGATCTCATCTAAAAAGGACAATTCTGTCAGTGTTTACTGACCTTCATGTTTTTGAAAAATGTCTCCATGTTTTTTTTTGGCCATAAACTGAAGGTCAGTGATGTTCATTTCACTGTGTAGGAAAACGGTAAAAACATTCTTCAAAATATCTTCTTTCGTGTTCTTCAGAAGAAAAAAATACAGTTTTGAAACCTCAGTAAAGGATTTAGATTTTTTTAACTACAGTACTTTTAACTGAAATAAAGTTTTCTCATTTGAGCAATTAAGCAAAGCAGTTATATAAGAACCATGATTAATATACTTAATAAAATCTAAAATCATAAAAAACTTTAAAATGAGATTAAATGAAATTAAATCAAACATAAAAAACCTATTTTATGTCTCCTAATTGCAAAGGCGGTATTTATCATATTTATTTAGTGTAACTTGATCTACTAAAACTAGAATTGGTGTGAAAATAAACAAAAGCTTACACACACACACAGAAAGCAACAACAAAAAAAACAGCAAAACACGACAAAATGAATATGTGAAGATGAAGACTAATTAACAACATTTATTAAATATTACAAATATTATTAAAACTATAGTATCTCAGTGCTACTAAAATAACCCTGAGTAAATTCAGAAATGACCGAAGTGAATGTCAGAGGTGCCGTTTTCTCAGTAAGGTCACAGAATCCCCATCATTGTTCAATCTAACGGCAGGAGACTGCAGCGTTCCAGCGACTACGCCGACGCAGAACTTCGTGCCAAACCCTGGAGAAGCCTGTGCCAAATGCCGCCTTCCCCTCTTTTGGCTCAGACCTTTGTGAGAGGATTGCTAGGCTAGCAAGTGCATAATTACTTGCTCAGTGGTCTATTGGAACAGGTTTCCTCACACCTTCATTCCCTTGCACCAAATGAAGTATCTTTTCTGAGCACGGCGGTAAATTAAACTCCAGGAGTCATCAGGATGCAATACACTTACATAACTCCCTCTTCCATTTTTTTCTTGTTAGAGATTCTTAATTTGCTGCGTCTAAAGTTGTTCAGTTGTAAATATTGAAATTTAAGAATGTAAATATTAGGATTTGATTGGACGCTCGTATTCAAACTCTGGTCCCTTGATATGGCTTGGATCCCTCCAATGGAAATTTGACTGGTATGAGTTATATGATGAAATTTGTCCCTAATTTTGAGCGATTGTAATAGCGAGGCTTGCCTTATGCACTCGAGGGAAGCGTGGTGCTGTTAGTTCAGTGAACATCATTCACTGTCAGAAGAAAGCAGAGTGTGCTCAACAGCCTGGCCAACTGTGAAGTGTGGCTGTCCCTGCCAGTGCCGCGGGCAGTTTATGCCTCTCTTCCACAGACCGCAGTGCTAATTGCAGCGGTTGTGTTGTGCTGGGTGTGAGCAGGGACAGTCCTACCTCAAGAAAGCAGATGGCTGCACAAATAGTGTGCGTAACAATTGCAAATCTCTTAAAGCATTCATAGCAAGCAAGAGGGAGTTACACAATAAAGTTCAAAGCTATGCTGTAATTAGGAACTTCACGCACTCTTCAACAATATATCAGGAGATTCTTATAATCCAATTAGAGATGGCGGTATGGTACATGCACTTCCGTTTTGGGGTTTTTTCGTTACTTTCTAGTAAATGCCTTGGTTTGAAATCCTTGTTATGGTGGTAAAAGTGAAAGAGTGACTCAAGTGAAGGTCTCCTGCTGTTCGTGACATGATATGTGCAATTCATCCGGATCCACCTGTCCTTAAAGCACCGTAGTGCCTCAAAACCAATTACTGTCTGTGTACATGGTGTGCATTTAGAAAAACAGGATTAAAGATTACTACATCAGCCCCTCATTCATAGTCATATTTAAGAATTTTTTAAAGTACTTTTATTCTCATTTTGTGTTTTATTTTTAATGTTAATATTAATGAAGTGAGTGAAGTGACGTGTGGCCAATTTGTGCTCTGCATTTAAACCATACCTGTACACACACACACACACACAGTAAACACACTCTAAAAAATTAGTGCCCGAACCCATGACCTTCAGGATTCAAGTTGGACTCTATAAATTAGTAAATATGTATACCATATTATTGAATTGAATAAGGTATTGTTTTTATTATTAAAATTATACTGGTTTTTAGTATTTAAGTAAAATATTGTTCAAAAGTTAGGAATCTGTACGTTTTTTTGTTTTTGTCTTTGTCAAGTTTTTAATTGTAACTTTTTATTTTATTGTAGTAATATAGTGTTTTAAAATATAAATAATTCCTGTGATGACAAAGCTGTTCAGCAGACATTACTCCATTATTTTTATTTACATTATTTATTTATTATCAAAGTTGAAAACAGTTGTGCTGCTCAGTATTTTTGTGATTTGTCATACTTTTTCAGGTTTTTTGGTGAATAGAACTTTTCAGTTTCCTGATAATATATTGTCTCCTTTCAAAGATGTTCATGTCTTTCTTTACTCTTCAGTCAAAAAGAAATGAAGGTTTTTGAGGAAAACATTCCAGAATTGTTCTCTATATACTGGACTTCAATTGGTTGAAGGTCCAACTGAAGTTTCAATGCAGCTTCAAAGGGCTCTACACCATCCCAGTCTCGTTTGTGTATATACTTTTTAGATGTTCATTTGTCCCTGTTAATGCCCACTATATGGCGAAAAAAAAACTGAAATTGTTTCCTCAAAAACTTTAACTTCTTTTGGTTTGGTTTGAAAAACAATGCCAGTGTCCCTTATGAGAGAACATACAGTCTTTGTGTCAAAAAATAGTAGAGGGCTTCTTGTGGGGCGGCTTAGCAATATTTCTTTGTGTACAGAAATCTTAGAAATGTTCTCCTTTCTCTGTCTCCCTCTCGTCAGATTGCTCTGTGTTTGCGTCATATCCAGTGTCACGGTTAAACATTCTTGCACTAGCTCAAGACCCACGTAACTCCTACAGCAGATTTCTCCAGTAGTATACAGTGAGCGCTCTGTTCCTCAGTCTTGATCTGTACCTGCTCTCCTTTTCTTGCTGCCATGTCATATGTTCAGCGTGGCACTCACATTCTCGAAATGGACTTGGACGTCATGGTGGATTGTAGAATAGACGGTTGCCAGGCAACCTGATGTGTTAGGCTTTGTAGCATTCGTTATTTTCAGTCGCTCACAATTGCCCCTTCTATCATTGTATTTGTCAGCGTGTAATCACAGTCCCTAATTAAAGAGTGTGTCGGTAGATTTTAATACAGCGATTTGAAATGGTCTCATCTTCCTCAGATACACCAAGAGAAATGAAGACCTTGAAATATTAGCTCGTAAGTTGTCCCGTGCTCTAATTGGGATCCTCGATGGAAAAAGGAAATTCAATAGGAGGAGAATTAATTCTCACTACCTTAAGGCTTTGGCCTAATTTGGGCTAATGGATTCTGTATGGCGGCGATCGATGCTTGTGAACTGGCCCTGCCTTTGCATGAGTGTGTGGGCAAGCAGAGATTAGTTCACTTTCAAGCGTGTCGTTTTTTGAATAATTTGTTCTCTACCACATCAAATAGAAATGTTCCTCAAAAAGCGTCCCCCAACCTGAAGAAAAATCAATCAATTAATTGATTACCCACCAACCCGGAGCTATTCGTCTGTTGCTGGCATGTGGTTTACTACATTCATCACCTTATCTGTTGAGTAATTTAGCACTTAAGAGCACTTGTGATTTGCTTCATTTGCCCATAGTTGTTTTTCAGCTCGGAAAAAAAACAAACCTGTGCGAATCACATTCTCCCGCTTTCATTATTGGGCTTGTAGCTTGTTTCGTTTCGAGATGAATTAGCTCGCTTCCAAACACAACTGTCTGTCTGGAAAGTAATTGATTATTTGGAGTGTGTGGGAGTAGTGGAAGGGGGCCCTGTGGAAAAATAATTTGTTGTTAACTGCTTTAGTGCTGCACGGAATGTAATCTGACAGTAAGTTAGCATGTTATTTAACATACAACTAAAGCTCTGGGGGCTGAAAATCACATTGGGTATGTTTTGGGATGACTGTGAGAGAGTGTGTTAGCTAAAACATATAATTTTGTTACATAATGACTAATAGATACTGTTAATGTGTTTGTTCACATGTTCGGTTAAAGAAATAGTTTTCGTTAAATATATTTCCATTTTATTTCTGCATGAAAAGGTCAAATAGTTCAGTTTGTCCATTTATTTGTTAACTTTTAATAAATACATTTTAAAATAATGAAAGTGTTATTGATATTGTTAGTGTACAATTTTAAGCAGAAAAAACATTTTATCCTCATTAATAGCATATTGTGTACCATTAACATGCAGAAACAAATATAAAAACCGAAACAACAGTAAATCAGGCATTAATTTCCCCCAAATTCTCTGTAATAAAAAATATGTTGTAAATGTTAATATTTTAAAATATAACAAAAAAACAGTATTTTATTGCCAAGCTTCATTTATTTATTTATTTTTTGGATTTATTGTATTATATTTACATTTTTTAATGTGCAAAGGCTACTGCAAGTGCACTGCATTGTTGTTTATAGGTATTTTTCCAACACACATTCTTATTTTATTTATTTATTTATTTTAGTGTATTTTATTCTTGATGTTTAATGTGCAGAGAAAGTATTTTATAAAGTACTTTAAGTCTGTCATTCATAGTTTCTCCCACAAATATTCCCCGCTGCTTTGCTCTGTTTGAATGTTTCTTTGCTTTATTTCAATGCTGAAGTGTGTGTTTTTTTTCTTGGATGCTCTTACATCTAACATTCCTTTCATTTCTTTTTTTATTCCTTTCAGATTTCGGCATAATATTAACGTATAAACATCTAATAAACATTTTTAGCACAGCAAATTGAAAGAAACATGTGAAATCATAAATGTCTCGGAGCATCTGCTGAATGACGTTCTAACATTAGACAGGGAATGCCTCGGCGCTGTATTGCGGATGAGCAAATGTTCTAAAAATTCAATTTTCCAGATAAAATCGACACATCGGTCAGAGATGTGGCCTGGCGTGTAGCTCATCTGGCTTGGATTGTTTCCCGATCCCATCCGCCATATCTGCCATGATTAACTCAAACAGATATAGTCTGTTCCCACTGTAATAAAACATGACCGAAGTGGTGAGGACATTGTAAGCTAATGTGCTGGAGGCTGTACCGCGCTCTGTCTGATCTCTTTGTTACAGCTCCTGCATTCTGCCGTTGCTTAAAAATAGTGTTTGACACCGCTGTCAGTGTTCAAGGGTCAAAAAGAAACTCTAGTATTATCCTTGGTCTTCTTGTGTTTGTGCAAGTCCGTTTGATCCCATAAGCGTCATGTGTAGGAGGTAAACAAGCCTATTCTTGTTATACTGCATGCTTGTGTGAAAAGTACTGATTATGTACAAAATTTTTGCGTATAGAGTTGAAAACTTTATGCTGGGCTAACTTTGTGAATTTCCCTGTTAGAAACCGCTCGCTTGAAAGTTTAATTATGTTTTTTTTGTTGTTATTCACTAACTACACATGATCTCCCTGGGTTTCAGAGGCAATTATTGATGAGTAAACATCTCGTAATTAATCATCTATTCGCTAAAGGCCTCTGGGAGTGATGAACCATGACAAATCAATAGGATTGTCATCCCTGCTGTCCTTCTGTTTGCACTATATGGATAGTAAATAGTTTAATGGAATGATACCGTGGAAACACTTGCGGACAAATCCTGTCTCAGCTGTCTGGAAAAATAGATCATACCAGCTTAATCTCCTTAAAAAGATATCACCTGTGACTGATGCCTTTGAAAGTGAGTGACATAAAGGCCCTTGCACACTGAGTCCAAAATCTTTGCACAATAAAAAAAAATATATTCAACCTCACGTTGTGTCAATGTTTACACACTGCATCCGAAACTGTTGTCTGTCATAAAATTCATATTGGCTTTGATTTTCTGTTTTTCGCATCCATTACAGCAAAAATCATAATTGACAATTATTCGCTTAAAATTGTGATTATTAATTACGATCATCACAATTTACACTGAATAATGTTTACACCATTGCTTGAAGCAACCGCATGCCGTATTTTTACATGAAAATAGCAAGCTAAAGACATTTTGAATGATTAATTGCCGCTTTGAACAATTATGTCATTGTGGCATCTGCATTGCTATTAGAAATTCGATTAGTTGTGCAGCTCTACATAGCACGCATTTTGAGAGGAAAAGATGATGAATATGACAAAAATGAAAAAAATGCATCGAACATTTCGCACTCATTGTGCAAGGACCTTAAGTTTAAAGTATAGAAGTCAATTTTGTTTAATAGACTTCTATTGATATCGTTGATACAGACACACATATATATATATATATATATATATACTATAAAATATACTATACTTATTATATGCCACTTGACTTACATATAATGTGTAGTTACACTAATAAATTGCATTAACATTGAGCTACCTTTAGTCTTACAGAGTTGGTTCATCCCCAACTATAAAACAAGTAAATAATTAAATAAGCATGGCAATATCTGCGATCTCACAGGCTAATGATATGACTACGGAGCATATCGCCCAACACATTGTGAACTAAAGTTAACTAGCAAGATTCTCTTTCTTCATAATGACAGTTGTTGACCTGAAGGAGAAAAATGACCATAGAAGAACACGATTAATGCATTCTGACACGTTTGAACACAGTGACGCATGAAATCAAATTTGCATCGCTAGAAGCATTCGCATACTTTCAGGGAAGACTTTTTAAGGCCAATATGTAGTGAATAAAAGCAGTAGTGGATCCTACAATCTTGATGGTCCGAATTAAAAAAGACCCCTGCTTTACTCGATAATGGTAAAGTCATGTTTAAGGTCCTTGCATGGATGACAGAAATAATCAAGGTGAATGTTCGGTCAAAGTGAGTGGCACGGGGCAATTACTTGTGCTAAGGTTATGGACGGCCCAATTACAAAAGGTTCTAAAGCGCCGGAGTGTTCCCAATCCGACTGTATTAGATGAAATGTGAAAATCAATAGCTCTCCCACTGCACTCAAGGAAGTTCTGCACCTCAGCTTCACACCGAAATGTAGTTTACAGGCATTTCAGCCTTTATTTTCCAAATCACCTGCTTATTTACTTAGGGGTTTTGGCATTTGCATGGCCAGGAGCTGGCCAATTTCATGCCTGTTGAACTCCAAGACCGATGCCATTGATTATTGTTTGCTGCAGAGCAGGAGGAATCTCTGATTGGTTTGTCCATTCTTTTCCTCTCCAGTGTGTTGTTTGAGAGGTAGAGGGGTACGTAAATGTGTGTCTGAGGTCATTATGTTCTTTCTAGCCCAGCATTAAATGACCCTCTCAAATCACAATCATTGTTTGTCGGGCTGAGAGTGCTGCTCTCTACGGAAGCAACCTCAAAAACTGCTCTTTTAATAATTCTCTCTGTATTACTTGTTTCCTTTCCTTTTCGTCCCACATTCACTGCACTCACAAGACTTTTCCAATTGCCTTTCCTGTTCATATTCCTTTATTCTCTAATTTCATTATTTTTTAATGTCCTTATTACTTTAGTCTGTCCATCTCATCCACCTCGTGTCCTACGTCAATCTCCCCCGTACTTATTGAATAAGATGATTAAATAATTCAATTAAGTTGTGGTGATTAATGACACTGTTTTGTCTTCTTTAAAGCTGCTTTACAGTTGAAAATGAATTGTAATTATAACTGAAAGTATTTTATTCCTGTTTGAAGTTTGCGTCACTAATGCTCTGTTTATTA
>JAUMHE010000059.1:11367710-11390011 GCA_032359235.1 Enteromius mattozi
TTGAAAATGAATTGTAATTATAACTGAAAGTATTTTATTCCTGTTTGAAGTTTGCGTCACTAATGCTCTGTTTATTATTACTGTTAATTGTACTCATATTAAACACCTTAATACAAAAACCTATAATATTTTGTCAAGAATATATTTTATATAACAACATACTTTGTTTAACCATGGTCTGTATCGCCATGATGTTTTTTCTTTTTCATTATGGTTCATTGAATATATACCATTCGTCAATGTAAACATTTTCTTCAGTAATTTCATTTGTGACTAACGCTGGCTCTGTCTTTCATTCTCAGCTGGTGGGTGGAGAGTTCGACCTGGAGATGAACTTTATCATACAGGACGCGGAAAGCATCGCCTGCATGGTGGAGCTTCTGGAGCACTGTGACATCACCTGCCAGGCGGAGATCTGGAGCATGTTCACAGCTATCCTGCGGAAGAGCGTTCGCAACCTACAGACCAGCACCGAGGTGGGGCTCATCCAGCAGGTGCTGCAGAAGATGAGCTCTGTCGACGACATGATTGCAGGTGAGCTCTAAAGAAAAGTAAAGCGTTGCTGGATGCTTTCAGGATCTAAACATGGACCCTGTGAAAAGTCAAATAACAATTTATTGTAAATTTAAATAAACTGTTATTAATAAAAAAGAATGTCTGAACAGGGCCCTCAACAGGTAGGATAACCTGTAACCAGGATCATTGTCCTGGGAACAGTGAATAGTGAAAAAATATTATTATTATTATTATTATTATTATTATATTATATTTTATATATTATATTTTGTATTAGTTGTTGTATTTTTAATAGCAACAATAATAAACATTATTTTAATAAATAATTAATATTAAATAAAAAGTAAATATGATAATAAGAAATATTATAAATATTGCAATAAATATCTATTATTGTTGTTTTTATGTTATTATTGTTTTATTATTAATATTATTTAATTCTTATTTTTTACTAATACTAGTAATAAACATAATTGTATTATTAAAAAATAAAAAGAAAATAGTATTATATTTTTGTATTAGAAGTATTATTTTTAATATTAACATAATATATATAATTTATATAATAAAACATTATTTTTTATTATTAAAGAATATTAAAAAGTTTACTAATAAATAATATAAATAGTACAATAAATTTCAAATTTATTGGTTTTATTTTAATATTTAGATTTTATTGTTAATAATACAATTTATTCTATTTTATATATCATCATTATTATTATTAATTTATATAACAAAACAGGAAATATTATAATAATAAATATTACAGAAGATATCAAATTATTAATAATACAATTTATTTTATTTCATATATTAATATTATTATTATTATTATTATTATTAATTTTATGTAACAAAACAGTAAATATTATGATAATTGATGCACATTATAAAACACATTTAAAATAATAATAATAATAATAACATTTTTATAGTATTGCAGCATATTTTGGTGGTTTTGGTTGCGTATAAAAGAAATATCTTAAACTCTGACTTTGTCAACCAGTGTGTGGTTTGTTTTCTATCAATTTGTGACACGCCTTTGTAAAGAAGTCTTTTTACGGTGTACGGTATATGCATATTTGTAGCAGTGCAAAGACCCCACATTTTGTCTTGGGACCCCTGATTTCAAGGCACTTTGGTTCTGAACACATCTACGGTTTAGACCAGTGCTTTTAGTTTAAATATTGCAGTCAAATAAAAATGCAATTCACAGAAGAGAAAAGAATCAGTAATTTCTGTGCTAATCTTTGTTGTATCACATGCTCGTCCATATGTTCCAATCCTCTATGATTTGGCTCCGTTACGTTTCAGAAAAATAGGTTTCACTGTCTCGCTAAACCCCTCATTGTGCATTCTGTGTCCAATATTTCTGTGTAATTACGATCAGTGGACCATGGCCGTCGTTTATTGCAGGGGTAATGTGTAAAATTGGCTCTGTGAGCACATTTGGGAGAAAGCTTCTCTCCTAGCGTTCTTTAGACAGATCCGCGTGTTAGAAAATGCCGCCGCTAATCAGACTATTAGTTCTCTTACGCTTCCAGCTTCTGTCCGTTTTTGACCAAATTTGTGGCCTTTGAGTGAATGGCGTATAACTGGGTTATTTTCAAAATCAAATTACAATGATATTATGCCACGACAAACATCACTGCTGAGGGCTTGTTATTTTTCTCAAAATTAGATTATTTCATGTCTCGCGCAGCGCTTTAAAGAGCTTCTAAATTCACAACGCAGATGTTTCGCAAATTACATCAGCAGACGCTTTGACACCGAGCCATTACGGCCAATATGTGAATGAATAGACTTGCGTTTCCATGCGATCTGATGACTAAAGGAGCCTCAGGAGAACATGCGGTAGATAATGTTCCAGCAGAAAAAAGATAACGATTGGTTTCTTGCCCCAAGTGACATCATCCTCATGAGTCGGCAGTTCTGGGGACCGATAATGCTGAGTCATTTTGTTCTCTTCTTTCTGTCTTCCTCAGATCTCTTAGTGGACATGCTGGGGGTTTTGGCCAGCTATAGCATCACAGTCAAGGAACTGAAGCTGTTGTTTAGCATGCTGAGGGGCGACGGAGGGGTGTGGGTGAGTCCTGGATGCTGCGACTTCGGTCGCTGTTGAAGATAAGGAGCTACTTTGAATGCTAAAATATGTTTTCGAGGCAGATCATTAGCTAGACATCCAGCAATCCCAGCCAATGATCTCCTGTCCGCCAGTCTTCCCCACGGACGCTTCTGTTTGTGGTTTGTTTTGTATCGATTTCAGCTTTGCTGCCGTGGTTAAGGCTGATGGACAGTTTATTGATTGACTCAAGTAGTGGTCGTTTTGTTGGGTCATTGATAATAGTTACTATTTCAATCATTCATTTTTGACTCTTATGGATGTATGTATCTTTTTCTCTGTTCTCGAAGTCTTCTCTCATTATAACACATTTCCTTTTATCCCTCTCTCTCACTAATTGCAATGTCCTCTCTTAATTGTTCCCTTCCTTCACGTTTCCTCTGCCTATAGCCAAGACATGCCATTAAGCTCCTATCTGTGCTGAATCAGATGCCTCAGCGGCATGGCCCTGACACCTTCTTCAACTTCCCAGGACGCAGTGCGGCGGTGAGAATCTCCCACACTTTTTACTATAAAACGTATGCATTTCAGGCTTTATAGGTATGAGCGTAAGACGCCACCAACAATAATCAGTTATCAAATGGCATTTATATTTCAAAGAGCGTATTCTAAATATTCAAACATTTTGTGCACTTTGTCAGGTTAATATGCATTTTTGGTATGCAAGAATTTCAGCCAATTTTTTTCGGCAAAGGACACGTTCAATTGATCAAAAGTTGAAGTAAAGATGTTTATAATGTCACGAAGGATCTCTTTGTCAAATAAATACTGTTCTATTGAACTTTCTGTTTGTAATAGAATCCTAAAAAAAAGAATAGCGGTTTTCACAAAAATATTAAGCAGAAGTCCTGATTTTAACATTAATAATAGTAAGAAATGTTTTTTTAAGCCGCAAATTAGCATATAAGAGTCATTTCTAAAGAATCATGACACCGACTAAAGACAAGAGTAATGATGCTGAAAATTCAGCTTTGTTGTCATATGAAAAAAAAAAATAATATATATATATAATATATATATGTGCATTTAAATATATAATAAATAATTAATGCTACAAATACAAGCTTCACATTTCTGCCCTCTACCATCCGCATGGATTCCTGTAGCCTTTTACTGCGAGAATTAATATCTCAAATTATCTGACAATATTATCTGTCATAATCAACACTATGCCACAAATGCTGTTATTAGAGCACAAATTGTATTTAACCCACAGTACCAAGGTTGAATTTGTACAAAATGGTTGGTTAATTATATATCCGCTTATTCTGCAAATGATATTTTCATTGTTTCTGTAATTGTGCAAATTTGCATCTTTTAATTTCCTTGTGTTTTTCCCCACGGCAGGCCATTGCTTTGCCGCCCATTGCTAAGTGGCCTTACCAGAATGGATTCACTCTCAACACATGGTTCCGAATGGACCCACTCAATAATATCAACGTAGACAAGGATAAACCATACTTATACTGGTGAGTAAAACTTGTGTGGCAAAGATAATGGTACAGCTTAATGCTGACCAGTCTCGAGTCATTAAAATGTAAATGCCAGGACTGATTTCAGAGCAGAAGCTCAGACCAACACCTGTGAGCCTCAAGCTTCTCAGCATGGTGGAAACACGGGAGATCTGTGCATATGAAATATTATATTACCATTTCTGTTTGAAGTGGTAAGTGTCTCTACAGGGCTGGCCCACAAGAAGAGACTGCTAATTTAGGAGTGATGAGTCCTGCCCTATTTTCCAGTTACCAAGAAAAGCCTGCCGTACCAGAGGGCAAACTAGATAAATTCACAAAATTCCTAAATGTCATAGGAGATTCTCTAAAGAACCTCTGGTTGTTTTTGAAAATAAACCAGCATCGTAAACTAGAGTTGCCTTACAGAGTAGCCTTGAGGATCCTTGTTAGTTTTGACCTTTAATTGAATGTCAGTGCTACACTTTAATGCCGTATTCTACACTACTGTAGCATTTCATTCTTTGGTCTGGTTTTGATGTCAGTCTGGGTTTCTTGCACAAAAACACTCGTAATCCCCTTCAAGATACCCCAAAGGACCTACAGTACCTTTGGAGTGCAGTTCCCATTATGCTCGCTGTCAAGAGAACAGATAGGAAGATCTGTTGGTTTACTGTGTTGAAGGTTGCAGACAAGTCCATCAAAATGAGTCATTAGTACATATATGTAATTTAATTTCACATGAAATTTCCTGTAGGTCAACTGTGCGAGTTTGATTCCCAGGAAAAAATACACTGAGTATATTGGCCTTAAGGATGCCCTGAGTAATTACATTTAATATGACTGAAATGAATGACACGAATAACTGCATAGCTGTAGCAGCAGTTCTTCACAAGAAATGAATTTGCACACACATGGTTCTACAGCACCTCTTGTATCGCCAGGAGGCCTTTTTGAATATTTGTAAGAGCTAATAAAGTATATCCTCCATGTTGGGGTAGCAGTGTATTGAGGGAGGAGACACTGAAGGTACAGATTACCACTTCAGAAGTCTGAGGGCCATTGACCTCGCTTAAATCAGCATGTAATCCTGTTTCCTGTTTCTCTGTTACCGTGGTGAGCTCAGCATAGAATTATGTAGTCGTGTAGGCGCAGAGCGAGAGAAACGGCACCGCTTTGAGGCCCGACTGATAGCCAGTCACCTTATCGACAGCAGCCAGCGCTCCCAGCAATCTCTGCTGCCAATGACTCAGTCAACCATGTTTGTTTTCCCGCCAAGAATAAAGCTTGACATTCTCCCTCCATATTTTCACTGAGTTTTCACATCTGACTAGAAGAGTTTAGTTCATTTTTTTGCAGAAAACGTGCTTAAATCAGATTTTTCTGTGGCGTGGTTAAGGCAGGACTAATAGAAGATGAAAGAAGACTGTAAATAGAGGATCGGGTGGCTTTTGTTGACTCCTATTAAAAGAAAGCCTGTGGAGTGGGCAAGCTGGCATTAAAAACGTTAAAATATTGTTTTATATAGCCATTTTTTTTGCATGCTTTTGGCTTCTTTCTTTCTTTTTTTTTTTTTTTATAAAATCTGTTCTTTCTTTTTCATCCATCTCCTAGTTTTCGAACCAGCAAAGGGATTGGCTACTCAGCGCACTTTGTGGGGAACTGCTTAATTGTGACATCACTGAAGTCGAAGGGGAAAGGCTTTCAACACTGTGTGAAGTACGACTTCCAGCCTAGGAAGGTGAGTTTTAACCTGTCTACACATACAAGTAAACTAGAGTAACTAGAGTACAGTAGAGGAATGTACAGTTTTAATTTTGGACTAACTTTGTTTTTGAACTTCAGATCTTAAGATAAAGGTCGGTAAACCTAGCAACCACATAGCTATGCATACAAAACAAAATGCTTAGAAAATGCATAGCAATCTAGATATCTAGGTAAATATGTGTGTAACCATTTATGATGAAATAAAATCATGACATGATTTCAATTTTGATTTTGAAATGAAATGTGAGGAGAAAAGTAGTGCTGTCAAACGATTAATTGCATCCAAAATGAAAGTTTTTCTTTTAGATAATATTTGTTTGTATACTGTGTATATTTATTATGTATTTATAAAAACAAACACATGCATATATATAATTAAAAAATATGTTTATGTATTAAATATATTTATATATATAATAGAATATATAATAATATAAATATATAAATGTATATGTAAATATTTTCAAGATATATACTGTATGTGTGTGTGTTTATACTGTATACACATAATAAACATACACAAAACACACAAACATATTATTTAAACTAAAACTTTTATTTTGGATGTGATTAATCGCAATTAATGGCGTTACAAGGAAAAAAGGAAAAACCAATATAATGGTAAATTGTGTTACTGTACATTGTCCTGTAGATTATTTTTTCATCTCTGAGACGTAAATGAACAGGCTATCTACAGACAACTGGATGAGCCTCTAGAGGGCAGCAGCTGTGTTAAACCACACCTGTCTATCTCTCTTTATCTTTATCACAGATTTGATGTGTCCACCGAGTCAGCCCTATTTGAAGCCCTTCTAACTTGTTAGCTTGTGCACAAAAGAAACAAAGGGAATTCCAGAGGGATATATTCCCATAACACCTTCCTTTTTAGTACTCAGGATCTGTCTATTTAGCACTCTTTCTTCTGCTTGTCTTTTTTTTCCTCTCTCACTCCGAGTAGGCTGATACAGCAACATCTGGTTTTTGATAACTTGGCTCCTCTTACTGTCCCAGAGGGACAGTTTCGGCTCAGTCGTGCTCGTTGTTAAACGACAAATGAAAATAAGTTTGGCAAGGGATGTTTGAATATGATACTTCATCCTGTCTGCTCACAGAAGAGGACGACAAGGGAGGGTTGTGTGCCAATTAGAATGCAAGCTATACCCCTTCACCCAGACACACACACACACACTAGTTTGAGAAAATGTGTACTCAGCCTAACAATGAACTTCACAACTCACCTAATTAGTCAGCACTTTGTTCTGCTATTGAAACTGTGTGTGGTGGGACAAAAGGGCTGGATTTTAATCATCCACTTTGTTAGTGACTCTTAGATTTATATTAAACTTCCTTAGATATTAAGAATAGAGGAAAACAAGGGATCAGGGAGGATTGGAGATTTGAACAAAAAGAAAAGTAATTGAATTCAACTGAGCTGAAAGATCTATCCAGAACTTAAATGGTGTAATTGTTATTAGTCAATGGAGACCAGCAGCTCAGAAGAAAAGTTTAGAATGGAGAACAACTCAAAGGCTGTGTTTTTGGGAAATCCAAAGCCCCGTCTAGACGAAGATGACGCTTCTTGTATTTATGCAGAATCTTAACTAGCATTAAAAGCTATGAAATCTCAGTTATGGGATGGATTTTTTGGTCTAGCAGATTTTAGCTTATCCCTTTTCCCCCACTGTCACCCCAGCTAATATCGCCTTACGTTTTCATAACATGCTAGGAAGGTGGAGAGGATATTTGGGAAATTAGGTCTTTTGAGGAAGTTTGCACTAAATCTCCTAATTTCTGACAGGCCACACTAATTTCCAGAGCTCATCCATATGGACTCCACCCTACAAGAGCTCAGTTTTTTGTTTGAATTACGGATACATGGTTGACGCTGTTGCGTGATCCGTGTTGTCGTATTCCTCACTGGAGCGCTTTCAAACGTCAGGGCTCTGATCTTTAATTCATATGCCAAAACAGCTTTTAGCATTGCTGCCATCAAACAGAATGAGTCTGTTTCAGTAAATTTAGCTCTCGTTTCAGAAGCATTTAATGAGATGATGTTTTATGTGCTTGATCAAAAAATTGAACCATTTTAATTTTGGGTCCGGGTCATTTCCGCAGAATTTTCTTGGTCCAAAGCTTGAAAGATTGGTTCGGTATAATTTAAGCTCTATATGTAGCATGCCGTCAGTTACCACAGAAAATAAATTCCCTCTTTCCATTGCGTTAACAGTAATGTAGTGGACGCCAATGAGACAAGGCATTACTGAGAGTTTTCTTTCAATAAAGTGCTTTGTATTTAATTTACTTGTTTTTGCAAATAATTTAATTTTGTGGTAATTTATGCTGTCAAGTCAAGACTAGTGGATCATTTATTATCAATTTAATTTATTTAGAAATCACTCGGTTGCGTTGGGTAGGCAATAATCTAATAATAAATAAGTAAATAAGTAAATTAATATTAGTGGGCCAAAAGGCCAAATGAGTAGCTACAATCTTAAAAAAAAAAAGGTGGTTCAAAAGGTTCTTCACAGCGATGCCATAGAAGAACCAATTTTGGTTCCACAAAGAACCATTTAGTCAAAGGTTCTTTAAAGAACCATCTCTTTCTTAACTTTTTATAATCTAAAGAACCATTTTTTGCCAGAAAGAACCTTTTGTGAAACAGAAAGGTTCTTCATCTGTTAAAGGTTCTTTACGGAACCATTCAGACAAAAAGGTTCTTCTATGGCATCGTGAAGCACCTTTATTTTTAAGAGTGTAGTCTATTGGTATTTCCCACAGTGCTCCTGATAACCAATCTAAAACAGGAGTTTTTCATGATGCAGATTGATCCTTTCATCTGTGAAATTAAGAGGAAAACATATATAAATTACGAGATGTTCATAAAAAAAACTGTGACATATAAACTCATAATTATGAGAAATAACATGAGAATTGTGTGCTATAAATGTGCAGTTCTGAGAAAAAGTCTTAATTGTAAGATACTTCCAAATCTGAGAAAAAATGTCCAAATTCTGAGTTAATAATTCAAAACTGTGAGCTATTAAATCATAAAGTTAGATGTGTGGGCTGTAAATTTGCAATTCTGAGAAAAATCGTAATTATTTACAAATTTTAGAGGTATAAACTCGTAATTATGAGGAATAAAATTAGAATTATGTGCTAAAAAAGTGCAATTCCGAGAAAAAATTTGAATTGTGAGATGTTTACTGTGTTTACTGCTCTACCTTTTACATCTGCTTGGCTGAGTGAGCTGTGTGAATATTGAATGTCTATTTCAATGCTCTACTTCCTGTCCTCTTCTCCAGTGGTACATGATCAGCATAGTCCACATCTACAACCGTTGGAGGAATAGTGAGATCCGTTGCTATGTCAACGGCCAGCTGGTTTCCTACGGCGACATGGCATGGCACGTCAACACCAATGATGTAAGTGTTTGTGCAGCTAGCAGCTTTCCCACCTTTCCAGTGCTTTTACATTCTCATTTTTTTCATACGCAGCCACAAGAAGCACATAACCATCTCAGTGTTGCCAAAATCAACTTTTTTTCTTCAGTTTTGGTAAATATTGCTCCTGTAAGGTCCAAAGGACATTTGATTTGATCTCTATAGATCAAAGGGATATAGATTAGCCATACACCTATAAAGGCAAATCTTTATAGGATATCACGTATAGACTAGCTGAAGTAATTCAGAACAAGATTACGAGAAGATAGCAAGTAAACATCTCCAGGGGCCCTTTTCTGAAAACTCTCAAGCCGTTGAGCTGATAAAATGCTCCACTTTTGGTTCTTTCCTCTTTGTTTTTTCTTTATCTTTATTATCTCCTCTTCCTCTCTTTCTTCCTGCAGAGTTATGATAAATGTTTCCTGGGCTCTTCAGAGACTGCGGATGCTAACCGGGTGTTCTGTGGGCAGCTTGGAGCCGTTTACGTCTTCAGTGAGGCGCTGAACCCTGCACAGATCTTTGCTATTCATCAGCTCGGACCGGGGTATAAGGTATAAACCCTGAGATCACTTTTGAGAGAGCAAGGTGCTGTGCAGCTGTGGGATTCTCCTCCACCTTTGTTGCTCGATTGTTTCAGTACAAAGTGAGCGTTTTGTGTTTGATTGAATACTTGGGGCTTAATGAAACTGTGCTGAGAACATTCAGATTAGTTCTGAGACTGACAGGCGGTGCAACATAAAAGCTCTCTTCCTAAACTCAACCTCACTGTGTGCCGTCTACAGAGACACTTATTCTCTGTGATAGCGTATGCACTAAAATTACACCACTTAAGTGATTTAAAAAGATCTACATGGGCAGCAACAGTCACTCAAATGCCACTTGAATGCAGAATCTCAAAGTCTGATTTATTGTTGTTTTTGTTAACTACAGCTGAAGTTATTGCTAGCAGTTTGTTAACCGAAGTAAAGCTGTAATAAAATAAAACATAAATATTAGTTGATTATTTTTTTATTTTTTTTTTAGAAATTTTGCCTTGGCAGTGAACTGAATATAAGTTTAAGGTGATGTACCTAAAATGAACTCAAATTTAAATGTAAAAATAATTTTAAGCTCGGTATAAATATAAAGAATAAATAAGAATAAAATTGGACAAAACTACATGACAAAATTAATAAACATTAAAATAAAATAAAAATATAAAAATAAAATCTAATTAAAATACTAATAAATTCTATTATAGTGCAAAAATAATGCTAATAAATAATAGGATGATTCAGAAGAGTTTTGCATTTGCACATATTGCTAAGCAAATCATGCAACATGCTGCAAAAATAAATTAAAATAAAAAAATTATGGAGCTGTTATATACTGTTACATGTCAGTATTGAATGCAGTTTAAAGATGAATATAAATGTAATACTTTGACATTGTTTAATGCATTGCATTCTGGGACTGCTTTGCTTGCGAAGGACACATACAGGGCCGATTTCCGAATTTTAAACCCTAGTAAAAAATCCTATGCCATAATTTATTTAAAATACATTTATTTCATACTAATACATAAAATCAAAAACATAAAAGTTTTTTTTTCACTAGGATAAATTTCAAAAGTGTGAAGTCATTTCTAGTTATTCTTATGTTTTTATTTCTTTGACTAGAAATTATTCTTTGTAAGTGTAGTCTATTGCTAAACCTTTAGAAAAGCTGTCATGAGCGTGAACTAGAGCTTACAGGTTGATTGATAAAAGCTGTACACGCTGGCTGTTGTGTTGCTTCAGTTCAGTGAACGGTTAATGTAAGGCCTTCCTGGAAACATGGGCTGTGCTAAAGTACTTTCTCATTACACCGAAATTCTTTCACACAGAATTTTTTTCCCAGCTAAGCACGAGACTCGCTAATTTAGCCTAAAGCTCTCAGGAAGCATGCGGACAGGGCTTGTTTACCCAGGTCAGATGATCTGACGATTATAAGCAGCTTTTGTTTACTTCAGTCAGATGATGTTGTTGTACAGTACATTACTGCTAAATGGACAGATGATTAAACGCATCTCTCAGTGCTGATCTCGGCATTGTTTTTTGCATCAGGCAGAGCACAGCTTATTTAGTCTGCTGCTTTAGAGGACTGAGCGATATATCTGATATTCACAATGTATTTACCATGAGTATAAAATTAAGCAATATGATATATACTGCAAAGTGCTTTTATTCGGTAAATTTTATTCATTTTATGTAAGTTATCTGAGGGCTAATTAATTAATATAATTGTACTTGTACACTTATAAATGTATACTTATGTCACAATACTTTTTATATATATAATCAAAATATTTTAGTAAAAACATTTTTATATTTGCTTAATAATATTTATTTGATTTTAATTTTAATTTTTAAATGAATTAATAATATTAGGTAAATAATAATAATATTTAGGCTGAAGTTGTATATTGTTGTATTTCTTCATATAAGCGAAAGAAAAATATTGATTCAGTTCAAACAGTTAATTTTCAGTGAATCCATTCAAAATGTAATTTAAGCACACAAAAGTCCCTGTGTAACATATATATAATATTTCAAAATAATTAAATAGAAATAAAAATATTTTGTTTGGTTAATCTTATTAAGGTAAATAATAATAATATTAATACAATTTGTAATTTAAGTGAATATAAATAAGTGACCAAATATTATTCTTTCTTGTGCTGGTTTAATAGAAAATGTACCTTAATTAAAACAAAAAATATTTAACTGTATTTTACTTTTACATTAAAATATGAATTTGAATTGAATTGAATTGAATTTTAATTTAACAGTGGTTGTTTAAAATTTAGCCAAATATATTCAATGTAATTATCAAATAAAACAGTTAAATATTTAGATATTTTTAAAATATTTATCATCCAGACATTCAGACATTTAAAATAGTCAGGGTGTTAATAAGATTGTGATTATTAGCCCAACAGGTTGTGTTAAAGAGAGATTATAAACCTGTTACATGTAACCAGGTTTAGTTCATTAAGCAGAGACAGAAAGTCTCTTTAATAAATCTGAGAATTAAAAATGAAAGCATGTCATACTCTCCCTCTCTGTGTCTCTGTCTTTCTCTCTCTTGGCACAGAGAGTTAACTGCATCTGGATTATTGAGGGATTTTTAATTATTAATCATTGTACCCACGCGACTAAAAGTTCCTCTGCAGCTCACTCCAACTATAGAAGAAAAATCAAGAGAGCGGAGAGTGTGGATTATTCATGGTCTCTGTGTGTGTGTTTGTCTGTGTGACGCTCTGATGCTCTATCATGAAGATGACCTGATGTATGCAATGAATGTTTTACATTATTGATATAAAACTTGATGTGTATTTTTAATGCAAGCATCTTTTTACAGGTCACTGGTTTATATTTTATTAAGATGTCTGTGCAGCATCATCCATTCCTCCTGAAGTCACTATATTGAAAACATGCAAATGAAGTCATGTGATTCACAGTTAGCCAACACAGGCCCAGATCATCAACAAAAAATAAAAAAATAAAATAAAAGTATTAACATATTGGGGAAAAAATAAAGTACAGGTACCTGTAGCAAGAAAGTTTATAGATACTGGAAGTAATATGCAATATTAATGTTACATGACCTCATTGAATGTTAAGTCTTACCTCTTGTATATGCAACAATATGCATTTTGCAAAGATGAAATTTCAAGCAGTAGTATGGTACACTGTTGTCACATGACCTCAGTAGATTGCAAGAACACCATCTTGCGTTGTCAATTACATTTTTAATGTTGAAATGACAACTTTTGGAAGTTTGATGAAATAATGAGTCAGGGATGGTAGGAATTTACATTGAAATAAAGGTCAAGGGAAGAACAGCGCATTGCGTTCATACAAAACTAGTATTAATAGCATGCTGAGCTGATTATTACATCTAACACAATATATCTAGAGATTTGAGTCTAGTATGTGTGTGTGCTTTTATATCTGCTGCTGATTTGTGTCCTTATCTGTCAGTTTATCTGTGAAAGTCTGGATGTGAGTGTGTGTGTTGCTGCTGCAGCCAGTTGATGTGGTCTCCATACCAGAGGAAGTCCAGATGTCTGGTCAGCATGTGACAGCCAACAAGCTGCTCTCTGGCTGTGCATTGCTGTGGTAATTAGCATGTGAGGTATGGGGCACTTGGCATTGTCGCAAAGAGAGCCGTCTGGACCGGCGACTTTTTGTGTGTATGTGTGTGTGTTTGTAAATTATATAGATCATTAGAGTGTATGAAGGCTCTGCTTAATTCCAGTGCTGTTCGTCTCTGTCGCTGCCGCTGGTGCAGCTGTCCTCTCATGGGATTGCAAGGAGCAAAAGGGAGAGACAGCAAGGAAAAAGTGTGCTAGCTTTGCAGCATGGGCTATCAGCCATAGGGTGTGTCGAAGCGGTGACCCGATTCCCAGACAGCTGCTTGAGTTAGCCGGTGCTCCTGTGCCCTGCATGATGGAGATGATGAATGAAATGTGAACATGCCGGAACACTGGGCCAGATTACATATTGTGCTCATGCTGACTGACTGCGCGATCATAATGCGCTCTTTCTCTTTTTGTGTAGCGCCTGAGATTCTGAACTACTGTACACTTTTCATACAAATTTGATGCAGCTGATGAAGTTAGGTAAATGTAATAGAACGTCCTTTTTGGATTCTCAGAGCAAAGTGGTTAAAAATAGACATGAGTCATGTTTGGTGGATTTGATTGTCATAAAACAACTGGCGAGATACAGTCAGTTGACTACTGTATATTAATATACTGTTTGTATATTTATTGTGTGCTTAGTTTTTGTTTTTTATATTATATATTATATATAGATATATATTTATTCATTCAATCTGAATTAAATTGTTTTTTATGCTTTAATTAGTATGCGTACAGCATACAGGGTTGTCATATTATATTGATATTAATTATTGGTGTTAGTGCTAATAGCTTAGTGGTTAGTGGTCCTTTGCCAATCCCATCACAACTCTCCAGCCCACACTTTACTGTCATTCTTTACTGTCTTATCCATGAAAAAGCATGAAAATGGCCAAAGAAATTATAATAATATTGATTATTGGTTAATATTTTCCCCTCTTACTAGAGCTTGGTTTCATCATGAGCAAAGAAAGTTGTATTTTAGAAAAATAATAGGATTTTTTAAGAAACTTCATGAAAATATTTATTTATTGTGTTTTTATTTGTATTATAGTTTTTATTATTTATTTTTATAATATAGCTTTATTTTTAGTTGTTGTTATTTATTTATTTAATTATTTATTATCTAGTTATCCTAATCTGGTTGATTATGATTATGAATATTGTTCGCTCTTTGACTTGCTTTTGAATAAAAAAAGCTGGAAAGGTGTATCCATCCATTCATCATTATCATATTATAGTTTTATTATTATTTGTGTAGTTATAGTTATTGTTGGTTATTTTGGGAACACTTTACAAAGTTCATTAGTTAACATTAGCTAGCAACATTAGTAAACATGAACTAAGAATGGACAATACTTCTACAACATTTACTAATCTTAGTTAATGCTAATTTCAGCATTTACCAGTGCATTATGAAAAGTTGTGTTTGTTAACATTAGTTAATGCACTGTGAACTAACATGAATAAACAATGAACAACTGTATTTTCATTAACCAACATTAACAGAATAGTAAATAGTGGAATAAATGCATTGTTCATTGTTTGTTCGTGTTAGTTACTGCATTAAATAATGTTAACAAATGAACCCTTATTGTAAATTGTTACCATTATTTTATTCTTTAAATTATTTGTATTATTTATTTTAGATTTCAGAATTGTTGTTTTTATTTTTGTATATATTTTTAGACTCTGCATGATAAAATGTTTTATGCTGTTTTTAATAGAAGGCTGTATGTTCCTATTTAGTGAGCTAGGTGTGTTAGTTGGTCTGGAGTGCGGTGTGAGGCAGTGTGTGTGAATAGAGTCTGGTAGATAAGTTTTGATGCTGCGTTCAGTGCCAGTCAGTGTGTTGCTAAGTGGACACATTGGCAGCAGGCCGGAGGAAACTGCAGTGAATCACAGTGCCAGTGCAAGGGCTTATTTGCATCGTACTGTTTTTTTTGAAGAATTGCTCAGTGAGTGTGACTGTGTTTATGCTTCTCTCGTGTCTTTTCTGTTCAGAAGTGCTGCTGTAGACTCATGAGGCAGTCAGATGTTGAAGATTTTATTGATTATGTGCATACCAATATATTACACATAATATTCAAACCTGCATGCTTCTATACTACGATTTTCTGTGTAATTTAAATAATATAGTGAATAAAATCTAAATGCAGGTTATTATATATATATATCAAGTCCTGTCATGCACGGTCATGAAATTCTGTGTGATCTTATGTAAGTCTCTCATTTACTCCCTCCGTTGAGTAGATGACTAGTGGCACAAAGTGCTTTATGAGAGAGATTTTGCAGAAACACGCACATTTACACACACATGCTCATGCCGACTTGCGTTTAGAGCCATTAGTGAAATGGCACATTTCTGCAGCCAGAGCTTCATTAAGATAATGTACTCCTGTTTGTGTGGCTGCTCTGTGCCTCAGAAATTAAAGCTTATTATTATTATTGTTATTATTACCACCATTATCAGTCCTCTGGGATGCAGCCCAGTCCCTGGTGCTTTCCACGAGTCTGCTGTCAAGAGAGACTGAAAGAGAAGCAAAATGTGAGAGAACTTCATTTGAAGTATGTTACTCATTTATGTGTGTCTCTGTCTTCACAGAGTACGTTCAAGTTCAAGTCGGAAAGCGACATCCACCTGGCCGAGCACCATAAGCAGGTTCTGTATGATGGGAAGCTGGCCAGCAGCATAGCCTTCACCTACAACGCTAAAGCCACCGACGCACAGCTGTGTCTGGAGTCCTCGCCCAGGGAAAACCCCTCCATATTTGTGCACTCGCCACATGCCCTGATGCTGCAGGTCGGTTTCTACTTTCACACACGTATAACATAGGTTTATCTCTGCTTTTTTACAGATTTTTGAGTTTTGGGGAAAAAAATAAATAAATATATGTATATATAGATGTGTGTG
Organism: Enteromius mattozi; assembly: GCA_032359235.1. Taxonomy (NCBI): domain Eukaryota; kingdom Metazoa; phylum Chordata; class Actinopteri; order Cypriniformes; family Cyprinidae; genus Enteromius; species Enteromius mattozi. Next base: position 11,384,092 of record JAUMHE010000059.1, read on the forward strand.
TGAAGAGGAAATTTTTTTTATTAAATAGTTAAACATGTCCATGTTTGGATTTAGTTTATGTGAAAAGTGTAAGATTACGCAATATAATAAGATAATTCCCCAAGCAGCTGCAATTCCTGGTTTTCAAACATAGATGGCTGCAAAGAGACAAAACATACGTTCTGCAGCTTTAAAATTAGGCACTTTATCTAAAAATCCCAACCAATATTTTCATAATAAGGCTGATGATGTTTTGCTTGTGCATGCAGGATGTGAAGGCCATCGTCACTCACTCCATCCACAGCGCCATCCACTCTATTGGAGGAATCCAAGTTCTCTTCCCGCTCTTCTCACAACTGGACTACAGGCAACCCAATGACAGCCCTGTGGAGACGACCGTCTGGTGAGTATTGACCATACAGACCAACAGAACTGTAGTTATCTGTATTGTAAATGTCAAAGTAGTGTCTGCATCACCTTCTCAGGCCCTAAATCCTAGTTTTGTATTTGATAATAAGTTGCTGCCATAATGTAGACTAAAACTCAAGTCAGTCACTGTCAGAGACATCTGCCATGAATTATAAATGGAATCTGTCATTCTCGGTTAGAAATAGAGCGTGACGGAGAGAGCGTGGGATTTTGAGAGATTGGTGCCATTCATGTTCACATAGATGTTAGGAATGAGTGAGAGACCCCTCAAAGAGGGATGAGAGGCTGGTACGGTCATAGCCTCATTTCTCAGGTCATCACTTGGCTCTGTGCGGTGAGCTCGCAGGCATGGTGAGTAGATTAGAGATCAGCAGTGAGCTGGCAGGCATAATCAGCGGAGCAGAGATCTGTGGGGTATCGATCAGTGGTAATGTTCCCCGCTGGGGTTTACTGACTGTGGGGAGATGGGTGAGGTCACCAGTCCATCCGTCGGCATGTGGCAGTTTAGAAAGAGAAAGAGACACTCTGAAGATTTTCATCTGCAATCTCACTGCCTTAACTACGTCATTTAAGAAACTAAGACATAATTTATGTTTGCTGGACTGATGAAATAGTTTCCAGGAAGGTAAACCATCATTATGTGCAAGTGTGTGTACATTTTTTTTCAGTTTATACTGCTCGTTGAGATATGGTCTTGCCCTTAAGGTGTCCTTAAACATATGGCTGCCATAAGAAATCTGCACTATTAAAATTTATAGTTCCTCATTGGCATCGATGGTTCCTGAGCCTTTGTGCTCATGTTAGAAATGCAGGTCGAACCTCTTATGCACTGTATTCTGATTCTGTTCTCTCGCAAATGCTACTTATTTAAATGTATTTTTTCATTTCTGCTTGCAGTGCCACTCTCTTAGCTTTTCTAGTGGAGTTGTTGAAGAGTTCAGTAGCCATGCAAGAGCAGATGTTGGGCGGAAAAGGCTTCCTCGTTATTGGCTATTTACTGGAGAAGGTAAGACAGACATCCATTATCATTTTTCCAATTGATAAAAATCAGTTTATCATAAATTATAAATATGAAAGAGATACATAATGTCAGACTTTGCAAAGTTGCAGACAATGACTATCATTTTAATCTGAATTGAAGGAATATTTCACCCAAAAATGACTCATGTTGGTATAAACCCATAAGACCCTTATTTATCTTTAGAATACAAATTATGATATTTTTGATGAAACCCGAGAGCTTTCTGACCATCTATAAACAGCACAACTTGCGTTGATTCGCATAACTACCACATTCAAGGCTCAGAAAGGTTGTAATGACGTTGTTAAAACATCCACGTGACATCAGTGGTCATGGGTTTGTAATGACATAAGTGTGAGTAATTAATGATCAAATTCTCATTTTTTGGTGAACTACAGTATGCCTTTAAGAAAATTAGAGCCATGGCTTAGTGGGTAACACACATGCTCTAGACACACTGAGCTATAGCACTTGTTAAGGAGATGCAAGATTGATTCCAGCTTGCATGTAGAGTTTCTATTAATAAAAAGTGTCAAAAGCTTGAAACACACAGTCTGTCTCACTCTATACTGTGTCTATCACTTTGTCTGTCTGACACCTGTCTGTCTCTCTCTCTCTCTCTCTCGTCATTAGTCTTCTCGGGTACACATCACCAGGGCAGTTTTGGAGCAGTTTCTGTCATTTGCCAAGTATCTAGATGGGTTGACTCATGGAGCTCCTTTACTGAAGCAGCTGTGTGATCACGTTTTGTTTAACGCTGCCATCTGGATCCATACACCAGCTAAGGTGAGCTCATCCCACACGCTAAAATTCAAAATAAAGAGTCACACTTTACATCTGTCCATTGTTGATAAATGTTTCAGTGTCCAGAACCTGAATGTAATTGTAGATAATAATAATGTAATTTCAAAATATAATAATGTTATTTTAAAATAATATTTCAAAGTATTGAAGCATTTTACACTAACTTTCAAAAGTTAGTTGTTTTTGAAATATGCCTCTTGTGTTCACCAAAGCTGCATTTATTTGGTCAAACACAGTATAAACAGTAATATTGTGAAATATTATTACAAATTTAATAAATAACCGTTAATATATTTTTATATTTTATATATTTATATTTTTTACAATTTCGCTTATTCCTGTGATGACAAAACAAAATTTTGTGCATCATTGCTTCAGTCTTTAGTCATGATCTTTCCAAAATCATTCAAATATGCCGATTTGGTGCTCAGAAAACATTTTTTATTAGTTTTTTGCTAATAGAAAAATATTTACTTGAAATATAAATCTTTTGTAATATTTTAAATGTCTTGACTGTCACTTTTGCGCTATATAAATAAAAGTGATTGATTTTGATCAGTTTAAAGTCTTATTGATGCTAGAACGGTAGTGTATATAATTCACAGGTAACTATCGGACTGTATTGATATGCATATATGATATGCAAATAGTGAAAATAATAGTGTAAAAATGGCAATAAATGTAATATATAGTCTTGATACCATCTGTGCCCAATGAAACCACCACCAAAGGACCTTTTGTAAGAGTATAAGTGTTAATGAAATTCTACCCCAAGCCGACAGCTTACATTATGCATGCAGAACTTGTGTACTTGATTGCACAAAGCATATGCTTCTAGATATTTTTATCTGTCAAGTTTACGAAGTGTGAAGTGTGCGAGTAAGATTTGCATCCAAAGGCACTTGATCCACAAATTTGGAAAAAATTTAGTTCTTCTACAAAAGCAGAGAGGCTCAATTATTGGATAATGACCTAGGAAACATGACTGCAGGAAGAAACGATCGTCCGCTTTTGTTCTCTCACCCATCCACGCAGACGAGTGAACATCCTGCAGCGACTACAGCCTTTTATGATAGAGAGAATGAAGAAATATCCAGAGGGAATGAAAAAGAAAGAGATGAAGTGAAGGCTTGAGTACAGGAAGCAGATATGTGAAATATCACTGCTAAGAAGAAAGAAAAAGGCAAGGTATAGGATCAGGTTTTTCAGATTGAGGCAGATTTCACACTTTTCAGTGTTCTTCCTTGATCTACACAAAGAAATTTGTTTAAAAAAAAAAAGTGCCTATAGCAAACACATGGCAGTTTTTCATAAGAAAATTTGAAAAGCTTAGTGGATTCAACTCGTCATTGTGAGGTCCTGGTTTTCTTGCTTTATCTTTGACCTGCTTGCGTATAAAGCTGTAATTTGGTTAGGGGGGAAATGTCCCCATGATATTGACCTGAATCAGCAGGCTGGGTCAAACATGAGATTAAATACACTGATAAAACTTGGTTTCCACAGCAGCCTCATTAAGCCTGAGCCTAATTAGCATGTCCATGTTGATCAGTGTAAGAAAAGGCTGTATGTAAATGTGTGATACACAGATGTGTGCGTGTGTGTGAGGGTCCCACAGGGATGGCTTAAGGAGAATAGCTTTTACACAGGAACAACTTTGTAAAAGGGAATAACAGTAACTCAGATGTGCAGTGTTTTTCATATTTATTTATTCATTGGCTTGTGAAAGGTTTGCCAGTTGCTTCAGCTGAAGGAAGAGTAGCATTTTTTTAACGTTTTTTTTTTAAAAAGAATGTGTTTTTATCAAGAATGTGTTTATTTGATCAGTTGACAGTAAAAACATTTAAAATGTTACCAGAAAAGTCCACATTTTTAGAATAATAAGAAGTATGGTTGAATAAAATTTTAAAAAATGCAGTTTCCACAGAAATATTAAGCAGCACAACAGATTTTAGCATTGATAATAATAAGAAATGATTTCTCAATACAAGACAAAATATTGATTAAAATGTTTTATTACACAAATTATTTTATTAAATATTACAATAATTCTTCTGCAAGAAGATATATTCCTTGACATGTAAACTAACTGTACTATGTATGGAAGCATGGCATTGAGTCTATACCGGCCAATCAGAATCTAGGACAAGAACTATTATTATTTTATTACTACCATTTCAGCCTGTTTTAAATCATGTAATCCACTGTGTGTGCTTTCTATTTCTCAGGTTCAGCTTTCCCTCTACACATACCTGTCAGCAGAATTCATTGGCACCGCCACCATCTACAGCACCATCCGTCGGGTGGGCACCGTCCTGCAGCTCATGCACACCCTCAAGTACTACTACTGGGCCAGCAACCCCCTTGAAAGTAGCGGTATCACCCCTAAAGGCCTGGGTGAGTCCTCAAAAACATCTTGTCTGTAGAATATACCACCTTATAGGAAGAGTTGAATAGTTGCACAGGATCAGATAGCGAAATTTGCCTTAATAAAATCCCTAGACCGTAAGATCTCAGAATACCACGGAGGAAATAAACATGTTCTGGGAACAGCTGAGTGGTTCAGAACTCTAACCATGTTGTGTTAGGGTGGAGTGTGTGTCTAGATAAAGACAGCCAGCAATATTAAGCATGAATGAATCTTGAAACACTGCCCACTCTTTTTCCCCCTCTGTCTCAGTCTATTTTTGTATCCTGTGCACTTTTGTGCCTCATACTTTTGTTCTCTCTTGGTGCTCATCTTCATTCTTAATCTGGTTTCCTCTCAAGATGACTTTCTCTCTGTCTCGCTCTTCAGTGTTTTCCAGTTTCCTCGCCCTTCCCCATTTTCTCATTCTCTTATTTCTTTTCTCATTCTTTTGCCCGCTGTAGTTCTTCTTTCATGTGTTTCTCCTTCCTTCTCGCTGTTTTCCCAAATGCCACATGCAAAATCTGTCAGCTCTACCATCTGTTTGCCATCTCTCTTTTTCTCCATTCTGGCCTGTCATTCCCAGAGGTGAGTCTCTGCATTAGATAGATGGTATATTTATACTTTAAAGTCTGAAGTAAATGATTTGTAGCATCCAACATCTATAACAGCCACTGAGTCAACTGTGAGCAGTAATGATCTAACATGCTTATAATAAACATTGCTAATTAGCCATGGTTTACATGTGAAATTTAAATAAAGTGTGTACTAAATAGCTAATGGCGGGATAATGCTGATACAATATTTGATTAAGGTAAATAAGCAAATAAAATTATATTATATATAAAATGCATTGATATTAAAATTCTGGCAAAAATACAAACACAAATGTTGTCACTGATACTGAATAAATGGTAAATATAAAAATGAATACTAGTTTATATATACAGCAGATATAAAATCAACTAAATGCTGCAATTACAGTGGGGCAAAAAAGTATTTAGTCAGCCACCAATTGTGCAAGTTCTCCCACTTAAAAAGATGAGAAAGGCCTGTAATTTTCATCATAGGTATACCTCAACTATGAGAGACAAAATGAGAAATATATATCCAGAAAATCACATTGTAGGATTTTTAATTAATTAATTGGTAAATTCCTCTGTAAAATAAGTATTTGGTCACCTACAAACAAGCAAGATTTCTGGTTCTCACAGACCTGTAACTTCTTCTTTAAGAGGCTCCTCTGTCCTCCACTCGTTACCTGTATTAATGGCATCTGTTTG
>JAUMHE010000059.1:11390111-11412256 GCA_032359235.1 Enteromius mattozi
TTCCATCAGCAAGAGCATTGAAGATGAAACGTGGCTGGGTCTTTCAGCATGACAATGATCCCAAACACACCGCCCGGACAACGAAGGAGTGGCTTCATAAGAAGAATTTCAAGGTCCTCAAGTGGCCTAGCCAGTCTCCAGTTCTCAACCTCATAGAAAATCTTTGGAGGGAGTTGAAAGTCCGTGTTGCCCAGCGACAGCTTTGGAAGCTTTGGAACTTTGTTATATACATATATTCTTGCCTAGTATATTAACTTAAAAGCAAAATACTAAAAGTAAAATAAATTTTTAAAATGCTAAAAGTGAATTTAGGCATCATTATAAAGTACAGTATAAGAAATGGATAGTCGTTTTGAGAATTACCAAAGATTACATTTAGAATGTTTAAACATGAACTTAAACGGAACAGAAGATGATTGCAAAGGTAATTTAAATACGGGAAATGAACGTCACATTGTAGAGCGAGTGTTTGTGTTTCTTTGTAATGTAGTGTTAATTTAGACCTCTTTTAATTTATGTTTACTCTTAATTGGATTTTGAAAGTCAAATGATTTAAATGTGTAAATGTAAATTAACTTTTGGCCGACAAAAACAGCGTTAATCTAATTCAAATGGCATTCACATCTGTAAGCACATTTTGTCTTACTCAAGTCAGTGACAAATATTTTGCTGTATTCTTGCATATTCAATGGATCTGTGATGATAACAGGCATTAATTGATCATCTCAACTGGCCTTGTTTTGACCCTTGGGATGCTGAACACTATGGTGAACATCAGTTCTCTCACTGCACGAAATCATTGCGGCTGGAAAGGTCAAGGGCTCTTCATGGCTACAAATAGACCTTGACCACGTTCATAGGGTACAAATGCAGTACACAACAGATTGCTTGTGTGTGCAACTATACACAGACTGCTGAACCTCAGGGCAATGGCGTCACACACCTGATGTTTGGATGAACATGGATGGAGATGGGGAGGATGCTGACCTGCTTCATTACATCACACAAGTCCACTGAGCTTTCTGTTACACTTTGGCTTACCATACAGAAAGTGATGTGAATTTTTCATGGCGGCTTTGTAACGTCTGGGCGCTGCGCGTTCAATAAAAGATGAGGAGTATGCGTGTGTGTCTATTTGAGAAAGATAGTTTGAGATTGTAAAAAAGAAGACTGCAAGAGAGAGAGAAATAGGGTAATTGTGTGGTTTGGAAATGGGGTTGGTGTGTCGTTTAGGGATTTGTATTCCCTAAGCTGCGTCTTAAGTGCTGTTTTTGTTTTTCTAGTGTTTTGTGTGTCGCTGTATTGAATTCTATTCGAACCCTTCGCGAGAAACCTGCAGCTTTGAGCTGCGTCTTTTCCCTCGTCCCTGAACACTTTTTTTTTAGTTTGTTCATTAATAGCTGGGTTAGATGAAAATCGCTGTGATTTTTAGATGTTAGTTTTGTAAAATGTTCCTAAATATGTTTTTCCAACATTAGCTTAATGCCTTTGATTCCTGATTCTATGTTTATGTTAATTTTCCGGTTCATTGATGATGATTAATAGCATATATTAAGGATCTCTCATATATTTAATTGCCATACGCAGGTGTTTATTAAAAGTGTAGATGTGTGCAACCCATGTAATCGCTGTAAATTACTGTTTTCTTACAGATGGTCCACGGCCTTCTCAGAAGGAGATTATATCCCTGCGGGCATTCATGCTTCTTTTCCTCAAACAGCTCATTCTCAAGGTGAGCCAGAACAAAACATTATATAGATATTAAATATATTTGGGTGTTTATATGCAGTCAAACCTAAATTTATTCAGGCACTTTTTCTCACATTATCTACTACTATAGTTTAGAAAATGGCAATAAAATATGACAAGAACATATTTTAAATTGTGTCAGAACAAATTCATTTTAATAATGTCAGATAACTTTAACTTTAAATTTGACAGCTGTCAGCTGTTAAATTTGAGTACTCAATTAGACAACACCAATTTAGGACAACCAATTGCCAAGCAATGCTTAATTTTGCTCAGTCTGTGATGTAAAAAGGTCACCTTAGCAATTAAAGACAAACACTGAAGCAAAACATGGTCAGGTCAAAGTGTCTGAATATTTTTTGGTCCCTAATTTTTACCAATTTTACTGGTAGTCCACTGTATGAAGAATTTTAGGGTATAATATGTCACAGTTTATTTTATTTTGCTGTCCTCATGTACATTAATGAACTTTAGTTCCCTGCATCCACTAGTAAAAAGATCTAAAAAATATTGGGGGTCTGGGGAAAAGACAAAAAAACAAACAACAACAAAAAAAACATATATATAATTTTAATGAATTTCATTTAATTTTCCTTTTCTTAATTTTATTTCAAATGTGATTGATCCATTGATCAAAGACTATATCACAAATTACACAATATAATAACACATTTTTGTCACGTGTGGTAACATATTCCATGTCATTTCTGCTCTGCCTTGTTATGTGCATCAGTGCTTTGTTCTTCAAAACTGATTTTATTTGACATGTCATTGCAATGATTCGGGCAGCCTGAATAAAATGCATTAGTTCCCAAGCAGTGACAGTGAGAAGACACGTCTGCTTTGTTAAAATAACACAATTTATCCAAATTTTTCCCTGAAATTCGATCCAGTTTGAAAGGCAGTCGTGCAGAAATTTGTTTATTTGCCTTTGTTTAAAAACAATACAGACGGCTTGATGGGGCCAACACAGAGAGAATTGCATTATGGATCATCGCTCGACACACAAGCAATGCGTGTTACGTGCACAGGCTGTTGTCCTGTTTTGAGAAGCATGATGTGGTTGCCAAGCAGCGCGTTTTTTCATTTAGCTGCTGCCTTTTTGTTTCATTCCTATTATATTCTGCCCCCTTTCCACATTTCCTCGCTTTCCGTGCAGTTATTAGCATTGTCAGCGGCTTGTAATAGTGGCCCCAATCCATCACAAATGCCCTTCACTTCACCAAACAAAGCAATGAGACTCATTCACGCTTACACAATGTAAGGCAGCTTCCACCGACATTAAATGCTTTCCTTTTCATTCGGAATCTTGAAATACCCAACTTAACTAACAATTAAGCATCAATTTTATAAGTGCCAAAGTTTTTCCTCAAAAGTCAAAACATTTGTGACCCTGGAGCACAGACTCTTAAGTACCACAGGTATACAGTATATGTAGCCAAAAATACATTGTATGGGTCAAGATTATCATTACTATTTTAATGAAGATATTTAGTCAAATTCCTACCGTAAATATTTTAAAACTTAATTTGTGATTATTGTATGCATTGCTAAGAACTTTACTTGGACAACTTTAAAAGCTTTCAGATGATATACAAAGCTTAATTTTGAAAAATTGACGCTTATGACTGTTTTATGGTTCAGGGTCACACCTTACAACCAATATCCATAACATGCAAGAAATACAAGACCTTTAATCAGGTGCCTTTAAAACCTTTAACTTAAAATTATTGTCATTATTTATTATTGTTATTTTTTTATTAGTAGTAGTATTATTAATGTTGCAAATTTAAAAAAAAGTAAAAGTTTTTGAATGCCACATTTGTGTTTTGTGCATTTTTTTTTACGAAATTTTAAGCACATTTTTTTCAAAAATAAATTATAAATCTGTGTAAAAAAAAAATATAACAATTAGACAAATTACAGTTCAAGCCTGTTTATATTGTGTGCTCTCCTTTTCCTTTTAGGACCGAGGAGTGAAGGAAGATGAGTTGCAGAGCATATTAAACTACCTGCTAACAATGCATGAGGTAAAACTGCCTTTATTAAACAATATTCGTTCCATGTTCTTTATGAAAAACAAGCTGCTTTAATCTGTCTGGAAGGCTGAAATATTCACCTCAAGTGTCAGAAGTGCAAAAGTATTTGAGTCCATCAGGAAGGCTGTAGTATTATCCTGAAAGCTGCATTAATGCTTTGATTGAGTCCCATGAAATTGCAGTAATGCACCGTCTCTGCAGCCATTTGATTGAAAACACCAAATGAATCCTGAAAACTGCTAGTTAAGTGTAGCATTATATAACACCCAGACATTTTAAGGGTATCTGGTGGATCATTACAGTCTACTGTTGTGTGGTTCAATGGCTGTTTGTTCATTTTTCTCTCCTGTAGGATGAAAACATCCATGATGTGCTCCAGCTCTTGGTCGCGCTCATGTCTGAGCACCCCGCCTCCATGATCCCTGCCTTCGACCAGAGGAATGGAATACGGTGAGGCCTCAGGGACAAACGGCTCTTGTGTAGTCCGGTTACGTAACTGAAATAGATTTGGACTGTCACAGCTGCATCAATCACATTCCCTCTCGCCTCACAAGCCATCACAAGCGACTTAAGTGCTTGTTTGAACTGCCCTCCCTATGAATTCACACCCTCTGGGTATCTTTATGATATTTTATTACAAGGGCTGTCAATCGATTCAAAATTTTTTAATAGTTGAAGGAAAAATCAATCCAAAAATGAAAATTCTGTCAACCTTATGTTGTTCCAAATTACTTTTTACTTCATATTTTGAAGAATGTTGGTCACCAAACAATTTAGATTCCCATAGACTTGCATTGTATGGAAATACAAATACAAATACAATACAATACAATACAATGGAAGTCCATGAGAACTGACTGCATATGGTTTGTAATGATATGAGGGTGGGTAGAAAAACCATCTATATTTCTCAAAATTATTTCTCTAATCACAGCAAGTGCAAAAATAGAATGCAAATTGGCAGTTTTTCAATAATGTTACCACATTTCTCAAAATTTATGTATCTTTTCATTACTTTTAAGAGTCATCTATAAGCTCCTGGCCTCCAAAAGTGAAAGTATAAGAGTCCAAGCTCTTAAAGTTCTCGGCTACTTCCTGAAACATCTGGGACACAAGTGAGTGTTAATCATCAAAACATTTTTGTTAAGACCTGTATATTTATTTAGTATGTTGGCACGCAAAGAAAGCTCGACTGGGTCATTTCTACTGTGCAAGTAATTGTTAAGTTTCTTCCATTTCTTGAGCTTATGCAGTGTATATTTTTCCAAAATCTGATACATTAAAACCTTTTTAGAAAAATAGTCCTTTGATTATAACACAGCCGGATTTTAGGAGTTCAAAAGATACAGCTTGGACAGAAATGACCTGTCTACGTGTACCTGACCTTTCAGTGAGGGAAGAGAGCACATTCAGAGAATGAGTGTTCTGTGGCTGACAGGAAGTGTTAAACGCATGGGCTACTGCTGGAATAATTGTTCTGACAGTTTGTGTGTCCGGCAAGGAAGAGCTTTAGACAAGATGCTACAAAGAAAACAATTCGATATAAAACCAATTTTCACTCGGAAATTGCTAGTAAATATCACATTCATTACATAGAAATGCCAAGTAACAAATCAAATGAAATGTGAAATTTTGAAGTAGGGATAATAAATATAAATAGATAAGACTAATATTATCTTTGTTTTATTTACAACTTAGATTTTTTTTTGTAACGTTTGATATTATCAGTTTTTATCCAGGCGTCCATTACTTTCCTGCTTAAAAATAAAATCTGATTTTAAAAAAATAAATAAATAAAATCTGGTTAGTGTAATTTTCCAAATATGTTTTCCTCCCGTTTTTTTCATGTTTTATCAACCATTCTTGGAGTAAAAGTGGCAAAAAAACCCCAATTTTAATGCATAAAGGGTTAAATAAAGCATCAATTTTGAATAACACTTTACGTTTCTGTGTCCTTGTTATGTTATATCCACTTACTATTATAATAGCAATAAATTATGCATAAGCCAAACCCTAATGCTAACCATATAGTAAGTACTTAAAAAAAGTACTTAAAAAAGTACTTAAAAGTACTTAAAAGTACTTAAAAAATTTAAAATAAAGTGTAACCCAATTTTCATATTTCTGTTATTACAGACATTTAGGAAATTTTAATTTATCTAAGCCACACCCACTTGCAGAACTATGTGTGTCGTTAATTTACATATTAATTTGTCATACGTATCTTCGGCCTTGTCTTTGAGGTGAATTAAATGCATTTGACTGGCAGTCTTTGTGCTGTCACGTCCCCTCCCCCTGACTGACGTGCTCGGGAATGCTGATGTCTCCGAAAGGCTGTAAGAGGGCCACTGACAGCTGTGTGTTTGTGTATGTGTGTGTGTGCCCTTGAGGAGTGCGGTGTCACTTCTAATCGCATCAGTGTGCCAGTAACATGCTTCTCCTCATTGATCTTAATGGTGTGGAAGGCTGTGGGGTAAAATTGAACCAGTGAGTGAGTTTATACCTGCCTTTGCATTGTCAATGTCACTGCAAATAAGATGACACGTGTGCCTCTTATCTCACTTCCCTCTGTGCTCTGTGTGTGTCTGTGTACAGAAGGAAGGTGGAGATCATGCACACACACAGCCTCTTCACGTTGCTCGGAGAGCGACTAATGATGCACACCAGCACTGTGACCATCACCACCTACAACACACTCTATGAGGTATCCACTTGTCTGCACGTTTTCTAGGTTAACCACTTTCTATTTATGCAGTAATGCATTATAAAGGTATTTCTAAAGGTCTCTATATGGCAGCTGTCACAAATGGAGAATCTTGCAAAAAAAAGTAAACGTTTTCAATTACCAGTGCCATTGTAGAAATTCTTGATATGGTTATATAATTATAACTTCCATGATTCAGAAATGTTCAATGAAGCAAGTTTATAATGATAGAAAAGTACGCTTCAGTGTAATTTAATAAATTATGATGGCTTATTATAACCATTGTAATCATTTATATCTATTCATAAATAGTTATTGCCACAGTTATTTAAACAGTGAGCCACAAGAAGCTATGCATGTAGTCTTTTTAGGATCAGTAAAAGTCATGAAAGTGTCTGAAACAGCATTTTAATGTTTATTATATCCAAGTGTGAGGCAATTTAGGAATATGGTGTATTAAAATTGAGTATATGTGTGCATGTATATATTAAAAAGAAACATTAAAAATACGTAACGTTTATATACTAAATATTTTTATATATGATATAAGTTATATGAATATAAGTATATACATATATGCTGTGTGTGTGTGTTCTCTTTGAAATCCTATCTTTTTATAATATTAATAAGAATGATGATTTTGTGTATTTGAATAACATGTAAATAAAATGATTTCTGGCCTAATCAAACTGAATTTTGTCTAATGTAGATCTTAACAGAACAGGTTTGCACTCAGGTGGTGCATAAGCCTCACCCAGAACCCGATTCTACAGTCAAGATCCAAAACCCAAGTAAGTGTCTGTTGTTCTTTTCATTTCAAGTTTTTTTGTTGTTGTCGTTTTTTTATTTATAAGAGCAGTTTCAGCACACACCAGATCAATGTCTAAGCCCTCATTCCTTTTTCCATTTCTCTCTCTGCTTTTTCTTCTTGATATTTCTCAGTGATTCTGAAGGTTGTGGCTACGCTGCTTAAAAGCTCCTCCCCCAGCGCTGAGCTGATGGAAGTGCGACGCCTCTTCCTGTCCGACATGATCAAACTCTTCAGCAACAGCAGAGAGAACAGACGGTTTGTACACACTACACTAGTGGTGGATACTAAATCTGCATTTAGCTTTTTTGTCTAAAGTAAATTCATGTTATAGCCAATAGAAAACAATTTAGCTTAGAATATCAATAGGCAAATTCATAAGCAATTCATAGCTGTTGAGTAAAAAGGCATTTCTCTAACTTTCTCTGAGAAAACTCCTGACAAACATACAGACAAATATTTATATTAATAGATAAACATAAAAAAATAATTTTACAATATGAAACAAACAACCAGACAAATCCCTCATGCCCACAGAAATCCAGACATATGCAGACACTACAACAATTTAATACAAGCAAGCTGTATGCAAACATCAGAAGCATTTAGCGTCTCCCTCTCAGTGGGAAAGACGCTCCCTCCTATTATATCAATTAGCGTCATAATTAATGCATTGAGGAATGAAAATTTGAAGTGGCATTCTCTCTGCGTTGTTCCGTTTCGTGGGCTCCAACGGAGGCTAAGCCTGACTTTCACCTGTTGAACTCAGGTTAGCTTTATTTGCTCATTAGTAAGATTTAGGCACATTGAATGTGTGTGTGTTTATTGGCACATTTCTATCCTAAACAAGCCCACGGCGCACCATGCACCCAGGCCCACTCAGTCAGCTGCTGCCATGGTTACAACTGCATACCAAAATCACAATGCATATTTTAGCAGTGGTGAAGTGGGACTGCTTGTTTCTGTATTCCATAACAAGCCCGGCATTCTGAAGTGAGCAAACGTGTCTGGAATCTAAGATGACAAGAGTGAAGGAGTATTTCCAGCAAGTTCCAGCAATCATAAAGCGCTCCCTCTTTAGTACGTTGCGTAGGCTGTTTGTTTTTATGTGGTTCGGATACATTCAGCCTTTGTTTACAGAGTGATTCTCTAAGTTTAGATTTGATTTAGATCTAATTATAGTGAGTAAAGGTTTCTAGGTTTCCATTGCTGGAACAAATTAAACACGGGGTAATACAGTAATTAGGCCATGCAACCATACTAAAGATTATTCAGAGCATTTCACACACTTAAAAATAGAAATACAAAATACACAACATTAATGTTGAGTATGAAAATGGACTTGGATATTTATTTTCAAGTGTTCAAAAGATTACGCGTCACAGTGTTATTAAAGTTATAGGGTTTTGGAAGATTAACTCGTATTAACATTAGATGACTCAAAGGATGCAAAAATAGAGGGAATGAATATGCACATTTCAAAACTAGCATGAAGTCACTGTTAAAAACAGATAGCACCAGGGTTTTTACATCAGTAAGCATTCTGCTTGAGTGAATAATTAGTCCATTCTGTCTAATTTGGCATCATGGTGTCATTGTAATGTGTGTAGGTGTCTGCTGCAGTGTTCAGTGTGGCAGGACTGGATGTTCTCTCTGGGCTACATTAACCCAAAGAACCCAGAGGAGCAGAAGATCACAGAAATGGTCTACAACATATTCCGTATCCTGCTTTACCATGCCATCAAGTATGAGTGGGGAGGCTGGCGCGTGTGGGTGGACACACTCTCCATCGCCCACTCCAAGGTTAGAGCAAGCCGATCTGCGGCTCTTAGTGCCTTTCTTGATATATTTAGTTTCATAAAATCACATTCAATAGTTTTAATGCATTTCTTTTGTCAGTGATGGATGAAAGAGTTATTTTTACTGTCTCATTTGGCCTTGTCTTTTGATCATTATAACAGTAATAGTATTTGATTTAGTTAAACACTGTTAAGTGTTGCAATGATCCAATTGAATCCATCTAATGGTGGAGATGATGAAATACAAATCTGCATGACTCACAACACTGCTACTCAACTGTTTAGGTGACCTACGAGGCGCACAAAGAGTACTTGGCAAAGATGTACGAGGAGTACCAACGACAAGAGGAAGAGAACATCAAGAAAGGGAAGAAAGGTTCCGTTAGCACAATTTCCGGCCTTTCCGCCCAACCCACCACTGTCAACGGAAACCTGGAGATCCGCGAGATCGATGACACATCTCAGACGCAGACACCAGAGAGCGAGGCAGACTATGGAGAAAACGCAGACTCACGGAATCTGTTGGCCGAGACCAAAGGTCCGGAGGGTGAAGCCGAACGGTCAGCTGCAGGGGTTCGTGTGGAAGTCCATGACTTGCTGGTAGACATCAAAGCTGAGAAGGTAGAGGCTACAGAGGTTAAATTAGACGATCTGGATCTGTCCCCGGAGGTTCTTGGAGGAGGAGTTGGCATGGAGAATGGTCCCTTGGTGGAAGTAGACTCGCTGTTGGACAGCGCCTACTGTGCAGCAGTTCACAAGCTCAATGGGAGCCTTGTCCCCAAAGAAGAGGAAAGCGTTGTGGTGGGTTTGACTGAAGACGATGGGAACATTGGTCCTCTAATCACACTCGCAGATGAGAAGGACAGCGTTCCCAGCAACAATGGCTTCCTGTTCCCTAAGGTGGATGAGAAGCTGCTTCCCTCGTTGGCGTCGACGGAGCCCCTGGTTCTGCCCAGCCCTGAACAGCCCCCGTGTTCAACAACTCCACACACTTCAAGCGCCAGTGACGACCTCAGCCTGCTGGCCCACATGACTTCTTGTGGTTCAGATCTGGTTCAAACCCCAAGTGGCCTAACAGACGACGATGGGTTTAAATTGCAGAGCTCCTTGGCAGACATCAGCACACTGGCAGAAGCCGAGGCCCAGGCTGCAGCCAGGACAGCCGAGTGTCTGGAACAAGAGGTTGGGGAGGCCAGGGCAGGAAAGAGTGGAGGCGATGCCGCCAGCACCACTTCAGACACAGAGAGATCAGACGATGGGAAGGACAAAGAAATGAAGAAGATTCAGACTACAGCCACCACACAGGTGCGAATCACTCATTCTGTCTTTAATTTGATTTATTATGTGTTGCGATGGTTACTCTCGGAAATGTTTACTTACCTTCACGTTGTGCCGAACATGTATGACCTAGGCTATGTTTATACTAGTGCATTTATGTTTTTTTAAACGCAACTTTTGCTAAGGTTACGCCTGAAACGTACACTACTCCAATGTTTTCAACCTTTGAAACTGGAGACTTTTGAAAATGTTGTAGACCTTGTTTTAGTTTGACAACTGTGTAAACTAATCAAAACAGAGAACGATGGAGTGGCTGCCAACATTCGCTCTTCAAATCTCCATGGCCTTGTAAACGATAGCATCATGCTAACCTGCCAATGACTAGTAACCAACTTCCTGTTAACACTTCTATGCACATGGCCAGTGTGCATGAGTCTTCATTTGACTTGTTTTTTGTTGTGTGGTGTGGATGGAGATCTTTTCTGAAACGCAGTAAAAACGGCATTAGATGAGGATCTTTTTTATTTTAAAATGAAAACGCACTAGTGTGAGCAAGGTCTTACTTTCTTCAGTGGAATACGAAAAGATATTAAGAAGAATGTTTATACTGCTAGATGAGTTGTCCATATGACTTTTCTCATTGTTTTTCTGAACCCTTAAAATGCAATGAAACCAACTGAAATTTAAAGAACTGTTCACTGCAGTTGCAATCACCTTGGTACATTTCAGTATTGGTGCATTGCATTTTGTTAAGATGCATCTGAGAATCTGTCCTTTGGCATCACTTCTATCAAACCCAGCTTAACCTCCTCAAGGTTATCCAATTCAGCTCTTGGGGGACCACCAGTTTAGCTTTTTTTGAGGAAGTAACAAAGTAGCTATGAGTTAACTTACATTTTTAAAGCATTTCCTTTTGTGTTGCACTAAGTATAGACCGCTATATGAGTTGGCACTTAAACCCCGTCTGGTTTACAACCAGGAAAATTAAATAAATGAATGCTATAATGAACTAACAAGCAATGAAATCCAATGGCTTGAATGAATTATTAAATTGGTGCTTTTCTGCAGGCTCTTCATGGTCGTATGTCGGGTCAGATGGAGAGGGACCTTCGTGTGGATCTGGGCTTCAGGGGCATGCCAATGACAGAAGAACAGCGGCGGCAGTTCAGTCCCGGCCCTCGCACTACCATGTTCCGGATCCCAGAATTTAAATGGTCACCCATGCATCAGCGCCTTCTGACTGACCTGTTGTTCGCTCTGGAAAGTGACGTACACATGTGGAGGAGGTAAGAGAGTTTTTGGCCAGAGAAACAACTTTTCTGACTGCCTTATCCGAAAACTCCTTGCCCTCTCTGTAAAATCAGATTGGTTTTTCTAGGACCAGCAAGGATGTTATAATCTAGTTCTCTGAAGCCTCTTTTGCGTTACATGAACATGTTGTATGCTTTTACATGGTCTTGCTTCACTGCTGTCTTCTTTTGTTCTCTCTTTCTCTCAGTCACTCTACGAAATCGGTCATGGACTTCGTAAACAGTAACGAGAACATTATATTTGTCCACAACACCATCCACCTCATTTCTCAGATGGTTGATAACATCATTATAGCGTGTGGCGGGATCCTTCCCCTGCTCTCTGCTGCCACCTCCCCATCTGTAAGTGGCACTTGAGCGGACCCTAGTGGATATTCACATCAGTACAACATCCTTGAATTATAAAACCATTTTCTAGTGGCTGTTTTTTTGTTTGGAGGGGCTGTAATGGGATTATGTAGAATCTTATAGAAGAAAAAAATTTGTGACAATACATGTCTGATCTTATACAGATTTCAAGAATAAGAGTGCAGACTCCAGATCAGTATTTTTTTGCCTACGCATTGAAACATCCTTGAGTGCTGCTGATGTCAAATTTCATACTCTTTTGGCGTTTTTACCCTGAAATCTTAAATATGAACACAATCCCTAAATAATTTGCTTTCTTCTCCAGTCTTCTTTTTACCTGCAATCTAACCTTTTTATTTCTGGCAAACATTCTTATAGCTTTTTCTGAAATGTTCTCTGACTGACTCTATTGTTTATTAACCAGCTTTTTTATGCCTTTGTATCCTTTTGTTGTCTGTATTGCCTCTAATTCCTTCTTCCCCTTCCCTGTTTCTCTCTAATTTTGTTTCTTTTGCATGTACAGAGTTCTAAGGTTAGTGCAAACCCTGTAAGTTCCAATTTATTTATTCTTCTCTAACATTCACAGTCTTATTTTTTAACATTCTCAGTCTTTATTTCTTGTTTTTACATTTTAATATCACTAATGCCATAGTTCAAAATGTACGATCCATTTCAGATCATTCTTTTCAGCCTCAGACTTTGTGTACATTCATTCAATTTATTCATAAAAGATTTATGATATATATCTATTGCACTCAAAGTTGCACTCAGTAATTCATGTTCATGTTAAGCTAAATAATATTTCAGCCATCTTGGATTTGGTGTAGAGGAATTATAAACGCATCATGCATTTTCAGGTTCATATGAAAATATGATATCTGCGGTCAGTCATGATTAATTTATTATCTATGCGAAAGTGTCCAGTAAATAGCGAGTAGTCTCTAGCTGATGGTATGATTTTGTAATGGTAGCCCCACAAGGCATCCTTCCCCATGTAAACGTGAACATGATTTTAAAAAGAAGTAAATTTTTTATTTGTGTATTTTAATTAGTAAAACAAACTAAGTGCTCCTTTAAATATGAGATTATGGATGTATTAAAATGCAGACTTACCAGTATTATTGTGTTTATATGATCTGTTTAATTGGTTGTATCTGATGAAGTTTCAGACCTTTATCATAGTCGTCTGTTATTCATGGAAAACCTTTCAACAGACAGATACTGATATTAAATTGCATTAAATAAATTAGCGCACACCTTGGTGCTGTCATGAGCCCCCTGGCTCTATTGGTCCGTTTATAAGGGTCTTTATTAAATGTCCACTTCATTTGTTCCCCTCTGTGCTGGTCATAAAGACACGAGGAGGTTCTTGCTTACAGAAAGGGACAAAAAGCAATGAAGTTAATAGCCTGCCAGGAAGCTCTGGCACAGGGGCAGAGGTGGGTCCGAGCTATCGCCCCTACAGTATACATACCCACAATGCACCACTGCGTGACCCCTTATTCGCCACTATTATGTCTCCTAGCAACAAGCATGTTCCCAGTTTTCAACATCAATTATGTTATTTTCAGCACTCAGCTGTGGGTTTTAAGATAGTGGTTCATATTTCCATCACCCCATATTTTTCACAAGAGGCTTTAAAAAGATTTTAAAAGCATTTTTGCCTTAGCTTGAAAGACTCAGCAGTGGGTCTTTTTTCTTTTGTTCTTTGTAATAAGCCATGTACTTATGTTAAACTTTTTATATTGATGTTGCAAAATGGTGACGTGTTTCCTGACCACCGCAAAGATTAAGCACACACGGCACTGCCTGTTCACACTCAAATGGGTGTCACACTGGTTTGAACACACTTCCTTCTAGTGGTTTTTCAAGCACCTTCCTCCCCAACTAAATGTTTTTGAGAGGCATGTTTAATGGGAAGTTGGCCTGGCATTATTAATTTGCTGCTATCACACATTTATTTGTTTGTCAGCACATTGTCAGTAGTATAATCCTGTATAGATGTGAGCATTATTCTGTGTGTGTTTTTGCCTCAAAACGTTTTGGGATATATTTCTAAACTTCTGGATTTCGGTTATGTGTATGTGTGTCCTCCCAGACGGAGCTTGAGAATGTGGAGGCGACCCAGGGCATGTCGTCAGAAACGGCGGTCACATTTCTGAGCCGGCTGATGGCCATGGTGGATGTGCTCGTGTTTGCCAGTTCTCTCAATTTCAGTGAGATTGAGGCTGAAAAGAACATGTCTTCAGGGGGACTAATGCGCCAGTGTCTACGATTAGGTATGTGTGATGTATTTTACTCATTTCAAATATGCGATTTTTTGTAAACTGTATGTTCTTTGACTAAATATATAAAGTTTTTGTACCTTGGTGAAGTACTGCATTTAATTTATGTGGCAACAAAACCACTGGTTAAAGAGAAGTTAAAATATGAGACCAATTAAACAAACAAGACCCGTAGTGCTATACTCATCCAATGACTCACGTCTTTCCCCATTAATAATATTTAGACATTAATAAAATACACATTTCACCTTTAAAAGTGGTTTGAACTTTGGACCACATGGAAAAAGTAATGTGTAACTATGTATGTACACTACCGTTCAAAGGGACTTTTTCATATTATATAAAAGAAATGATATATATATATATTTTTTATTATTCAGGAAGGAGGCATTAAATGAATCAAAAGTAACATGAAATAAAAAACATTTCTAATAATTTTTTGATTCTTTCCGTTCATCAGAGAATCGTGAAAACACATTATCAGCACTTCCACAAAAAAGAGTGATCTTAGTTTCATATTAGAATGATTTCTAAATTATTTCTGAAAATTCAGCTTTGCCATCACAGGCAAACATTTTAAAATATATTAAAATACAATATTTCTGTTTTGCATTTTTGATCAATTAAATGCAGCTTTGATGAGCATAAGAGACTTCTTTCATGAACATTTAAAAACAGTCTTACCAAACTACTTTTGAACGGTAGTGTAGCTGTGTGTCTTTGTGATGTGAATATCAAGCCAGGCGTTCTAGGAAAACTGTTTGTCTCTTCTCAGTATGTTGTGTAGCAGTGAGGAACTGTCTGGAATGCAGGCAGAGGCAGAGAGACCGAGGCAGCAAAACCTCGCTGCCAATCAGCAAGACCCAGGAGAACCTACAGTCTGCAGCGTCCGCCAGCAAGGTTATACTCTTGTACACCTGCACCAACACAAGAGAACAGACACAAATGTACACAAACACAAACCAAAGAGTCTCTGAAAACACATCAAATGCACAATTAGAAACAGAACAAAAAGCAATGCATTTTTACTATAAAACATAATTTAAACTGTGAGTGTGTGTGTGTCCTGTGGTTTCATATATGATCCTTTCATCCTCTCTTCTGCAGACCGTCATACAGAACGTCCCGCGTAACCTTTCCCCCATCAAAGACCCAGATAGACTGCTGCAGGACGTGGACATCAATCGTCTCCGAGCTGTCGTTTTCAGAGACGTGGTGAGACACTCACTTACCTGCGCCGGAGCAAAGCGTGTATGTTAACATGATCAGAATGATTGTTAACCATACTCTGTGTTCAACAGGATGACAGTAAACAGGCTCAGTTCCTTGCTCTGGCTGTGGTCTACTTTATCTCTGTCCTTATGGTGTCCAAATACCGGGACATCCTGGAGCCACAACGGGAGATCGGCAGGTCCAGCAGCCTATCAGGGAGAAGCATTCGACAAGAGATTAATTCACCCACCAGCACAGGTGAACTTGGCATCTGCAGCATCATGAGCATGAGACCTTGATTATACTCAATAGATGTGTATCTGTAGTCATTTACCACTTAAACACCCCACAAATGCTAAGTGTTTAAATGCAGTCAAACAACTTCCACTCAGACATTTCTTAACTGTCTCTGATTATCTCTGCTTTATAGTCATCCAGTTACTGCCTGCAGGGAGGATTTCATCAACTTAAGTGTGCAAGGCATTATTGCAAAGCTTTATCTGAGTGCAATATTAAATTAACACTCAGGTGAAAAAGAACTGCTTGGCATAGGCTGCAGTAAACTTCACAAACTGTATCAATTACGGAAGCAGCTCTGAAATGCTTTTGTAGTGACTGAATCTCTGCTTTTCTTTTCATATATTTTAAAATGTAATTTATTCCTGTGATGACAAAGCTAAATTTTCAGCAGCCATTGCTCTAGTTTCAGTGTCACTTGATCCTTCAGGAATCATTGTAATATGTGACCCTGGAGCAAAAAACTGTCATAAGTAGCATGGGTATATTTGTAGCAATAGCTAAAAATACATTATATGGGTTAAAATTATCGAGACTGGAGATATGATGCTGAAAAAAAAAATGTTTTACAAAATTACTGTTTTACTGTATTTTGGTCAAATAAATACAGGTTTGGTGAATATAAGAGACTTACATGAAGGACATAATATGTGTGTGTGTGTGTGTGTATATATATATATATATATATATATATATATATTCAAAACCTTTGACCTTATGCAAATTTCAGAAAACCCATCCTCCTTCTCTGATGGTGTACGTGGAGCCGCCACCCCTCTGGACGATCTTCCCCTGGAGGGCTCGCTGCCT
Organism: Enteromius mattozi; assembly: GCA_032359235.1. Classification (NCBI taxonomy): domain Eukaryota; kingdom Metazoa; phylum Chordata; class Actinopteri; order Cypriniformes; family Cyprinidae; genus Enteromius; species Enteromius mattozi. The sequence goes on from JAUMHE010000059.1 coordinate 11,406,751, forward strand.
CACACTGACTCCGGCATCGGGGAGGAGCAGGTCAGCAGTGCTCTCAATGGCTCCGAGCTGGGTGCAGACTCCAGCGGATTGGGTGTGAGCTCTGGAGGCCCGGATGCCATGAGCGAGTTGCTGTGCACACTGTCGTCCGAGGTGAGGAAGTCCCGCGAGTCCCTGCTGGAGTCACCTCCTGGCGTGGAGGTTCTGAAACCAGCTGCGTCAATCTCCAGCATCAGCCAGGCCAACAAGGGAATCAACGTGAAGGAGATCCTGAAGAGTTTAGTGGCAGCACCAGTGGAGGGGGCGGAGGCAGGGCCCGAGCCCCAGCCCTACCACCCTGACCCTGCCCTGAAGAGGGAAGCTGCTGCTATGCTGCCCATGCAGTTCCACTCGTTTGACAGGTGGGCAGCTCTAGTGTGTCTAGGATATATTATGTTTATCTTCTATGTATCTGTGCTGTCATGTTTCAGACCAACTTTATTAATATCATTAAAATAATTAAAAGTATTAATCCCAAGACCCAAAGAGCTGCACATATCAAGCTTAAATATATAATACAGTAAATTATAAAATGTTAAAATTTAATACTTAAAATGCATATTTCACTTCGGTCAACATTTAATAATATAAACCTTTTAGTACAGACTCACAATACACTGAGGTTAATAAACAATGATATGCTTCTCTAAAAATCAATCAATGTAATTTCTATTTAATTTTAAAAGCACAATTTTGTTTTATCTAATCTTATATAATATAATGTAGTTTAATCATACATGTATTGTTAAGTTGAGCAAAATGAAATATTTTGCTGCCTGCCTTTTAGAACAGCTTTTGCTTCGGTCGTGCACTTTTGTCTTAAAATGGATTTTGGAACGGAGTGATTGAATTAATAAATCATTCATGAATCAATGAAGTTACACTTACATCGAGACTTTTTGAGAACAAATGAAGTAAAGAACACTTTAATTACGCACACGCAAGCACAAGGCCTTCCCCTCATTTTTAACGCAATCCATTTTTCTGTGCCTAGCTCCTCATTACTGCACAGGCATCTGCAGAAATGCCAGTGGCTCTGTGCAGTAGAGTGCTCAGGGCTCAAGAGACTGACTGGCTTAGTGTGTGGGATCCAATGATACTCTACAATACAAACTAAAGCCCCTCTGAACATCAATCCTCTTTGTTCTTCCCAATTAAGAAAACCTGATGAATAAATTATACATAAGGTTATGCTGTTAATCATTCACAGGCTTCTTGAATGTTAATAATTCATCAGGGCAAGTGAATATTTTATCATACACTTCTTTTTCACCATGGGGGTGGGCTGAAATGCATTGACCCCATTTTTTATTTATTTTTGCTAGTATGTTTATTTCTAATAAACGCTGTTCTTTTGATTTCTGAAGACTGGAGTAATGATGCTGTAAATTCTGATTATATTTTAAAACATCAGAAGCTGTTATTTAAAATTGTAATAATATTTCACAATAATTCTGTTTAACTGTATCTATTGTCAAATAAATGCAGCCTTGGTGATCATAAAACATCTTTCAAAAATACTTAAAATGTTTTAGTGACATACTTTTGAATGGTAGTGTATTTATATGTAATTTATTGTTAATAATATTTCAAATACTTTTTATTCAATCAACAATCAGTCATTGCACACTAACAATACTTCCAATAATATGAAAAACAATAATTTAGTGCAATGAGAAATAATTGTTGTTAATAAATTATTGTTTTTGATACTTTTGCAAGTATTGGTAGTGTGCAGGATTTATGAATTATTAAATTAAATATTATTTATTTTATTTTATTTATTTAGTAAGATGGCACAGAATAGTTTATGATTATCTACCGCCTCTTTCTTTAAAAAAAAAATTTTTTTAATCTTACATACTTAATCTTACTTTAAAAAATCTTAAATCCAGACTTTTTAATGGTAGTGTATATAAAAAGTGATCGATTTAGATTATATAAAAGTATTTTGATGTAAAGTTGTGTACAGGGATTAATTCTTGAATTAAATCAATACATGTGTGTGTGTGTATACACCCTCAGGAGTGTGGTTGTGCCTGTTAAGAAGCCCCCTCCAGGAAGCCTAGCTGTGAACACAGTAGGAACTCCCACCACCAGTGGAGTACCCTCTTCAGGAAGTACGCCCAATATCTTTGCTGCTGCCACAGCTACACCTAAAAGCATGATCAACACAACAGGCGAGTCGTCCTGAATATTTCCATTATCTTACTGTCCCATGAGCATATACATTTTGTTGGGCTATATATTCGTTTGATTCCCGTGTATCACTTTAATTATTTTTTTCCATTTAGGGTTCATCATGGGCTTGATAAGTTTAGATGCTTTTTTTAACCGTAGTGACCGTTTGAGTCATTTAGCTTTGTAGCTCTATAAACAAACCATTGTTTTCTTCAGAATCGTCAGCTTTCTTTGTGCTTAATTCATCTCGTCCATTATATCTCACAGGTGCCACTGACTCTGCCTCTTCCTCATCCTCCTCTTCATCAAGTTTCGTGAACGGTGCCACAAGTAAAAACCTCCCAGCGGTGCAAACCGTTGCACCCATGCCTGAAGACACAGTGGAAAGCATGAGGTACACACACACACACTCATGCTCTTCCTCTTTTTATCCAGTTATCCACATGCTTAAAACCTTAAATCATGCATTCTCACTTCCTGTGCTCATCCTCTTTTTTTGTCAGTCTTACTTCTTCCTATGATTCCCATAATCCATTAGTTTCTTCGCTTTACATCTGTCTCCTCTCTACACTTCTCTATCTGTGTATCTTTGTAGCCACAGATTCACTCACAGACACATACCGAGGTCTCTGTGCATTTTTAAAGATGCACTTTGAGGTACTGATAGTCTAAAGTGTATTTCCTGCCAAACATGGTTGGGTACATCTCTTCTAATTTAAATGCAACAGAATTGATTTTCTTCATTTTTGTCTCTTTGCATGTATGACACGGAAGCTTTGAGGCTCAATCATCCTTTGATTTGGCACAGATCAACACACAGGGATTACGTCACACTTTAGACTAAGAGCTGCAGTGAATGCCTGTACAGTCATTACTGTCTGTTTGTGCCCATTTGTATTGCAGTGCCTTTTGTGAAGTGGACCAGTGTCCACTGCGAACCAGGCTGACGCCTCCTGAACTCAAATCCTTTAGTTCGCTGACAGGATTCCAAACAGCCCCCAGAGATGCAGGACAGTTTCTTAGGCAAGGAAGCTTGAACTGGCCCCCCTTACCCAGTGCTACCAGCTTAACATTCCCTTTCCTTCTTTCTCTCTGTCTTTTTGTTTTCTCTCTTTTTCTGCCTCTCTTTCCTGGTGGTTGTGAGTTTTCAAGCTGGCCAGCTACACCACCGCTGCTGCTTTGATTTGTAACGGTTCTGCTAGATTTGATTCTGTCTCTTTTTCACATTATTTACGTTGTCTAAACCAGGTACGACACCAAAAATATAAATCATGTCTCTTTCATTTTAATTTGTTCAATAAATTTGTGTGTCTATGTTATTTTAGCATTATTTTACTTTTTGTGATTACTTTAATTAGAATTATAATTTTTGTAATTTTTTATTGTTTATTTGTTTTTTGTTTTTGTTTTTTGTATTTGAGTAGTTTTAGCTTTATTTTAGTTACCAAATAATCTTTTTAATAATTTTAGTGGTTTATATTTCCATTGCATTATTCTGGGTAGCCCAGCCCTCTGTGAAATCTTATCTGTATTTTTTATGCTGCCTTCACATCATATTTATTTACTGTAATTACAAGATGAAAAGAAAAGATTTTTCTTTTCACAGGCACAGACAGAGTAATTTGTTTCTTTGGTGACATAGACACTTATATAAACTGACCAAAGAACCAAAAAAGGAAGGTATATCAAAAAAAGGTATATCAAGCAGGTTGCTATTTAACCGCCCTTAACTGATATAACTGCTGCCATTTTGGTTGTTTTTAAATGACATGACAATGTCAACAAAGTGAACGGTTTTATTAGCCACCAAGTTAATACGCATACTTGAAGTGAACGCAGCATAGACATCAAATATCCTCTGATTGGCAGTCTTTGCATCACACCTGGTTAGGATTTATTCTCAGTGACTTGAGCCAGTGTTTGTAACTGAAATGCCGCAAAATGCAAACACATTGATAGTCCATAAAAAGCATATACACATCCAATCAGCAGTTTATCATGAACTTGACAGAATCAACCCTGCTAGCTCGCCGTTTCAGTAGAGACATTGTCATTAATCATATCAAGTCATTCCTTGTTTGCACCACACTGGATGTCCGCAGAGCTTTATCTTTGATTTCTTTTCTTTTCACACTCACCCTAGTCTGTCATCAATTGCATCCCTGGTGCTGAAGTTGTAGTCTTAGCGCAGGTTAACTCAGCTTGTAGCTAAGCATAGTGGCACTTAAGGGTGATGTGTGCAATATAACAAGGTGATTAAGTGTTAAGCATTTGCTCTTTCTGCCTCCCTGTGGTTGAATTCCTGTAGGTTGGCTTTAACCCAGCAGTAACGCCATAGACTTTGTCACATACTAACCAGCTGGAATTAAAAGGAAGTCTGATATTTGAACTGGTCTCTGTATTTTGGAGCTAACTGGAGTATTTCTCTTTATCTCTGTCTTTCATATTCCATCTGTAGTATTACGACTAAATTGGAGCGCGCCTTAGAGAAAGTGGCCCCCTTGCTGAGGGAGATCTTTGTGGATTTCGCCCCCTTCCTTTCGCGGACTCTGCTGGGCAGTCATGGGCAGGAGTTGCTCATAGAAGGTACAGGTGCTGTATAGTGCTCCTTTTCCTCTCTACCTGGTGTCTCTGTGGAGTCCCTCACTGTCTGCTGTGTGTGTGTCCACTGGCTGCCTCATACACACACAATTGTGCGAGTGCATGGACCCAGAGCAGGTATGAGAAAAACAGAACTGCTTAGGATGAAAGGATGTTCAAAAAATTTAGATTTACTACACTTGAAGGAACACAACACAAACAAACTAATTATGGGATTAAAATATGCATGAATAACTTAGATATATAATTAGTGAAGTGGTGTGCTTTTTCTATGTATTTTTCAAAGTGCGGTCAAACGATAAATTTTTTTGTTTGCATGATATATGTGTGGGTTCTGTATACATTTATTATTTACATATAAATACACACACATACAGTATATTTTTTGAAAATATTTGCATGCATTTACATGTCTATATTTATGTATATAATTTATATTATTAATCAATATATTTAATATATAAACATTTTCTGAGATATATACATGTGTGTGTATTTATATATACATAATAAATATACACAGCACAAACACACACACATATGTGACCCTGGACCACAAAACCAGTCTTAAGTCGCTAGGGTATATTTGTAGTAATAGCCAAAAATACATTGAATGGGTCAAAAAATTTTTTTTTTTTTTTTGGCCAAAAATCCTTAGGATAGTAAGTAAAGATCATGCTCCATGAAGATATTTAGT
>JAUMHE010000059.1:11412356-11443189 GCA_032359235.1 Enteromius mattozi
ATCTCAATTTTGGAAAATTAACACTTAAGACTGGTTTTGTTGTCCAGGGTCACATATATATATATATATATATATATTATGTAAACAAAATGTTTATTTTGGAAGCAATTAATCGTTTTACAGCACTAATATTTTCACTAGCCTCACAACAAAAACAAATGCATTTTTGAATTAAAATATGTATAAATAATGATATTTCAATAAATAAATTCCGTTTCAGTTGCAAAATTATTTCAGGCTTCTCAGCCCATAGATCCACAAAATCATAATGACATGGCAGATAGTCAATAATAAATAAATATTAATAATATATTAAAAATAATAATATTAATAAATATACTAAAAATAATATATAAAAAAATATATACTGTTGTTATAAGTTGTTATTACAGTGGTGTGTGAGACATTTTGTAATTTTACTTAGTTAAATTACATTTATTTGCATAAAAACACATTTTTAGGTTTAGATTTTTTATATTTAAATTAGTGTATAAAATAGTTTCCGACAAAATATATTTTATGAAACATCTTCTTTACCAGAAAGAAAAAAAAAATGTATGAAACAAATAAACACATACAAACAATTAGTTTTTTAATTTAATAGGGAGTATGGAAAGTGACAGTTCCATCAACTTGCCCAAAACTTGCTCATTGTTGAGTTCTGAGAGGACATCCTCTCGTCATTTCATCAGTAATCAAAGGAAACCTAAATCTGAAGATCCAGATCTAAAGTGAATCACTTTTGCTTCTTGTTCCACCACTGTCTTTTGTCTCCTTATATTTCCTTCCTCTCTTCTCCACCCCCTTTATTGAATCCTCTCCCTCCCTCTCTGTTGTCCTGTCAGGCTTTAATGTCTGTGCTCTCACCTTGTCTTGACCTTTTCACAGTTGAATGTTTGTCTGTTTTTGTTGTTTAAAATAAAGCAGAACTGTGTGAATGTTAGAAAATAGATGTAGCACTTTAAAGTTTTGAACCAAATAAGTTAATTTGATGTTACACACATGTACAGTGGGGTCCAAAAGTCTACACTGAGTATCTGAGATTTCAAATGCAATTTAAACCTGGAAATGCACTTAAATTAGAAATCATTTTTATTATTATTATTTAATTTTCTGAATATTTTCACTAGTGTTGCCAGTCTTTTGGAACCCACTGAGGTTTATATTCATTTTTCAGACATGCGCATGCTAAAATCTGTTTTCTGTCAATGCACTGCCACAGGCTTAGTTTGTATGAAGTCCAGCACATCGGTTGTGGAGCTTGTGATGCTCTTGTGCTCACAGGTGAGATTTCTCTCTTAATTCTCTAACAGTTTAATTTAAATAATTAACTTTGACTTTATTTCGTAGTTCACTAAGTTTCTGTATTTTCTGTCGCCGCTCAAGTTGCATTCATATTTCATCATTTATAAACACTGAATATACAGCACTTAAAATCTTGGAACATGGCAACATTTCATCAATGTTTTGAGCCTCTTTTGAAGCTTGACCAGGATCTGATTTCAGACCCACCCTACATTACACTGAAGCCAGTATCTGAACTTCCAAAGCAAAATACATTCACATTTTATCAGTTCACACATTCTGAGGGAAACCTTTGCTGGCACTATGCTTCAACTATTTGAGAGCTACGGTAATGCACTTCTAATAATGCCACTAAATTTCACATATTCGCATTCTGAAAGTATTCCCATTGTTTTTCACAGTCTTTATGTAGAACTGATTAAACAACACTGTCTGAAGGCGTTGACTGTTTAGAAGAATTTTCACTTACCTTTTAGACACTCCACTGAAAATCCATCACTGTGGAGGAGAAATGTACTTTTCTTACCACTAATCAAGCATTTCAAAGCAGAATTATCATACAGTTGCATCTGGATGTCAGTATCTTATACTAGGAACCCCACTGAACCTCTTTGAGCTCTTCTGAATGATCAAGATTTCAGTCTACCTCATCTCAGCAGGCTTCCTCTGCCTTCAGAGTTGGAGTCAGGATTAGGAGCTTTGGGGTGTAGCAGTGGCCCATCCAGTGTTTGATGCCCTCTCCCCTCCCTCTTCTATTTCCCGTCATCTCTCCATCAGCACATATAGTATTACTGAAGCTCCAACCCTCCATTAGTGGCTCAGGGGATGAAACCGTACCCTAAATATTGATTGGCAGGAAGCAGAAGGTAATGGGAGCTGCCTGTGATGTGTCCTTCTAGAAGCATCTGCAGTGGATGCTAAGTGCATTCTGCCTCTCTTTCTCCAATATTCACTCTCGCTTATGTGGCAAAGAGCCAATCAGGAAAGATCATCAGTGCATCTCTTCAGCAACCACATCAGGCATCTAAATCATCCACACTGGAAAAAAAGACACAAGCATTGTTTTTATTATAGGCCTGTCAAATGATAAATCACGATTAATCGCATCCAAAATAAACATTTGTGTTTGTATGTGTGTGTACGGTATATATTAATTATAAATACACACATTAAAATGTTGTAATTATGACATTCAAAAAGGTCCATAATAGTTGTTATGTGTGTTTTTAGGAGTGGCAGAACTCTATACAAAAGAACGCAGGACTTGCATTCATTGAACTTATTAATGAGGGAAGGTAAGTTGTAGACTCATTAAAATTCCTTCTCGATTGGCATTGTTTAGGTTATGAAGTCATATTTCATACCAAAAAAGATGTAGACACCTTCCGTATGTTTTTTTGAGATCTGGTGCAGTAGATGGAAAGGACTCTTATTATGCAAAAAAGCTGTTATAATGCACACTGTTCATGTCATTTTTAAATATTTTGCTGTGCTCAGGCTTCTGTGTCACGCCATGAAGGATCACATTGTCCGTGTCGCTAATGAGGCTGAGTTCATCCTCAACAGGCAGAGAGCAGAAGATGTGCACAAACATGCTGAGTTTGAGGTCAGTAAGTCTTTGTGGATCACTGTGTCATGGGTTCACAGTTTAAATACTTCTCATACATAAGGTATGATGTGAAGATCATTTCCTTTGCTCATTCTTTTCATAGTCCAACTGTGCCCAGTATGCTGCGGACAGGAGAGAAGAGGAAAAAATGTGTGATCACCTCATCAGTGCCGCCAAGCACAGAGATCACGTGACCGCAAACCAGCTGAAACAGAAGATCCTCAACATTTTAACCAATAAGCATGGAGCGTGGGGAACCATGTCACAGAGGTTCACAAACTCGTGGTTTATTGTTAACCTTTGCTGCTGGAATTCTGTTTCTTGTTTTCTGGCAATTCATCACCTCTTTCTCTTTTCCACCTCAGTCAGCTGCATGATTTCTGGCGTTTGGACTACTGGGAGGATGACTTGCGCAGGAGGCGGAGATTTGTACGCAATGCCTTTGGCTCCACCCACACAGACGTGGCTCTCAAATCTCTAGAGGAATACGGTCAGCCATAACACATCCATACACCTCAGTCTAATTTAAAGTGCCCAAATATGTCTCCCGAGACATGATGTGTGTCCATACATTATGCATATCCAAATACAGAACTGTAAAAAATCTGTAAAAAGTTTTCTGTTTTATTAAATTGCCATTTTGCTTTTGTTTTCCTGAGGAAAAATAAATTTGATATAATTTTCCCTGATTTACAGAAGACACTCATTTAAATGTCATTCAGTGTAACAATTTTGTCAGGCATATTTACAACAAAAACTAAATAAATTATGACATATCAAAAAAGATTAATTACTTTCACCTCAAGTACTAATTAGTTACTTGATTTAACATTTTTACATTTTACATTTTTAAATTTGCTACTATCCCAGTTGTCTGTAAGAATATTTTACTAATTTAAAGCACAATAAAATTTAAAATGCTGCCTTATTCTTTTATATATTTTAATATGTACATTTCCGAATAATCACGTTGTTTAAATTTTACATAAATATTGTGTTTCACTGAATGACAGTTTAACATTATTTCAACCAAATTTCAACATTTTATTCCCCAAAAACTTAGTTGAAACCTTAAAAATAGGCACTTTACTTAATATAAAACCAATTTTTGCTAATTTCTTTTGATGCGGACATCTTGATGTCTTTAACCCAAATATATTTAATACATAAACATAACATGTTTTTCTTCAATATATATATGCGTGTGTGAATTTATATATACATAAAAAGTACACACACATATTATGTAAACAAACCTTTTATTTTGGATGCGATTTATCACGATTAACCGTTTGACAGCACTATTTATTAATTTTTAACTATTTACACAATTTTATTGTCATTTTATTTATTTATTTGCATGGACTGTTTAGAGTAATGATTGTCAATATATATATATTTTTTTGTATGGCCAGGCCCTGAGGAAGAAGAGGGCATGATGTCAAAGAAGTCATTCCGTAGTCATTCTGTGGTCAATCAGAACCCTGAGACAGAGCTAATGCTGGAAGGAGATGATGACGCAGTCAGTCTACTGCAGGAGAAAGAGATCGACAACCTTGCAGGTACCTTGCAGCCTCTTCAAATCCCATTGTATTAAACAAATTAGTCTTAAAAGCCAGCCTGCACCAACAGCGCCACTCTAGCTGCTAATGTAGGAACCATTAGTGTGGTGATTCTTTGATGTATTGTTGATGCATGTGCTAATATATGCAACTGTACTTTATTCCCAGTGGCTTTTCGTCCGAGGGTATTTATATCAAGAGGCAAGTTTGGTCCTTCAGTAAACGAGTATGCTAATTAGCATTCTAGCCCAGAACAAGATCCAGCCCTTCTGCCTTTTGATGCAAATCTCAGTTGAATCCGTACAAGAGTGTGATTATGAGCTTAAGTGCTACATCTGATTTTGACATTGAATGTCTGAATCACTAAATTAACTAATTAACGCTTATCAAAGTAGCCACTTACTCATTATCCTAATGAGGCGCTGACTGTATTTAACATATTGTGGCTATTTAATCATTATTTAATTAAACTAATTAACCAAATTCTTTCTTAGAATGATGCTTTCAGCCATAAATGCTACATGATAAATCACTAGGTAAAATAACATCCTGATAACAGCAATCAGCTGATGGCACCACAAAAGCGCTATTTTTTTTTTTAAGGATTGGTAATGGTGAAAGATGCTTTTTAGAACCAGACGTCGTAGATTTTAGATGTATTAAATATTACATCTTGAAAAAGATTATTTCAATCTCCAGAACTGGTCTTGAAATCCCAAGTTATTGGAAAATCTAACCCTAATCACTTGACTAATCCAGGACTCAGGGCTTTAGAATGTTAAGTTTCTCATTCTGTGGCATGGTTTCTTTCAGGTCCGGTGGTTTTGAGCACACCCGCCCAGCTCGTTGCTCCTGTGATCGTCGCTAGAGGAACGTTGTCGATCACCACAACGGAGATCTATTTCGAGGTGGATGAGGATGATCCAACATTCAAAAAGATTGATTCAAAGGTACAGTACTGTATGTGTCACTGATAATGAGTTATAGCCTATCACACAGAATTACTGTAGATTTTATTAGTTGATGAAAATATCATCCAGTCAGAATTTCAGGATCCTGTTTCTCTGACTGTATTTAAATGCTTTGCTTTTGTGTTTGACAGGTGTTGGCATATACTGAGGGTCTGCATGGAAAGTGGATGTTTAGTGAGATCAGAGCAGTTTTTTCCAGACGCTACCTGCTCCAAAACACTGGATTAGAGGTCTTCATGGCCAACAGGAGTAAGATGCCAGTATACTTAACAACAATGTCAAACTTATGTTTAGTTCAAGGTTTTTAATGGCACCATTTCATTATCATCTCCACAGCGTCAGTCATGTTCAACTTCCCAGATCAGGCCACAGTAAAGAAGGTAGTGTACAGTTTACCTCGGGTTGGCGTTGGCACCAGCTATGGCCTCCCTCAAGCAAGGTAAGGACTATGGTGTTGGTTTTTTAATATTGAAACTGATTCTGTGATGTGAGATGAGTTGTTAGGAGAGGTTGTTGTGTGACTAAACATTAATTAACAGTTAGTGTGTTATTAGCCAAAGCTAATTGATTGTCTTGTTATTGTGCTGTTCCTCCCATAGACGGATCTCTCTGGCAACACCAAGGCAGCTTTTTAAGTCGTCTAACATGACTCAGAGATGGCAGCGGAGGGAGATTTCAAATTTTGAGTACCTCATGTTCCTCAACACAATTGCAGGTAAGATGATTGCAACTAACAGTTTTATCACTACAGCAAGATAAAGAATCAAATTGGGATGTAAGTTATATGCTCACACACAACATTGTCTGTTGATATTTGTTTGCAGGGAGGACCTATAATGATCTGAACCAGTATCCTGTCTTCCCTTGGGTCCTGACTAACTATGAGTCAGAGGACCTGGATCTTACCTTGCCTGGGAATTTCCGGGATCTCTCAAAGGTATGCCAATCTTAAAAGTATTTTATCATTACCCATTTAGAGCTGCACAAATCATTGTTTTTAAATTTTAGATTTTCATTGTGGGGTTTTTTTTGGACCCCACTGTTTGGTTTTGTAATATAAATTCAAATATAATGTAATCATATATATATATATATATATATACACACACACACTACTTTTCAAAGGTTTGGGGATGGTAAGTTTTTTTTTTTTATGCTCACAAAGGTTGGATTTACTGTATTAGCTTTAAAAACAGTGATATTGTGAAATATTAATAATATTTAAAATAACATTTTTGCCATTTTTAAAATTTAAAGCTAAATTTTATGCTTTTTTCAATTTGTGGAAGCTGTGATTCTTTGAGGAACGGAAAAGAAATGAGAAATTCAAAATAACAGTTTGTGTTTGAAAATATTACATAAAAATATTATATACATTTCTTTATTGTTACTTTTTAGTGTGTTTTCTGAATAAAAGTAATAATTTCTTACTTAATGGTAACCTATATGATATAAATATACTAATATAAATAAAATAATGCTCAGCTTTCAGAGCCCTGAAAACGTTACAATACACGAAGAGCTCAATTGCAAAAACAGATAACTCCATTTTTAACAGTTCTCATGTTGGATCATTCCAGTTAATCTCAGTCAAACTTCAGCTAGGTTATTTTGACGTGGCTTAAACAACCAGCTTATTAACATAATAAAACACACAAAAAATGATAACATAATTATATAAAAAAAAACATGTAGAGTTTATTTGCAAAAATGTATATTAGTAATTTGGTTAGTTTAATATTTAGAATCCCCTTTGTTCCTTCCTGTTTGGTAATATAGCCAATCGGAGCCCTGAATCCAAAGCGAGCCGTGTTCTATGCCGAACGCTATGAGACGTGGGAAGATGATGGAACTCCGCCCCATCATTACGCATCACTGTACTCAACTGCAGCATCCACTCTCTTCTGGCTCCTCAGGATAGTGAGTCTTCACAATAGTCCATTTATATTCTATTATCTCTCAAAATTTTCAATCTCAAATTCTGTTTTTAAGAATAGCTCTTATAAAAGTTGTTTAATCTCAAATTCACCTCCTTCATCCCACAGGAACCCTTCACCACATTTTCCTTGAATTGTAATAACAACAAGTTCGACCATCCCGATCGGACGTTTTCTGGCATTGCACGCTCTTGGCGAAGTTGCCAGAGGGATACATCAGATGTTAGGGTGAGCAAAATGTTGTGAGGTGAAACGATTCTGTAACTCGTCAACATGTTTGTCAACAAGTATGTTTGTATGATAGGAGCTGATCCCTGAGTTCTACTACCTCCCTGAGATGTTCGTGAACAGCAGCGGATATGACCTGGGGGTGAGAGAGGACAGGACAGCCGTGTGTGATGTGGAGCTACCGGTCTGGGCCAAAAAACCAGAGGACTTTGTTCGCATCAACAGGATGGTGAGGGATGCAAAGATTATGTGTGTCTAAGAACCTTTGTTCGGTTCACATTAGTGTGCAATTTCAGCTGCCATTAGGATTAATAGTCCAATTTAGCCAATGTTTCAGGAATCAAAAGCACCTGTAGTTGGTAGAAAAAAAGAAATAAACTTTGTACCTCGCACAGCCTTTACAAGGCTAGTAATTTCTTTTAGAAAGCCCTGATTGGTCCTCGTGTTAACCCTGTCGTCTTCTTCCTGTCTCAGGCGCTGGAGAGTGAATTTGTGTCTTGTCAGTTACACCAGTGGATCGATCTCATCTTCGGCTACAAGCAGAAAGGACCGGAGGCCATTAGGGCTCTCAATGTTTTCCATTACCTGTCTTACGAGGGATCAGTGAACTTGGACGCCATCACCGACCCCCAGCTTAGAGAGGTAAGACCCCTCGCCAGAGGGGTCAGTGAGCATCGAGGACGATATTGATCTTGTCCTGCTTGTGTGAATCATGTTAAGCTGTGTTTTTGGTGGGTTTCTTTTACACCTTGACCAATGTTGTTTTTTTATGATACAAATTAAATTAAATAAGAATAATTATTGATATCTATATGTCTCTATAAAATGTTATTTTAGTAAAAAAAGTAAAAATAAATAAAAATAAAAAAGACAACAAGAAAAAAACCTTTAAATTGATGAAATATTGATTATAAGATATTCAATATTGCAATAATAAAAATGAATCTCAAAGTGCTTATTGTAAACAATAATATCAAAATGCTTAATGTCAATATAATAATCTTTAATTAATTTAATCATAATCATAATCAATAATAATAATAATGTGAAGCATTTTAGTAACATCTCAAAAACTCTAATTATTAAATAAGACAGCAAAACATTTGTTTTTATTAAATAATAGTAATATTAAAATGCTTAATGTCAATAAATAGAATTCATTATTATTAGTATTATTGACAAAACACTTAACTTAAAAAAAACAATTTACAATTTGAAAGGTCTAATAATTTATTAGAGAAAATAACTTATTAAATTATTATAAACAATGTAAACTAATTTAATTAAAGTATGATATTATTATAATTAAAATATTGAATACATTTACTTGTAAACACCATTGTTTCCTGTTTAACACACAAGAGTGTAGCGCTCTTTTATTTCTCAGTAAATTTGATATTAGAACCAATATTATAGTGGCTAAAAAAATAAAATCTTATATGATAAGCTTAATCGTTATTCTTTAATAATGTCTCCTGTGAAAATCTTTCTCTCCTCTGTCCAAAATGAGTGAATTTGTTTATTTCATGTCTAAGCGCAGTATGTTGACAGCAGTGTTCAGCTTGTCCATGTCTGTAAATGTCTGTCAGATGTGAGGCAGCTCAGGGGTCTGCCAGCTAAAGATGTAACAGCTTGTTTTTTTTCTTTTATCGTCTTTTTAGTCTATGGAGGCTCAGATTCAGTCATTTGGACAGGCTCCATCACAGCTGCTAATAGAGCCTCATCCTCCACGCAGCTCCGCCATGCACCTGGTGAGACTTACTATTATATCTCTTTTATTATGCCTTTTCTAAGATCTATATTACATTTTTTTTTTTATCAGTTATCTATATTAGATCTCTTTTAAATGATAAATGTTGTCTCTTGATATTTGATTTATTACATCTTGTATCATGATTTGCCTTTATTACTTTCATTTTTATGTAGCTCAGAATTGCAGTTAATCATGATATACCAAATTTTGTGATTTGTCTGTGCCGTAAATGTAAAATAGTGCCACAAAGCGACAAAATGACAGTTTGTATGTATAACTGGTTCATACACTGATTTACATCTAGAAGGCTGTCTAGGGTTGGATGTTACACACGTCACCCAACCTGCCCCTCCTGACAGTCCAAACCAACCCAAAACTGATCCTAAACTATACCCAGAATCCCATCCTGTGGTTTTCTCCTTGTTTGCTCCATTGTAATTTACCTTTCTAATTCCCTGTCCCTTCCTTTCTCCCTTTTCTTCCTAATTTTTCCTCCTCTACCTTCTTCACCTCTTCCTCCTCCTCCTCTTTCTCTCTTCTGCTCATTAGTGTTTCCTTCCTCAGAGCCCTTTGATGTTCAAGGACCAAATGCAGCAAGACGTAATCATGGTGCTAAAATTCCCCTCCAACTCTCCCGTCACGCACGTGGCAGCCAACACGCTGCCTCACCTCAGCATTCCCGCTGCGGTCACAGTCACATGCAGCCGGCTGTTCGCTGTCAACCGCTGGCACAACACAGTCGGTGAGTACAACCAACTATCTTAGACACAAGTTAAAGAAATTTGAGGTTTCAAACCACCTTTTTTAATGTTTGGTGTAAGTTTATTTACAATATTAGCAATATGTTTTTGTTTAGGTCTCAGAGGTGCTCCGGGATACTCATTAGAACAGGCTCATCACCTTCCTATTGAGATGGACTCTTTGATTGGTGAGTTCGTCAGACCATGAGACCATGTGTTTAGCCAGTGTCACTAAGCCTGAAATTCAACCAGTTAAAGGCATAGTTCACCCCGAAATGTGAATTCTGTTACGATTTCATCCCATTCATGTCCAAACCCTTTATATATTAATTCTGTTGAACGCAGAAGAAAATATTTCGAAGAATGTTGGTAAGTTTCAGTGCATAAAATTAAAGTCAGTGGGAACCAAAACGGCTTTGTTGCCAAGCTTCTTTAAAATATCATCCATGTTCTGCAGAAAAAAGAAATCGCAAAAGGTTTGGATTAACATGAGTGAATAAATGATAGAATTTTTCTTTTTGTGTGCACTGTCCTTTAAAAGTCTGATGAAACTTGGTTCTATCTTCAGACTCAAACTGGATATTTTTCCAATACTCACACCTGGTCTGTGTTTTCTTTCCC
Source organism: Enteromius mattozi (assembly GCA_032359235.1). Taxonomy (NCBI): domain Eukaryota; kingdom Metazoa; phylum Chordata; class Actinopteri; order Cypriniformes; family Cyprinidae; genus Enteromius; species Enteromius mattozi. The sequence continues at coordinate 11,423,083 of JAUMHE010000059.1, forward strand.
AGCCAATAACTCTGGCATTAGTAAAAGGCAGATCACAGATTTGGTGGATCAAAGCATTCAGATCAACACGCACTGCTTTGTGGTGACAGCCGACAACCGCTACATCCTGGCATGTGGTTTCTGGGACAAGAGTTTCCGTGTTTACTCCACTGAGACAGGTGCTTGTGTCTTTTGTGATTTTTATGCCATTTGTATGCCAACTTGTACATATAAAAGACTTTTACTCTTTATTACAAATGAAATGTGTATGTGCACATATGCTCATCTGCTCACTCTTTATTAGGGAAACTCACTCAGATTGTGTTTGGACACTGGGATGTGGTAACCTGTCTTGCGCGATCTGAGTCCTACATCGGAGGTGATTGCTACATTGTCTCTGGCTCACGAGATGCAACCCTTCTGCTGTGGTACTGGAGCGGACGACACCACATCATCGGAGACAATCCCAACAACAGTGAGAACAATGTTTTTTAACCAGATGCCCCAGAGCATATGAGTAATGCTTTACATATCTACATAACTCAATACTCAACAAGGCTGCATAAATTATGTCTAAAACACAGTAAAACAGTAATATTGTGAAATATTGTTTAAATAGCTGTTTTATTTTAATGTATAAAGTGTAATCTTCAGAAATCATTCAGTATGCTGATGTTTATTATCAATATTGAAGTCAGTACTATTTAATATTCCTTGTGGAAACTGTTTTCTTTTCAAGATTCTTAGAGAATTTGAATTAATTTTCTAAAAATAAAATCTTACTGATGCCAAACTTTTGAACAGTATAGCATCCAAGATAATCACATGCAAAGGGCATATTTTAATACTTAAATAACACTGATGTTCTGATAATATTAGATTCATTCCTTTTTATTGCCTGCTTACCTGCCTTTATCTGATTCCTCCTAACATATCTTCTTTTTCATTTTTACATTTGTGTGGTTCTATGTTTTAATTTTGTGGTAAAAAAAAAAGTGTTTGAGGTTTTTAGGATTCTAGAAGCTGACCTTCTGTTGTATTGTAGGTGATTATCCAGCACCTAGAGCAGTTCTGACAGGCCATGACCATGAGGTGGTGTGTGTGTCAGTGTGTGCTGAACTGGGACTGGTCATCAGTGGGGCCAAAGGTCAGTCTGAGAGGAAGCAATCTGAATATTAGCATATCAGAAATGAACTCTTTTCATACTAGTATTGGTTTCCATGAGCGCTTATATAAATCCATTACGTAATTAAATATGTCTATGTAAAAATAGTGATTGTTATTATTTCCTTACTTTTCCATTTTTAATGTCTCTGCTTGCTATGAAATGACAGAATTGAGAGGTTCTTGCTGTTGTCTTGTTTTACAGAGGGGCCATGTTTGGTGCACACCATCACAGGAGATCTACTGCGGGCCCTGGAGGGCCCCGAGAACTGTCTCCGACCCCGTCTGATCTCTGTGTCCAGTGAGGGCCACTGTATCATCTACTATGAGAGAGGAAATTTCTGTAACTTCAGCATTAATGGCAAACTCCTGGCACAGATGGAGATCAATGACTCCACACGTGTAAGAGGAGACATACATGTTGAAACAGAAACAAATACACATTAATCCAAAACAGTCTCTGTATTAAATCTGCTTTTGTTTTCCCTCAGGCCATTCTGTTGAGCAGCGACGGTCAGAATTTGGTAACAGGAGGTGATAACGGTGTTGTTGAAGTCTGGCAGGCCTGTGATTTTAAGCAGCTGTATATTTACCCCGGCTGTGATGCAGGCATCAGGGCTATGGACTTATCCCATGACCAGAGGTGAGAATGCCTGACCTAAAAATAAAACTATACATATACACTGAATATTAATCTTAACAGTGTGTTTATATATATATTAAAAAAAAAATTACATGACTTAATGCTATGTAAACATTTTTATTATGGACATTATTCTGATTTATTTATAACTTTTTCTATATATTTGCAGGACTTTGATCACTGGGATGGCGTCAGGCAGCATTGTGGCGTTTAACATTGATTTCAATCGATGGCACTATGAACATCAGAACAGATACTGAGACAGAACAAAGAGAGACAGAGACAGGAGGAGAGAGAGGGACCTTGTTTAGGGCCCGCAGTTGAAGCAGTGAGAAAGGTGGAGTTCATTTCCTGCTTGACAGATGATGGTGTCCCTCTAAGTTCAGGGTGGAGTTAAACCCGGATGAAAACACAAGACATATCGCTAACGTTACTTAGACCTTTAGGGTTGTCCTTCACTCCCCACATACTATGAAGAGTTGCCTAATGTCCTTTTGTCTCCGAAGATCATCGTACAAGATTGAAGCCAGGAGGACAGCAGGACTGGATGGACTGTACCGCAGTTCCCAGCAGAAGAGGCTTAGAGATAAACCACCAACAAACCGATTTTTTTGGGAGGGTTGAGGGAGGGAGGGAAGGGGTCTCGGGTGGGATTAAGACACAGCAGTGAACTTAGTCTTTGTAAATACAAAAACTGCAATGGCGCAGTTCTTCACTACAAGGGGATAAAAATCATACTTCCCGCTCGCTCTCCATTACGGAAGATCCCATAATCCTTTAATTTATTAATGACTTGCTGTAAGATATTGTGTAGTTCCGACAAAATGATGATGATTTGGATGATAATAGACGAAGGCCTGCCGATTCACAGGGAGGAAGTGAACTGCTCAGACAGGAAACAAGCTTCTCTTTCCTCTTTGTATATTTGGTAATTGTTTTGTCATATATGTAAATATTGTGATGGTTAGGAAAGCCAGGCATGTAAGCGGGCCATAAAAAAAGAATAAAGAGGAGAAAAAAGCAACAAAAAAAGAGAAAAAGAAACCCTCCCTCACTCACACGTTTCATAATTTATAAAAAAAAAAAAAAGAAAATTATTAATGTTGACGTTTTTGTATCACACACATTGCACCGGTAACAACCCATAATTTATCAGCGTATAAGGATTTCTTTTTCTTTGGTCTTCTACCACATTTTAGTATAATTTGTGCATTGATGTTTGTTGTATTTAAATAATTAATATTATAATCATATGTGATGATTATGTTGTACAACCACAGCCACAGTAAGCAATATCCTTGTAGCCGAGAGTGACTGCAGAAACGCGGTTTAATACGTGGATTGAGATGTTTGAAATCCGCATACACAAATACGGAGACATTTTTTTTTTCATCCCCCTCTTTAACAAGTGTGAGAGAAAAGAGAGAAAAGGATATTTTTCAATCAACAACACTGATACTGAAATATCGTCGTTTTACTACAGGGGTGTAATTACTAGTCAGCTGGAAGCTAAGAAATGAAAACATGAATAAATTATGCAAATAATTTGTTGATCTGCCTTTTCATTGGCCATTGGATGTGAATTATACATGAGACAGAAGCGCATACATAACATGCAGGTCTGTCTCTGTGTAGGTTAGTGGTCAGTACTGTATATTTGATTTGATTTGTACATTTGCTAAATATCTTTTGTTCATTTATTTTGCAAGGTGTATCTGATCATGATGATTGCATATTGTTTTAATTTATTTTATATGTCTGCATTGTTTGTGGAGAGGAGAGGAATAGTTTTTGGCAGGAAGTAAATAATGAATGATTTATTTAGATTCAGATGTAATTTTTAAATTCAGTCCCCACCTGCTGTTTCATGCATTTGCTGCAACTTGAATAAGCCAGAATCTCACAGGTGTCTCTTAAAATGTTGAAATATTAATTCATGCCAATATATAGATCAATAACTGTAAAATAAAATTGTTTCCTTTTTGTCGTATTTACAATAAAACGAACCAAAACATCTTTTTGAAGTACTGGTGTGTTTTTCTTTAAACTAGATCTGAATGTCCTGATATGAAACTTATCTGAGGTCAGTTAACTTTTTAATGGTAGGGATACAGCTACGGCTGGAAGTGAAGTAAAATTAAATTTACTGCCTGTCAGATTGTTTTAACATCTACACCTGTTTAAATCCTAAATCTAACTATAATGCAAATACACTTTAGCTTGGCAAAAATGCTAAGCTAAGAACCTTAGGAAGTCCTTTTAAGGCAAGTCATGTCACTCGACGGCCATCTTTGAAACGCCTCTGGGGCACGTGCTATCTCTTGCTATGTGTCTAAATCCTTCAAATCTGTTCGCCAAGATTACAATTACATTTCAGATTTAAAATAATAACTGAAATCTGACAACAACTGCATCATAATGAGGTTTATTTTGCTCAAACCACGTTAACAACGCTTATTTTTTTCAAGCTAGTGCGCGCAGTCTCAGAACATTGACTGTTTCTATAGCAACCGAGACTTCTAATCACTGCAGCTGCAGAGTGACGCTGACCTTGTCAAGGATTGGCTCTTTCACGCAACCGTAACTTAAACTACGGTTAAAATATTTGTTTGGTCATTAATTGTCTTGGTTAATAATTTACAATCACAACGTGATTTAGGTTTTTCGATAAAGTTAATGTTGTGGTCTTGAGACAGCTTATTTGCTATGAGAAAATGACACTGATATCACGAGAAAAGAATTACAAAAAGCCTGGCTTGTCTCACTGGGTATTGTGTTTACTGTTTGCTTTATTTTATATCAAGTTCCTGTCAAGTTATGGTACCAATTTTGAGGTCTTTGTCAAACTAGCACTGATTATTAAGCGAATAGCTTTTGTAATATGTTTCTTGATCTTTAATTTATTTAATTGTACATTGCCATAAGTGGATTGCAGGTCTGGTGGTAATTAAATCTTTAAGTGATTAATGGAAAGCCTGGGTCAGTCAGCATCAATAAGCAACAATAAAATGAGGTTATAATATCTTTTTTAATAAGGTAATGTCTCAAATTATAATGTAAGAGCCACTCTGTATTCCATGCACTAATGAGAGAATACAATGACACAGTAAGCAGGGCTATGAGTTACTAGTACACCTCTTACTGCACTTCAGAAACACGCAACCCCAGTCTGACCTCCTGACACTAGCAGCAGCGTTTCTCATGACACAGAGGTACCACTGATTCAATGTCCTGCATTCATCAGAACGAACCGTTGGCATTTGTATTTCCAAGAGCTGACCCTGTATTAAGGAATGTTGCTTATGTCTTTCCCACAATGCATTTGTGCTTATGTTCCATATACCTAAAAACTGCAAAAATGGTTAAATGTGACTTACATTGTCTAGTTAAGATAAAGAAATATATTGTCAATATCAAAATAATTGAAATTATATTATTTACACTGATTACAAAAAAAGGTCCCCATCTTGCGTATGAACAAGCGCTGTGCGACCACAATAGAAATCCACACGAGTTTATCTCTGAAGAGGTATCTGCAATTCAAACTGGTTTCTGTCTGCTTAGAAAGGTTTTAGGGAACAAAGGGTACTAATTACCAGGAATCACGTTAGCTAAAAGTCCTTACAGTTTCTTTCTGAAACATATGAACAATACCGGACCCATAAAAACATCATATTTCTAAGGTGCTTCAACAGAAAAAGACATTTTTGAACTTGAATAAAAAAGAAAACGTATTTATTATGTATAAATAAAAGTTATTATAATGACCATAAATAAACAAGAAACCCCCTTCTTGACGGTCATCATTTTCGCTGCACCTTTATGTGATCAGATTACAAAATGGTTCAGTTCATCGGTCCACTCGGCCGCGTTCCGAATCCTCATAAACCCTTCTTCTCTTTTAGTGCCCTTTCCACTCGTTCCCTTCCCTTTCGATGCTAGAAAGGGGAGAAGAGGGAGCGAACAGTCTCCGTGGAGCAGGCGGAAAAGTCTTCAGACTCGGGCGTGGTGGTGGTGGTGGTTGTAGAGGGACATGGACTGGGGATGGGGGCTGGAGCGGGGAGTCCGCTGGGTGGCTGGGACAGGGGGTCGAGGTGCAGACCGGGGCACAGACTGGGAGTAAAGGCTGGGATGTGGAGGCTACAGGTTGGCTGGGTGGTCCAGGGAGCTGCGCTCACATTCTGGTGGCATCCTCGTCGGAGAATCTGCCTCTCCTTATCAAGAGCGGTGGTCTGGTGGAAGAAGAGGGGATCTTAGTCATGTGACAGAAAACGAGCATGAGAGCAAAATAAAATGCTCCAAATACAATCACTCCCAGAAGTCACCAAAATGCAGTTTTTGGGTGAACTATCCCTTTAATTAAAATGATTTCTTAATTATTTAGAAATTATTAAAATTATGAAACAAAAGTAATTTAATAATGAAAATACATCAAATTCATATTTAATAAAAAATTAAGATAAAACGATGACAATAAATTAAATGTAAATACACTACAGTTCAAAAGTTTGGTGTCACTTAGTTTTTTAATGTTTTTGAAAGATGTTTTATGCTCACCAAGGCTGCATTTATTTTATAAAATAAACAGTACTAACTGTAAAACTATGAAATTATTTAAAATGAGCATTTTATATGTTAACATATTTGAAAAGTCTTCATTTTCACATGATCCTTCAGAAATTGTAGTAATGTGCCAATTTCGTGCTTATTATTGTTATTATCATCATTAATTAAAAAAACATTTGTTTCATTTATTTAATTTTTTTTTAACCGTAATACATTTTTCAGTATTCATTTGCATCCTTCTAAAAATAAATCAATAAAAATAAAAATAATTCCTCCCAAAAAAACTGACGCCAAACTTGTCATGTATAGTGTATATTTAATACTAATAAATATATTTACTAAGTTTTTATTTTATTATTATTATTATTATTAAAAGTTCGTTTTTTTTAAACAACAAAAAAAACCATTGGGGACAACAGTGGGACTGACTGCTGAGCATTTTATTTCTGAACAAGATTGAAGCTTGTGAGAAGCCAGTTAGAAGCAGGACAGGGACACAAGAAGCACGCAGAGGGAAAAGCACATAAAATAATTGCCAGTTGCCATGATGCTGAAGCAAATCATGCACATTCTCTCCACCTGAAAACTTTCACACACATGAATGACCACAGCAGCAGTTTCTGATCATGACATAAGCAGATTTCAGTGCCCACACTGGGGTTAAACAAGACAGGGGCTGGTGTGCTTCAGTGGACACAAGGCGTTACCTTATCCAAAACATGCCCGGGTTCTGATAGAAATCCAACGACCCTGATCTCTGGATGGAAAAGTCATGGTCGAGCTAAGCGAAGAGAAATCAGTGGAGCTCAGTGCACAATGCTCAGAAGTAATCAGCTGTAAATCCATTTGTACTGTTAGTTAAGAAAATCACTTCAAAGTAGTATAATGTTTGAACTCTTTGGCCTCCCATAAAAGCTGTCCCTCACACATGGTGTCTAATACTCTGCTCACTGGCTTTTTAATGTTTATTTGGCGTCTGATTCTTAACTTCAGGCTTTGACAGTTAGTGTGGGCTTACCGTCATCACAGACACTCCCGGGGTGTTGTTACTGGGCTTGGGCCCAGTGTTAAAGTGCTTCTTGATCTTTCCTGCCACTGACAGCTGGTGCTCGTTTTCTGATAGACCGTCATTCTAAAACAACCATTGAAATGAAGCCAATCAGTAACTATAGTTATGAAACAGGAGGACTAAAACGTATTAAGATTGTATCAGTCCTATACTTTAGCAATAAAGATTCGCACAGAGTATAGTGTAATAGATTTAGGTTAAATTACTCACAGTGACCCAGGGATGTTCCAGCACCTGCAGCGCTGTGTATCTCTGATCCACTTCAACTTGCAGCATAGACACTATCAGCTCCTAATGACAGACGGGACAGAGGGAGTCAGTTGGTGAACACAATGACTTACAATAAACAAAAAGTTAAAAATAAATACTATTACTAAAAATGATTACTGTTTAATAATTATAGAATGTGAGTAGACTTTTTAAAACCAAAACAAAAGATTCTAAATTTCCTAATTTGTCTATAACGATAAATTACTTTCTAGTCAGAAAATAATGTATCGCTGTAGACAGATTTTGAAATGACCATGTTACTAGCACAATCATTTTATTTTAGTATTAAAAGCCCACATATTATTTATCATATAATTTGATCATTAAAATTAATTTTTAAAAGCCAAATGTTGTTTATCATACTATATTTTGCTTAAAAAACATTTATCATAATTTTTGCTTTATTAAAAGACCAACAATTTACATAAAAACATTATTACTATTACATACAATGTAGATTTAGAAAAACACATATATATAGCCGCACATTCCATATATAATATTTATTATCTTTTTTTTTATCCCACATATTTATTATTTAATCTGCACATATTTCGCTTACTTTGGCGGAATCTGATACATTGTCCCAGTACGGAAGAGGGAATTCTAACTGTCCCAGCAGTATCTGGTCAAACAGAGCTTCTTGATCATCAGTGCTCCTGAAATAAAGAGTGCAACTTCAGATATGCATCAACAGGGGGAGCTCGTTTCATTGAGTTCATTAATAGTACAACAAATAGCCACATGGTGGCGCAGTAACATCTTACATAACCTTGCAGCTTTGATTACATTACTCAAAGCTGCACTACATACACAGCTAGAATGTATTTAAGAATGAATCTTCGACATGTGGACCATTTTTCTACTGGAAAAATATATCGTTTTGATGGTAATTACAGGAGTTTTAAAACAACTTTGAAAAGCAATATGCAAAAACCTAATAATAAATTATGATAAAATGATACTCTCGCCATATTTTGTCATACACACTGAACTTACCCACGAAATGGAGGAAAGCCACAGAGGAGAATATATGTGATGACTCCAGCGGCCCAGATATCTACCTTAAGGCCATACCTAACAGCAAATAAAAGGTGTTGTTTTAATATTGTGTTTTAATAAAAATTTTTAATTAAAAAAAAAATCACACATTCAATGACCCAGATTTGTGCAAACATGTTAAAATATTCACCCGGTCTCTGCGATAATCTCTGGTGCTACATATGTGGGTGTTCCACAGACAGTGTACAGAGGTCCGTCTACCACGGTGGCCAAGCCAAAGTCACCCAGCTTCAGGGATTTGCTTCCATCTTGATGCTCATACACCTGTGAATCAAAGCCAAGAACAACATTAGACTAAAAACAACCTAATCTCTTCAAAGCAATCTATGACAATGACATATCCAGCTCTCAATTCCCAAGGTGAACGTGTGCGGATCAGTGTCAAAAATATGCTCTGGCTTCAAATAAACAGATATTTGTGCATTTAATGTCTTTAACCTAAATCCAATGATGCTAAAAAAGAAACAGGAGCATCCTAAGCCCAGCTGGCTTTGTGTTTGGCGTTATATAATATGTAAAATTATGCGTTTTGAAAAAGCCTCATTCTGCACTGCAAGGTGCATTTGACATGCATGCTTCCAGCCACAAGCAATTATCTTTGACATGCAGAAAGCGAGCAAGCGCATATGTGAGCCAGGCATGGTTTTTTTCTAGCTCACTGGAGTGTGTTTGAGAAACAGACGGTTTTATTCACTGTTAGCAGGTCACATTTTCAATTATAAGATCTACAGCATTTCTAGACAAATCCCCAGGCTCATAAAAAGGGTTTCATAAACAACATTTCCGTCTTGAATCAGCGAAGGTAGGGGCCATTGATTCATAAACGATGCCTGGTAAAAGGTTCATACGAGAGCAGCCTTGGAGAACAGTACAGTCTGTGAACTGTCGATGTGTGAGTCACATCTCAGTTCTTCCGCTGCAGAAGTGATATCACACGTATACAGTCAGTCTGTAGGTGGCTGGTCTAGACTCAGTCAAAGAGCTCACAGCAATCATCTCTCTTTCTCCAAACACACTTATGTAGTTCCAGCCCACAAGACCTATGAGTTGCATCCGTTCCTTTCCTCAGCATGTACACATAGGAACACATGGTTGTGGAGGCTGGTGATCAAACAGCGCCACTTTAGGATGTGATAAGTGTTGCGTTTGTACCTTTGACGTGTCAGACATGTCAGGATGACTTGAGTTTTGGAAAAGAGGGAAGGATGGCTTGTTGATATCTTACCAAAAGGTTCTCTGGCTTGATGTCCCTGTGGACGATGTTAAGGCTGTGTAAGTACTTGATCGCATTGGCCAGGTTGTACAGCATGCCACTGGCATCCCGCTCGGTGTATCTGTTTGTGGAGGTGATGGCATCAAAAAGATCTCCTCCCTAAAAGAAGAACGAAGATGCAAATTAATAAAACATAGGACAGATATTGGACAGCTGCCAGGTATTCAGGCAGCTGTCACTTTATGACTTAAGGCATGGATACAATATACTGACTGTAATGTAAGACAATATTAATGAATATAAGACAACGTCACTACACGTAATACACGTCATTATGTCCCCATGTGGCGCCATCCAACATACCCTCCAGAATTTCACGTATAAACATACATTTTGTCTTTATTATGGTTAATGATTGTGTTTACTTCGAGAATGACTTTAGCCAGATTAAGGAAATTAAAAAAATTCTGTTTATATGGTAGATTCTCAATCAGAGTATTGTCTTAATTGTGTTAAAATCTGAAAATTGTGTATTCCATTATACACAATATACAGCAAAGAATCTGTGGACAGGCACTTCATATTCTCTTCTGCCCAGCATTAGTCTGAGGTATCTTTGACATCTACTGCTAGGAATGGAATGGTTCCATTGTTGCATTTAGCTTCCAAGCAGTGTGAAATTTGCATGTACACAAACTGATCGACATCACAAGAGTTTTCTTGAGGTTAAGTTGTTTATACAAAGCAGACAGAAAGTTCACGGTGGCCTGGTTTGCTGTTCACATGGCAGAAATCCCCTCAAAGAGTCGAGTAAGTGGAACAGCAGCTTAAAATAACGTTCAGTTCAACAGAGCCAGCACAACTGCACAGGGCGGCCATTACAAGGACCCACCAAGAGCTTAAATACATCCAGATCTCCACAAGATGTACAAAACCTCTGTGACTGGATTATTGTGAATCTTTTTCACCTTAGGTTTGAACAGGTGCATTAAAATGACAACTTGCTGTAGTACACACCTTAACAAGCTCCATGACCAGGTAGAGTTCACTGTAAGTGTCCATTTCCTCAATCAGCAACACAATGTTTGGGTGTTTCACTCTTCTGAGGATAGCAACCTCATTCTGGATCATATGCTCCTGTGCAGGAGAAAGAGATTCGAAATATAAAAATACATTGTACAAATTGCCATAAAAATACAAGCATTTTATTGACAATATCATTATGCTTCATTCTCACCTTTCCTCTGCATTTGCCTTTGTTGATGATCTTCAGAGCGTACGCCCTGCCAGTCGAGTGCTCTACACACTCATGGACTACCGCAAAGTTCCCATCTCCGATCATTCGGCCCACTTTGTACCGATCTGAAATGGAGCTTGGGACTGTGGGTATCGGCGTCTCCTCCAAGGGCTCAGCTGCAGACGGTAAGAAAGAAAATTAGAGCAAGACTGAGTGGGCCTCATTCAGAATCTGTTTTTATGACTGAAATCTCTGTAGGCAGTGGAGAAATTTGATTCTCAACCAACATTCCTAGTCTGAAAATCTCATGAATGCAGCTCATAGAACGACAAGATAACCCTGCATTCACTTCACACCTCACAGATTCTTTCATTAGTGCATTACAGTCAACTACAGCGTGTACACTGAAGTGGAAATGATTGTATAATGAACATCTACGCAAAGCCTTCAAATGAAGCGTTTGTTGTTGACCTCCACTGCAGACATACTCTTGAGATAAACATCTTTACTTGGTGGCACCGAGCAACTATAAAGCTTCTTTGATTAATAAAGGGTCTTCTCATTAATAAATTCAAAACCTCCCATATCTGCATATGATCAAAGAGTTGCAGAGCTCTTTGTATGAAAGCCTGAATGCAATATGTTTGAATGCAATTATAATGCATGGATTTAGAAAAAGCTACAGCCAAACTTACAATGTGTTGTATAAAACTAGATAAAAAATGTTTTTGGTAGTTGGAAATATAACTGAAAAAAAATAAAATATAAATATCAGATATAAAGTAGCATAAAGTGTTCAATTTCTTACCATCACTCACAGGCCCTTCCTCCTCATCCATACTGCAGACTTTGGTAGAGGCCAGAGACAGAGAGGAACCGCTGTGCTGGGATCCCTGTGAGGAAGAAAAGATCCAATTAAACCAAAAACTGACTACACAGCAGTACATGGGCAGTGTGTATGAGAAGTATAACTCCAAAAACCACCGACAACCACCTAACTTCAAAACTGCGGACACAATGAAGCAGCTCACTGGGGTATTTCATCTTTCTACCTGTGCTGGATATCCTCAAGCTGCCCCGTGTTACTATTCCCATCAGGACGGTCGGAACGCTCGGGACACAATCCTCATTCTCACTTTTAAACACAGCACAGCATTCGGATAAAGCCAGTTATCGGTGTTTCTTTGCTGGTTGCCATGGCAGCAGCAAGTGTGAGCGAAGTTACTGGCTGTGCTGTAAATTGGTTTTCGCTCCCGGTTGCCAGCAGTCAGGGTGCAGGGACCCTTTCAGGTCTGCGTGGAGAGTAATTGGAATGATGTCTCCGGGAGCACTGTGCTCTCCTGGAGCTCGAATGGATTTGATTGGACGGTAGTGGCGTGCGACGGCGGCCCAGACGCACCTCTGAGGGGCTGCTAATGGTGAGAATGAAGCGCAAATCTACAGAGACGATACAGTGGATGGGTCACAGTGGGTCAGCACACCTACACGCACTGTCTGATAATGGCAGTTTGAGTGGATGCATATGAGACGGCCAAGGTAGGGTTGTTTAAGTGTCATCAGAAACAGTTTTGACTCGAGTGTGTGTGTGTGTGTGTGTTACCGCATCCTTTTTCTATTTCATTCAGATCACAGTTTGTCCTGCCGCTATCAAAACTCTTGTTACCATGGAAACTGTTGGAGTGTACTAATAATATTTTCCCTCTGCGAGACAGGAAGCAGCCAGAGACGAGCCCATATAAGGCATCTTCCTGTTTCCTGACTGAATGCTAGGTCAAATCACTCCAAACAAGCTGGATTTCTGTGCTTTTTCTCAGAACCGGAAAGAAACAGAATAAACCATGCAGTAAGTATTAGCCTCTCCACTGATTAATCATGCTAAATCCATGTGTTCGCATATAAATGTAAGTACTCGGTTGCATAACAGTCTGTGCAATTATGATGCTGATAACGCAAATTTACCTCAATGATCCCTAATGTAGTGTAGCAGGAACACTCTATCAAATCATCCTTTAAAAATAAAACAATTAACAGGCTCTGTATCAATAACAATGCCGCATTATTGCATTTTAAGATCGCTCTTGTCATTTTGTTGCAGACTAATTGCATAATGGCTTGAATGACTGATTTAATGTCTGAGATGATTTTGTTTTGTGGAGATGCGAATGCCGTGGGGAAATTTAATCCAATGGCCAGACAGGATCCCGCTGTTTTATCAGGATGGCTGCTACTCTTTACGGGAATAGCGGTAGAGACCACTTATCTGAAACTCCATTAAGACCAGTGTGAGAAAATCTCACAATAGTCGCTTATAATCACAATAATCTAATTCCATGACCGGCCACATTAATTTGTTTTTGAAATGCATGGCCATCATTAGCGCTAATGATTGTGTAGCACAAAATAATAAGAAAAAAAATCTGTAAAGTCTGGGACAAATAAAATTGGATATGCAAACTGTCCTATATGAACAGAAGAGGACCCAAAAGATTTGGTAAAAAACACCGGTTGAGTTTGTACTAGATAAAGAGACTTACTGTTTAATGCATTTAGCATCTTCAATCATACGTACATGATGGAAACGTTTCATGACATGCTTTGTGGCAAACAGACAACGCATCAGACCAGAAAGTGACACAGTCTTTTCTTTCTATACATAAAAACAACTATTATGATACAAAACTAATGCAAAAACATAAAACTACATGATTGACAATGGCTTGCAAGCAAAAATATACAGGACAATATAACTGAGCAGAGTCCAAAACAAAAACAGCAAAACAATGAAAAGCAATGGAACACAAGAGGACTGAAAATTACTGTGGAGAAAGAGAAACAGAAGTGGTGATCTTTACATGGTATCATACAGTATATTTTTTGAATGAACATGAAGTAAGCAAATAAAGAAACTACTCACTCAAAAATGAAAAACTCAATGCAAGGACGTTTTGCAAAATCACTCTTTTTCTGTTTCACAAAAGAATAGGTTTGGAATGACATGAGGGTGAATAAATGATGACAGAATTTTCATTTTTGGGTGAATTATCCCTTTAGGAAAGTCATTATTTTGCTCATGTACAATAAACAAAAGCACAAGTACATGCAAAACGTCCTTTTAAACATCCATGTGTAATGATATCATACTTGGAAGACGCTACCATTAGTTTTTAAATTAATGTTCATGGAATGAATGAAAACAACACATGCACACAAACACAATGTAATTTAAACACCGGAAAAGAAATAATACAGGTGTGAAAACGCCAAAGGAAAATGTGAAGAGCATGCAACCCAACAGACAGCTTGAGGGGCATCATGTAATGAAGATGTAGAATGTGTTTTATGCTATTTAAATGAAACTAAACACATCCACAGAATTTACTTTGTCCATCTCAACAATAATTCAAAGCGGAATGCTACCTCGAATCCAGCTAAAACTCAGGAATTGAACAGGTGTCTTTTCAGTTCAATTCTAAACAGCACTCAGCTCTTTTAGAGACAGGTGTGATGCTGAGCTTGATGGCCTCACTTTCCATGTTATGCAACACACAAAGCACTCATCCTACCTAGTTAACCATCCATAAAAAAATGACTGAAAAAAATCCATTTAATCTAACGCAACTATGGTTATACGAGTTAAATTGTAACCTCATTTACCTCGATTCATCCTCGTTTAAGCCAGATTGAGGTGGATTAGCAGACTTGAAAACAACATCCCTATTTTATGTATTTTGACACGGATTAAAAATGTATTTGTCGCCATAGCATCAAATGCGTATGTGTTCCATATTTTTCCCCAGAGGAACTGAGATCTTGTGGAAAAAAAGAGAGATGATGGAGGGGATATGCCTGAGGACACAGGGGCCACACACACACACACACACACACGTAGATATTCCCAGTATAGATCCGGCACTCTTGTGTAGCTTATTTCTAAAAGTGGGTCATGCATTGAATGTAATCCACAGCACGGGCTTGAGCGGTGAAGCTAATTAATAATAAATCAGTAGTAATGATCAGTGTTTAATTCATTCACATGGAAGGAGTGAGGTCATTTAAAACTGCAGTATAAACTATCAGATATATATATATATATATATATTACAGCAGTATTACATTGGCAGCTGAGTACTACACACATTAAGCAGTGTATTAGAACACAGCAAACTAATTGAATAACCAAGCCACAAAGCCGCAATAACAACATTCAGAGACTCATATAAATTCATAAGCCAGATAACGAAGTGCCTGTTTCTTTGGAAGCATTTGGAGTGAACATTCAGTTCTTTTGCATTTGTATCGTATTTATGTAAATGTTTTTTCTCCTTCCTTCATTCACAGAACTCCACTGGGGAGTTTTCAAAGCCTGACCCACTTATGCAGGAGATGGTTGTAAAGACGCTGAGATGCGTCTCTGCTTTGGGCAGATCTGACTGTCCCAAATTCTCATTCTGCAACAGCAATGAGCTGAGAGCAAAGCCATCTGACAGAATCAAACCGCATAGAGATCATCCAACTTCAAGAGCTCAGGCTGCGGTAAGAGATAAGTGAAAGAATGACGGGAATCTGAGAGTCTTTGCTGGTGGGTGGAGGACGAACACAAAGTGCTTGGCATCTCTGTCTCTCAGCCGGCACGTCGACCGAATTGCATTTAGAATCATTAAAAGTCAGACTCTTCCTCAGGAGGAAGTTTAGCCACTTCTAATGCCATCTGGAACAGTTTCAAATACAAAAAGTTGAACGTGTGTACTTTCTCTCGGAGGTGCAGTGAATTACGTTTTGCTTTTAACGTCATATAAAAGCAAAAATGTTCAGTTGCAATGCTACTGAAGAAATGCCATATTTGCAGTCAAACATTAACCAAGAAAAAAAATGGCTAGTTATATGATCCTTACATGATGGCCTCCATATGGCAAACCATGTAAAATAATGAAAAAATAAACATTTATCTTGGTTTTAGATATGAATGGACTGACGTCTTTCCCAACGTGCGTAACATTTTTCAGAGGTTAACCATAATAGGAGAGCACTTTTAGGAAACTAACTAAAAAATGCAGTGAAAACATGAGAACATAAACCAGTTGTTTCACTATGAACTGGTTTAAGGTCAGTAAAGCTTCGATTGGTTAGTGGCCAGCCGTTTCTCTTAATCTATTTTGGGTCAATATCAGCACGTGAATTCACTGGCTGTAGAACAGGACTTTAACTGCCTGGGGCTGGATTTGACATGTCCCAAAAGCTCAACATTTTGATCGTTTGGAATGGAGTGCAATATCCTCGGTGATTGAATGCTCTAGTGCACTTTAGTCATGGAGAACTAAGAAAGAGGAACAGACAGACACTCAGAACGAATGGAAGACAGAGAGACCCTTGACTCTTAAGAGAGAGAGAAGCCGGAGTAATCACTGGGGTTTAAGGCTCATATAATAATCTGAGAAAAACTCTGGACTGGGAAAAAGTTTAAACCTTTGCGTTAGTCTGCAAGGATTAGAGACAGTTTGACCTAGTCAAGAGTGCACAAACATCTCCCAATCGTACACAAACTTTCCACAGAAACCAAATGGTAACATGTTTCTTGGGGGAAAACAGTGAATAGATAAACACTTCCTGGTGAGTTGCATGCTCCTTCAACAGCATGTATCAAGCCATTTCTTTTTCTCAATGCTGTCTCAATCAAGGTCCAAAATTAGCACTAGCCAAACACCAAATGTACGTAAAATGGTTTTGGTGAGTAAATAAAAAAACATTATTACCTGACAAAAAGTGAATAAAAACTGCTGTATAGTCCATGATTTATATGTAGTCATACTCTCACTGACGTAAGTAATGTGAGCGAAACAATTGAAAAATATACAAACTGTTTATAAAAAAGTGCAGACTTGTACTTCAGTGGAAAAACCATGTCAAAATCTAGTAGTCTTTAAAATTCAATTTGGTGACACTTAAGAGGAATAATTCTTTACATTGTTTGTTTTTAAGTGCCACGGAAAATATATCACCTTCTATATGATGCTGCTAATTACACATCTTACAAATCATGAAAAATACAGCTTCATGGTATGTACGAAAAACGTGGTGTTTATTTTCTCAAATTATCACCTTTGGCAGATAAATGGCAAAAGTTAATTCTGGACCCCGATTTCAAAGTCAGTTCATGATCGCTGCTCTACAACAAGTAGAAGTCATTTTCCATGGCTGACACTAGTGGACTTTCATGCTTAACTCTGATGACGAAACATGAGAGACCGAAAGTTTCCAAATGTAGTGGCCCAGACTAAGGATTGACTGGGGATCTTAGTGCCACTTTGAAGAAGTGGGGAAGTTAAGCTGTGCTGTCAATGATGGCCTTGTCCATTTCCTGAGAACATAGAAGGAGCGCGTTATATAGAGCCCCAGATGGCGAAGGAGGGCAGACAGAATCTTCTATCTAAGTGGAAAAGGATCTGGACACTCATCACACGATATACTAGAAAAACACTACATGAAGGACATTATTCGGCACAACAGAATTAGATTTAGATGATACATGATAGCAAATGAACCAGGTGAACAGTAAGAGATCTGAGGTTTATGTTTGAGCAGGCGTATGAGCTAGAATATAAACGGTGTGTGTGAATGTATTAGGTTGATTGTAGAGAGAATGTTGTCTTACCCTGCGTTTCTTCAAGCTCCCCGGGCTGGTAGGAGACGGACTGGGTGATTTTGTAGAATGGGGTGTGGACAGCTGACTGACCGGGGTCCCATTCACTACAAAGAAAAAGTAAAAAAAAATGTCTTGAGTTCACAAAAAAATGTACAAAGTTTGTGAATGAAGCTCAGCAAATATTTCAAGAGCCCCCAGGAGGCTGCCAGTGCTCTTATATTCAAAGAGCGAGCTTTTCAAAAGCCTGTTTTTGAGTAAGAAGAGAAGAAATCGCCCACACAGCTGCTCCTGCTTCCCACACTCGCATCCCTAAACAAATCCTCTTCGGATAGAGCGCCACACACCCAGTGGCACAAATCCCTCCATTTCTACAACCTCACTTCTTCCAAGGCCCATCAGTCATGGTAAGACTGCACTACACACCACTGAGAAGATCCAAACTCTCTGTCAACATCAGGTTGATTCATACTCACTGTTTGCTGATACAGATTGGGAATTATCCCTTGACAGTTTTACACTCTCTCATATGTTACCAGGACACACAAAAGTGAAACATTCATCGCCAAAACTGATTTTTTTTTACAGAGCATCAAAAATAATTATTATATTTTTAACTGCACCCTATCCACTCTAATTCACTTTTGAAATAGATTAAAGCAGCAGCTGTGAATGGAAAAGTAAAAGCTTGTATAAAGCTAACAGAAATAAACCAATTTGTTTTATGACTGCACTGAATTTTTATACATAATACATCAAATTATTAGATATACATTTTTAACTAGGCCAAACTAAAGTAGTCAAAAGCCACTGTAAAAATGCATAAGATGACATGAAAAAAATATTTTGGAGAATTTAATTTAATTACCAAAATAATTTAATGCACACACAACCAATATTGGTTCATTCATTTACACGAGTAGATCCTAAACTATTTTATTTTGTAGCAGACAAATATGGGAATGTCAAACACAGCGCAAAAAAATAATAATAATAAAGATGTACAGTATAAACAGATTGTTACAACATTCCTCGGTCTCTATGAAGACGAACTGAATTACTGATTCACATTAGAAGTCACATCAAATAAAATCCTTCTGGCGTCAATTCCAGCTGAATAAGCCTCACTATTAAATTCCGTCTTAAAATGTAAAAGCCAGCGTCCCGTGTATCCGCGAAAGAGCAGTGAATCCGCCTCTCCTACCTTCGTATTGCAGCATCTTGAGACACAGTGCTATTCCAGGTGGCAGAAAGCAGCAGCACTCGCCGAGCGCGGATTCCAATGAATGGAGCAGCGGAGAGCGGAGCGGAGTACAGAGCGTGAGCCGCCGCTCGCTCATTGGCTCGCCGTCTGCCTGCGTAGCTGTGACGCGCGGCCGGCCGGTGCGGTACGGTAGTGGGAGGCGCGGAGGGCTGAGGTAATGGTGGAAACGCGCCGAATCTTCCCACCGACAGACCTTTAATGGCACTCGAACCACGGCCAGATAGAAACATAAACACTACCGTATTTAACATGAGACAGTGATTTCTAAGAGCTCGTGAAAAAAATAAAATAAAACTGAATGACCATTTTACTAATATACAAATACTTGATCTCTAACGTTGTTTGATCTCAGGTATTTATTTATTCATTAATTCAGTTATGTAGCTATTATTTGTTCTCAGACATTTATTTAATTATTTAGGTTCCTGAATACCACTAGCTTGCAGGTGAACCGTATTAAAAGCCTATAAAATGCGATAAAAGCAATTTGTCAACGTGACCCTGTGTGGTCTATGCGGTGTTTACAGGAAACAGACAAAGATCAATTATAGCTTTTTAGATGTCAATACTTTTAGCGTTTGGTTTATTATTATTGAACGTGATTAAATTTAAATCTAGCTCCCTGCCATTAACAAACAAACAAAAAAGCTCATTTTGGGAGTTTTTGAGTTCACTAAGTTGAAGTGCTGTGAGTGAGTGTGTTTGTGAGTGTTTACAGGTTTTGCTACACTTGTGAGTTTAAAATTTTAAAAATGTTCCTCGTTCATATAGTCAAGATATTTGAAGAGGTCTGTCACTACTTAAGAGCTTCAAAATGATCCAAATTATTTTTTTCAAATATCAAGAGGTTTGTATAAGAGCCAGATTTACAGCTCCATATGAAAACCACTTAATATGAGATATCTTTACTAATGTGTTTGTGTGTGTGTGTGTGTGTGTGTCAGACTGGGGGGAAGAAGTACACTCATTAGCACCATCTGTGGTGCTTCATTAATTTGATGCG
>JAUMHE010000059.1:11462947-11480610 GCA_032359235.1 Enteromius mattozi
TTTCTAGAGCAAGACCAAACAAAACAATCATCTAGAGTAAAATGAAACAAATTAGTCAACTAGAGTAAAGTAAAACAAAAGAAAACAGACAATCATGTAGAGTTATATTTAAGTGGGGTGCTTATGTAAACAAGACATATATAAACACCCCTAATTCACTAACTGCAACACTTTATCACCATGTACAAAAGTGGCACAATTTGCCTCATTATTTTTCACTAAATGCAATATATGGGAACATTACTGAAACCCAGATTAAACTTCAATCTTAGATTGAGTTGCTAATCCAGATTTGGATTTTAATATGGATTTAACTCACCAGGAAACAAAGAAATTCTGCTGACTACAATATCTGTGGAGAGCGTGACCATATGCCAAAGGCAGAATATCTGGCCATTTTATTGAACAGGAAGGGAACGAGAGGTGAGGAGAGCTCAAGAGGGGGTAAATGGCCCTCCAGACAATGGAAGGCTGTTAGAGACTGAAAGACATGGCTAATTAAGCAGGGTGTGTGTATGCAATGGGGCGTAAAATCAGTTATGTCCATACGGCAAACTCCAAGAAGAGCAAACACATGAATGATTGCCGATTACACGCCTGCTATGTCTCTGTCTCGGCCCGAAGCATATGCCAGAGGTCATTAAGAATCAGTTGCAGTATGCAGGACACGTCTGTCTGGTTATTTATGTATGTGTGTGTGTGTGTGTTAACTATGTGAAAGCTGTGTCTTTGTGTAGCTTTATATCCTGTATGTGTCTGTGTGTGTAAATATAAGCTTAACGGATAAGAGAGCCATGTCCGTGGCCTAAACCACTTATCGTACATCTACCTCTTTCTCAGACTAAACTCCCCACACACTCCGACACACACTACTGCCCACGGTGACGCCACAAAGGCTCAGGCCGTTACTAAGCAACTGGATCATATCGTCATAGAAACTGTTGAAAGGGGGGGTCGATCAGTTTCTTTGGAAGGAGAGATCATGAGGGAGCAACAAGCATGGATAAAATTAGCTCATGTCCAAAGTCCTGTCCTTTGTAAAGAAAGACAACCAAAACTGTGATACTCTGTATATGTGTCAGAATGTCAGAGACAGACAGAAATCTCCAAGCCTGGGACATTTAGAGGGTGCGTGCATGGTTGCAGATGACGTTAAAGCTCTGAAACGTTTAATTATGAATTTCAGATGCATGCCCTCTTTGCTCCCATCTGTCAGCAGTGTCCTCCAGCATCACAAGCAAAAATATAAGCCTGCGCTCAGCATTACCGGAAATTTCTGGAGATCACACGGGGACTAGATCCAGGTCAGTGGCCATCTGAGGGGAACTGAGTCAGATGTGGCACAGAAAACTTTTCTAACTCTTAAATATCTATATGCGAATCACCTGAATCAATCAATAAAGCCAGTAGTGCTTTTATATGCAAAACTTGCCACTAAGGTGCTCTGGATAGTTGGTAGGGTGTTCATTTGTGGGTCTGAAGAGTCGCAATGTGGTTGGTTAAACATCAAGTTAAAAGAGCTGAAAGTCTCTTTGTGGTTCTGATAAGAGAATTCAAATCTGGCTTGTAAGATTACCAACTTACTGTGTGTTTAAGAAAAGTGGCAAAAGGCCAATAATAAAAAATTATGTTACATTCACTAGTTTTAACATTACTCTATGGTAGTTTAAAATGATAAAAGTGGAAATTCTGTCATTAATTACTCACCTTCGGAACACAAATGAAAATATTTTTGATGAAATCTTAAAGAGTTTTCTGACCTTGCATAGGCAGCAATGCAACTGAAATGTTCTAGGCCCAGAAACATACAGTAGTAAAGACACTGTTAAAATAGTCTATGTGACATCAGTGGTTCAACGTTAATTTTATGAATCTATGAGAAGAATGTTTGCGTTCAAAGAAAATATAACTATTTTATTCAGCAATTCTTCTCCTCCATGTCACTGCTTGCCACTATTCATGAAAATCATGCGGTCTCTGGTAGACTATATACATCACAATCTCCTAGTTTTCACACAGAAATTGCAAAAAAAAGTCAGCAGAATTACCCAGTAACTCACCATTAGTATTGTCATCTATACAGAGTTGTAGTATGACTTGTTCTTTTCTAGTACAGCATCACAATGGGGTTTTTTTCATCATAAAACCTTACACAATCTATACTTCACATCCTACAGTAACACTCCTCACTATATGTAGCAAGATGAAATAAGGCCTTGATCTACTGTCTCTGACCTCATTATACAGGTTATCAGAAATGTGCCATGAGACTCACGCAAAGACCCAAAAACCCAGATCTCTCTTGCGATCATGAGCTTTTCGAATTCATTCACATTTCATTTCCACATAAAGACGGTGGCTACATACCTCTCACAAGCATGATAGCAACTGATGTCTATTTTTAAAATCACATCAGGTTCTACAGACATCAGAGCTAGAGGCAGATGTTGGTTCTGTTACAATGATTCAAAAGCTGAAGACATCAACGCCTGTCAGTTGCATGTCTTTTCGATACTTCAGTATTTTGCAAGAAACATATGGGTGTGAGAGTAAAATACACCATTATTTGCACCAAAAACAACTTTTAAGTTGCATCAGGAATTTGATCTGATATGAAATCTGCCTTGCATTAACAAAAGGAAGACACATCTCCACCAAGCCATATGATACTCAAGTAACTGGCAGGATTTGTAGCTTGAAGAATCGCATACATTTACACTTGGCAAAATCACGTTCATACTCTCTTGTGAGTAATCAAATTGCAATCCATCTCCTTATAATTAGCTTTTTCACTGACAGACAGACAGGCTGAATTTCACTCTGCTTTCTCAGAAATATGTCATAAAATGTGTTATACGCCATAAATATTCTCTGTTTGGAGCACATTTTACATTAGACTCCACCAAGGCAGGTGATAAACTGTAATTTTATTCAGTGACTGAAAGCAGAAATCCATATTTTTTCTTTCATAAGGCACAGACAGGTTCATTTACATACATTAACGCAGCAGAAAAAAAGCTAAAACTATTGGTCTACTGAATAATATCCTGGCTCAGCTCTCTTATTGAACTTTCTCTCAGCAAATAAAATTTAATATACATGGATTTTCTTAATTTTTTATATATTTTTTTGCAAACTTTGTAAAACCAACACAAGTGAAGAAAGTGAAAAAAGACTGCGATGACATAATACCAAAATGACAATCACGTTATGTAAAAGACAATGAACTACCTCATGACTCAACAACACTGAACATTTGCTTTAGAAATTCCATTAATCACCTACACATCAAACAAACACAGCAACAATAATATCGGCATAAACTGCTTCCACACCTGGGTCCTGCATTCAAACTGGACAATAAACAGGAAGATGTACTTTTATTGCTTTGTTAATTGTGCACTTGAACTTCGACTCCACCTGCTATTTCATTTCGTTCATTTAATGCGTTCATCTCTTTTTTTCCCTAACCCAGATAGATTCTTTTATTATCTTCTTTTATTTTCTCTCTCTGTCTCTTCTTCCTGGTTTCTGTTGCTTTTGTTCATACTTCTATCAGGACAAAATCGTGTGCTGTAACTGTGCAGCCCAGGTTTGTTCATTAGACAGCTCCCTCAGGCCCAATCGATCCCTGTTCTAAATTTAGCGCTACCCATAATGCTCTTACTTTATCTGGATGGTGACCAGGGTTTTGATGCTGTGCTGTGTAACCTCTGATATCAGTCCCACACAGTGGGAGGAAGGCTTTTATGAATCACATTTTATTCAAAATACATATTTGTTGCCCAATATGCTACTCTAAAAAGGCAGTCTTGACTGCACATGATATAAAGTGCTCCGGTTTTCCACATTCAAGGTGATTTAGAGGGCTTTTCAAATAGAAAAGACCAAGTCTGAAAATCTGAGACACTGCCAGCACAGAGATCAATGGAGAGAAGTCTGTGCGCAGATTAATTAGAGTTTAATGAATTTCAGCCAAATGGTGTCTGCTTATTTGCACATTTCACCTGGCTGAGATGAGACACATTGAAAATGAATATGTACAGTGACATTCAAAAGTCCACCTTAAAAAATCTTGGATTCAAAACAGGGATATTATAGTTAACTAAAACTAAAACCATAAAATGTTTTTGTTAAATGAATTTTATTATTAAAATATAAAATAACTGAAACAAAAAAAAAACTGCACATACTTAATAATAATAATGACACATTACTAAAACTTACAATAAATTAAACTGGAAACAGAAAAAAGAAAAACAAATTCAAAATATTAATAAAAAAGTATCATAGTATCTCAACGAAACACTAAAATAGCCCAGATTCAGAATTAAACCTGGAAATATACTGAACATTTTAAGAAAAATTATGTAAAATAATTTTAAAATGTTTAAGACTATTTTGAGGTTGCTAAGCAAATTTGCAACATTAGTCATGTGACAAAAGATCAAATTTCCTCCCTGAGGCACATGATGCTCTTTGTATCAGAAGTTCATGCAGCTTTAGTGCTGCCTTTATTTTTTACTGCAAAAGGGGACGCACCAAATTAAAATATAAAATGAATGTAAATAAACATTTTCATAAAACTTCTTGTCCAAATAATATAATATGCTATGAAAACAGTACATTCAAACAGAAAAATGGAAAAAAAAAAACCTCTTTCACAAGTGAACTTTTGAACTGTACTTCATTGTACAATGTGAATGATCAATTATTTATTAACGTACGTCAAAGCACATCATGCACACATGCGCCCTTCTGTCATTCTGCATGTGTGGGGTGGCACAGCTGTTTCAGAGTGACACAAAAAGGTGGGAGGAATTTAAATGAGAGCAGAAGCCCAAGTTATTTCTGTATGCTCTGAGCCTCCGGTTCTATCATGTTGAGTGTGCGTGGGCAAATACACAGATTCCCATTCATAAACTAGACTAGATCTGCCATAAGTCTTGCTGCAGGTTAGGGGGAGATTTCTGCTGTAGCATTTGAAATAATGAGACTTCATTATTTATAATTCAAGGCTTGTGGGATGAATTCATTTCAGAGGTTTAAAAAACAAGAGCCACATTGTTTGGACGCTGAGCCCCCTTCTTCTAGGATATTTTTTGTGGGTTTTACAACTATTTGAAACACTTTTAGCTCTATGCAGTATTTGAGTCAACTGATAACAATAACATAACAGTAATTCTCTTGTTGATGAATGAATCAATTCTAACATTTCTATTTCACAAGCACTCAATTATCCGGGACTCCCAATGTGCTCAGTACACTTTCAAGTTTTCCGTGCTAGTTCAAAGGGTGAGCTTACATAACAAAAGCTATTGTGAAATTAGTTGTCTGAGGTAAAAATCACATTCAATTATGACAGCAGTATCAAGATTTCCCTTCATAAACTGGCAGTCTTACCTGTTTTCCCTCAAGAGTGTAGATCCTCTTGACGATGCCCGAATCGAGCTTTATAGCATCTGTAATGTCAGTGAGAACTTGCTCAAAGGAGTGAGCCGTCTTCTTGTTGAGCAGGATACGAACTGCCTTCCTTGGCTTCACCCCGCTCCGGATGATGGTGACCAGTTTGGGTCTGATGAAGTCTTTGCTCTCTTTGGACAGCGGTCCTGATTTGGAGCTGGCTAGAGACGTGGGGCACTTGATGGAGCCCAGGGCCCTCACATTCACAGACCAGTTGGGATTGACATTGTTGGAGTAGTCGAGTTTTTTAAAGGCTTCGGTGGAGCCACACACATAACTCTCACCTAAAATTGCGGAGAGAACATAGTGACATAATATAGTGTGAGATTTTACCCATTTTCAACAAAAAGAATGAGTGCATTTCAGGGTAAAAGACCCGAGGCAGTGACTGGTGATTTTCACTGTCGATTGAGCTGTCATCTCTTTTAAAATGCATTGATTTAAGGTAGAGCCATGCAGACTTAAATGCTCATCATTGAGTGCCCTAATTCTGTATCCTTGTCATCACTTCTACTGCTCTAATTTTGAAAAGAGAATCCAAAAGCATCCAAGGCACCAAGCTATGGCATTTTTAGAGCATCTCTTAAAACAATATGCTAAATTATAGGCTTATTCGATAGACTAAAAGGCCATTCATTCAGAATACATTGTTGTACTAAAAAACAACAGCAAAGCACAAAACAAAGGGCAGGGAAATAAAAAAGTAATTTTGACATTCATGGCAATATGAAACAATTTTATGTTTAGAATTTGATCAGTACAGCACAAACAGGATATTTTAGGCAATCCTGGGCAGAACGTGGCACCGAGAAGAGGTCACTTTAATTTGTATGATTAACTCATTTGTGTGCTTTTGTACAAGCTGCTCACTCATGTTTTCTCATGAGATTGTGTTGTGAATGATGCATTTTTAAAAGTTGAAATGATACAGACATTGTGTTCTTGCACAAGAAGCTGAAAAAACAGGCAAATGAAATGCAGCGGGAAAATTATATCCATCTTGCTAGCACGTTCACATTTTTTTTAAAAAGTGTGGTGAAACAAAAACTATGTTCTATGTGAACTGGCACTTATACCGCCCACAAATTACATGATTTGGTTTTGCTGTCACCTGAAGCACGAGACAAGATGGCGTAGCAGCTCAATTGAAAGGTCCATACATAACTCCGTCCCTAAACACCACAATATTGAGTGTCTCCGCCTATTTGCAACATAAACTCCACCCACTCTAAGGTCTCTGTGCTGCAGTGATAACTACTCGCTTGTAGTAGCAGGCTTAGAGGCTTTTTTGTTGTTGTTTAGAGGCAAAAATAAAGAATCTAAAACAAATCAGTGAATGATCATTTGAGTTCTTGTCTAAATGGTAAAAGATGCATCCAAGAATGCCCGAGAGATATAGCAGGGTAAAGGAATAGTTTACCCCACAATTTACTCACCCCCCAAGCCATTCTAGGTGTATATGACTTCCTTCTTTCAGACAAACACAGTCTGAGTTTTTTTTTAAAAAATGATCCAAGAAGCCAAGAAGCCAACTCTCTCGTGAATGCACATACAGCCGTTGCCGGAAGTCTGAGTTATAATTTTAAAACTATAACTATTATTGTTACAAGAACCCATCAATCTGCTTCAGAAGACATCTGTTAACCCCCCTGGAGGCGTATAGGCCACTATCCTACAGTATATCCTAAATAATGGCCACTATCCTCTATCATTACCAAGCTCGGAAAAGCCAGGATATATGTTTTCGTCTGAAAGAAGAAAGTCATATGCACCTAGGATGGCTTGGGGGTGAGTAAATTGTGGGGTAATTTTCAGTTTTGGGTGAACTATTCCTCTAAATATCTTGGTCGGTCTGTGATCCAGCTGATGTAGTGTGAAATGTGTGACAACAAACAACTGTGTAGTGAGAAAAAGAACAAACCGATATGTAGTGTTTGAGCGACATTATACAGGTACTTACCTTCCACCAGCTGATCTATACTGCTGATTTTTTTGATACCATCTATTGTGTAGATGATTCGCACCCCTTGGGGCAGGTTGACGTTGTCAGAAAGGGTTCGGGTCAGGTCGGCCAGCAAAGCGTCAAAGGTTCTTATCCGGTCCGATGAGATAGCGTACACTATGCCGTTGAAGTACTTGTCACCATTGCGGTAAAAGCGCACTTTCTTGGCCTTCTTCTCCTGGCTCAAAGCTTTGAGGGTGCGCGTCCGGTACAGGCTGCAGTGGGCGCTGTGAGTGGGACTGAGCAGCCCGTTCGCCCGGCCTGCGCTTCGGCTGTTACGTTGCACTTTATCCCTCTCGTCGAAGTGTTCCTCCATGTCGTCCAGTCAAATTAGATCTAAAGCGAAAAAATAAAATGTGGAAAAGAAAAGTTACCAAACTAACCGTGTAGGTTTAATCCTTCAACCCTTTGACATGGGTGTCAATTAATGGTCTGAAAATAACCTTTTAAGCTTACGTGTTTCTTAAAGCTAATTAAATCCCGCGTCTGTCATCCTGTTGTTGACAGTATCACTTTGGCATATCACGTTTGACATTTGAAAACGTGCTCAAAAGTCTGTTATTTTTTTAATATACGTTGATTAAAGGTTATTTGTGTTTCAGGATCAGTATCAAGTAAGGATGTTAAAATCCTTGACCGAGATCAAAACGTGCCAAGTTCTTACAATGAGATGTTTTTTAATACATGTTTGAAAATATTTCATTAATTTTTACAACTAGCCTAATTTAGGTTAGAAACTCTCGAAGTGGTTGAACTGTCAATTAAAAAGTACATGTTTAAAAAAAGCTTTAAAACTAATTTCAAGGATTTATTTTTAATTTGAAACTAATTCATTTTAGCCTACCTAGAAGGTTTTTCGATCTGAACGCAAGCCCTTTCATAAAAAGCTCAAAATATATATGAATAATAATAATAATAATTAAAAAAAAAAAACATGGTTACAGACACACAGAAACAGTGACACTGACACAAATATTTTTATTTAAAAATAAATTATTAAAGATTGTGGAGTTAGCCTAGTAGGCTACATTTCGCCCAACAATAACAGTTTGACATAGTCGCGCAAACATAGGAAAATTACTTTGTTTTTTGAAATACGATCACGTCATTTTTGTTCAAGTTTAATTTCTTAATGTATATAACTTAGATCCAACAATCAACGTCATGCCGCTGACCACTAACAGAGACATAAGCTTAACTATTAAAATAAATTAGAATGAGCAAAACAACATTAAAAGCCAGGTCAAAATGTTTTCGGTTCGCTTTATTTCTACTTGCAGAAAGAAACATACCTTTCTACGTGCCTAAAGGTGAAGATTTAGGAAATATTGAAGGTTTCTTCGTAATCGTCACGATTCAGATGTTGAGTTGTGTTGACAGGAGTCGTGATGTGAGCCCGGCACCTCCTTTGTTGTCCCGCAGAGGAGGCTGGCTGGTCGGTCGGCAGCTGCTGTTCTCTCTCTCTCTCTCTCCTCTCCGTGTCTTGCAGTGATTTACATTGGCCGCTTTCTCATTGAGATTCAGCCCCGCACCGCAGACCTGCCACAGCCAGCCATCCCTCCCTCCCCACACACACACACACACACACACACACACACACACACACACACACACACACCCCGCCCCGTTCCTCTCCGGTGAGGCTGCTCCACAAAGTCTCTTTCTCGAAGCTCCCTCACGACTCGGAGAGAACATGTGTTTGTACACATGCTCAAACTCGCGTTGATCATTCAAATAACATTAACGACATCAATTAGTCTTAAATATAATTATGTAGGCGTATTCTAAAATTACCTAATTATATAAAATAGCTTCGTCGTGTTAACCTTGACTCTTTATAGCAGCATGCGATGAAAATCCCAGATACAGCAAGGTGACACTGATACAATGTTGAGACGTTGACACAATTATGCTATCCTGTGCCTTATGTCCTGCTCCTGATTACTGCTTTGTCAGGTCATCATTCATATTCCCCAGTCAGTTATTAAACATGATGAAATTCAGATTTCAGAGAACCCAAAGGAAAAGAGGCGTACAGCAGTCTGATGAGCCAGGTGTAAAATAATTGGAAATTAATAAAGGTTGTAGTTTTGTCCTTTTTGTCCCACTTTTATTGGTAAGACTGATCATTTTGTAAACTCGGTAAACTGTTGGAAATTTGTCATTTTGATTTTAAAACGTTTTCCACAAACTTTGAAATGGTCAGGAGTTTGTTGACGTGACATTGAACTGTATGTTAACTTACATCAGATGGCGAAATTATTTTATGTTGACATTTCAGTAGTTTTTTTATTATTATTATTATTTATTTATTTATTTTAAAAGTGGTTTAGAATGAACATTAACTTTTTCCCAAATCCCTTTTTTTTGTTAACTTTTATATTGGCTTTACAGCAGTGAATATAATTGTGAACAACAGTAGAATATTATAGTGTAACATTGATTCAATTACAAGTTTTTGTAATGTTTTGTAATTTTTTGCTGTTGTAGTTTTTATGAAAATTAGACTGCATAAGTGATGATTACCCATCATTACTTCATAATGTTGATTCAATGACATTACCATTTTTTGTTGTTGAAAAATTCCCATTGTTTCAACATTAATTGCAGGTACAAAAGAACCAGTATCACTTTGTAATATTAATTCAATGCAGCGCTGACACATAAACACCGACTTAACTTTGTTTCAAGTTTTCATAAAAGGAATTGCCATCTTATATGACAATATATTTAATTAAAGAAAATACCTTGAAATGAAATAACACAAAACCCAATAAAATAAGACAAATAAGAATTTTTTTTTTATAATAAGTTTTTACAGAATAACATTAAAGTCCAAAGTGGCCTCTATCAAGCTAGGTCTATGCTTTGTTTTACTGTTCTTAAAAAAAGAGTAGAATAATATAAAATAGAAATCTAAAAATAATCAAACAATAATTGATGGACAGCCTGTTGAACATTTCTGAACTGAATTAATGTTTCAATCGAGGTAGTCGACTCCTTGCTGGTGCTTTTTTGACAGACCCCTGCATCATATTTGAATGTTGCCTCTTACTCTCTTGAACTCTGCTTTAACCAGAAACAAAACAAAAATATATTAAGGATATCCAACATTCTAAAAATGTATTTAAAAATACAATTACTGAAATCAAAGACAGAGCATCCACCTACTGTGTCTATTCATATAAAACAATTAAACTTGAATAAAATAATATTAAAGGGATAGTTCACCTAGAAATAGTTATATAACCTGTCCAAACCTGTTTGACTTCTTCTGCAGAGTGCAAATGTACAAACAAATCTGAAAGACGTAATGTTTGGAAAGACATAACAGTGATGAGTAAATAATGACAGGATCATTTTTGGGTGAACTAACCCTTAAGTTATTGCTCATTCTTAGTCTGCTGAGATTAAAAGGATTGGTCTTGTTACTCAGGATTTTATGTATACCAGTCAAATGAGTAATATACATGATGATAAAATCACATTCTGTTCACAGCGATGATTTACTTGTAACAACTGAATGGCTCAACCATCGGCTGAATGGCTGTATGTTTTTTCTATGTTGCTTAAAATATGTTTCAATAAGACCTGGCATTCTTTCCTATGAAACAAAGTGGTGTGATTTGATGATGACAAATGTGTGCATTTTCACATTTACATTTTGTCTGGACCCAGCGCTGTCCTCCGGGCTTGAACTATCTGCTGCTTTCTGCTCATATCCAGCGTTGAAGACAGCTATAGGGACACATTATCAGAAATACCTAATCAATACCTAATAATCAAACCTACACTGTACAGTGCCTTGGATAAAAACACCTGTCAAATGAATACACATTGAAAGCACAAACATGGAAAATTACTATTAAATGCCTTCCTCACCTTTGCGATCTCTGCAAGATATGCCCGCCTCTCTTCATAGACTTTCTGGTAAGTCTATTAGGAATAGAATGCAGTATGTGTCTTTTTTAATATGACCAAGTAACTACAAATTGTAATCCTTCCCTATTCTGGCATTTAGGACTCTCATGTCAGCATGATTGTGAAATAATTGTTATAGGGGAATTCAGCAGCCCAGACCTAAACTCATTTACTTCCTCATGTTGATGTTACAATTAATAGCTGGAGATTTTGTACGACAAGATACATGATGTCTTGACTAGAGAGTTTTCAGTAGGAATGATGGTACAGGACTTCACCTTTCCTTCCTGCACAATTCTCATTTGGAAATCCTTCAGTTGGGATTGAAGGCTGCACTTCTCAGTAGACAGCAATTTCAGCCTCTGTCTGAGAGCATCCTGAATAAAAAGCAAATATCTGAACAAATGGAACTGAAGGAATTATTCACCCAAAAATGAAACATTGCTCAAAGTTTCCTCACCCTCAGGCCATCCAAGATGTAGATGAGTTTGTTTATTTGTCAGAGCAGATTTGGAGAAATGTAGCATCACTTGCACTTGAATGGGTGCCATCAGGATGAGAGTCCAAACAGCTTAACTTAACTAAACGTTACATTAATCCACAAGTAATTAATGAAGAATTTGTTTCTTACAAACATGCATATTTTGGCTTCACAAAAACGTTAATTGATGTCTGAGTCTTGTGGATTATTGTGATGTATTTAGATTTTGTAAATTTAGATTTTGGAGTGAGCTATTTCTTTAAGACAAGGAATAAAGAATGTTCTTATGTAATGTGTGATTATATGATAGGGATAAAATAAAGATTGTTTGCTTGGGGTCAAGCCTGACCTCAAATATTTTCGCTTTTTAAATATTCTAATTGTCATCCCATCCCTCTGGCATGGCCCACCCAAGTCTTTCTCGCTTCTCTTCCCTCATTTACAAATTACTTCTCACTGATTAATTAATTTTTTTCAGGCTGTCTCAGCAGATTGATTTTAATCTCGTCTTTGGCAGAAGACCATGTTCAGCTTTGCCAGGATATAATGAGAAACAATTGCACCATGCAACAATAGCAGCTGAAAATGAAATGTGTATGCATAAACTGAAGCATAAACTAAAAGCGTCTCTCCCATGTTGCACAGACAGGGGCGTGAGGGAGCAAAATCTATATTTAAAAGCCTGTGTTTTTGAATGCTACATACTGTGACATTTAGAATTTTATCGATTATAATAAAATTTTATTTTTTTTTATTTTTGTTAATATTTATATATTGTTGATTTTGTTATTTACTATATATAATTCATATAATTATTTAATATTTACATTAAAATTATTTTATAATTACATTTACAATTTCATTTAGAAGTTTTGTAAATTTGTAGCACTTTTTGCAGCTAAAATGCTTACCTCTGGCATTTCATCATATGCGCGAATAGAAGCCAGTCGATCTGAAGAGCAAGACAAAAGTTACAGTGATGTAGTGTGTACACGATACATCAAAATAACAGCATGGCTTATTCTCTCACAACTCTGCCTCATATTTCATTCTGTATCAGCATAAGACCCTTAATCATTCATTTTATTGCAACTGATGTGAAGAATAAAATGACAGATGTGATGAAGAGGTTGGTGAAGATGATGAAAAGAACTTAAAAATGAATCCAAATCTATTATAAATCTGTATGAATTTCTTTGTTCTGCCGAACACAAAGGAAGATATTTTGAAAAAAATAATTGTAACCAAGCTGTTTTGGTCACCACTGACTTCCAAAGCAGGAAAAAAATACTATGGAAGTCAATGGTGACCAAAAACAGCCTGATTAAAAACCTTTTTAAAAATATCTTCTTTTGTGTTTGGCAGAACAGAGAAATTCATACAGGTTTGGAACTACTCGAGGGTGAGTAAATGATGACAGAATTTTGGGTGAACTATTCATTTAAAGATAGAGCCAACATAGGAAATCATGAATGAAGTATGTGAAACTGTGGACATGCACTATTTTTTCTAGACTATTTAAAGCTTATCAACTAAACTGTCCCATTATTTTTCTGGCAGGTGCCCCCAAGTGTGTCTTTGTGTTATTGCAGACTGATTGCAGAAACACACCATATATAAGAGAGGCCTGAAAACACCACAAATTACAA
This sequence comes from Enteromius mattozi, assembly GCA_032359235.1. Taxonomy (NCBI): domain Eukaryota; kingdom Metazoa; phylum Chordata; class Actinopteri; order Cypriniformes; family Cyprinidae; genus Enteromius; species Enteromius mattozi. Next base: position 11,476,464 of record JAUMHE010000059.1, read on the forward strand.
AATATAAAGGCAATGAGTTATATTGTACTATAAGATAAAATACTATACTATAGTAACAACAAAAAAAAGAGAAAAAGCAGCATTTCTTGCTACCTGAAGGGTCACCGCGGAGGGTCTCGAGTCTCTCTCGAACGACTCTGATTTGTTTCTCCAGCTGCTCGTTCAGTTCCAGCTGTGTCTCATACCTTGTTCTCCACTCGTTCTCTGAACAGAGTGGTATGGTTCAACTTTTCATACGAATTTAACATTCTTTTTGCTCATTAGATTACTGGTCAAATGTAATTTTGCTCAGTAGAATATGTTGTAGGTCAACGTTTCTACCGGTTTGTTCATATACAGACCTTCTCCGTCAACACTGTGAAGTCTATTCTCCAAATCTGCCAGTGTGCTCCTCAGGTCAGACACAGAGTCCTTTAACATCCCCCTTCAAAGGATCCACAAATTACAAAAGAAGTCTAATCACTGTGCAACTGCAATGTCTGATATATTCATGGTGACACCAGTTAAACTATATTATTATTATTATATATAATTATATTTTTGCAAAAAATGCAATTTTTCACTACAGAATGGGCTCAAATGTAAAATATGCCAAAATTTGAAGCTCAATAGCATTTGAGCAGAATCACTTAGCCTACATTCATAAAACAAACTGCAAAGTGTTCATAGTTGTCACCTATAATGCACTTATTATAAGGTTGATAATTATTACAATAAACAGTAAATTTATCTAAATCTAAAAAAAAATGCTACTTTTCACTACAGAGTGGGCTCAAATGCATATTTTAAAGCTTACACTTGACACCTAGATGAACACTTTGCAGTTTTTTTTATGATTAAGTCGTTCTGTTCAAACGCTATTGAGCTTTAAATTTGCATTTGAGCCTATTACCAATGTCTGCAAATGATTTACAGTTTATTGTAATAATTATCAAAAATATAAAAGGTGTGCATTGTAGTTCACATCTATATGAACAGTTAACGGTTGTTTTTATGACTGTAAGTCATTCTCCTCGTATGCTATTCAATTCCGCATGTAACTTTAGAGACGGTGCCTAAATTTGCGAATATCGAACGTTCAACGTCAAGCCAATTTTATACGCGACATGTTTGGACTTACTTGACCTCTCTCTCCTGCTCGATTTCTGCTTGCAATTGGGATACCTCATAATTTCTGAGATCAGTTTCTCCCATCCTCAGTCTGAGTAGTGAACAGGTTTCTTTCATCGGTGTCTTTGTGATTGTTGGGCTGTATCCACGGCAACGAACAACCACCACACTGATATTGGGTCCTATTGTGCTGCGACCTTTTCAATAACCTTTACCTTGATTTACAACAACACTCACATGATTTGACAGATGAATATGAAAATGTTTAGGAAAAGACAAGAAGACTCTATGGCTACAGATAAACTAAACTTTAATAATTCTTAATTTGAATCATTCTAGTTATCTTCCAAGTTCTCATCTTAAAGCATCTGAAGAATGAAGAATGCAAAATATACTTACAATGAAAATCAAAAATACTTATGGAATAAACATTCAAACAAGGTCAAATAAAATCATATACCCTGTTGTTGTTTCTTTCTATAAAAATAACCATCTTAAAATCTTTAAGAAAATAAAGATTACCTTCAGGAGTATAATATTTAACGAAAACGGTAAAATATGTCTAAGTGCATCCTTTTGTAAACATTGCTCAGTATAATATCAATCTCATTATCAATACAAAACAATACTTTTTTGCTACAAGAATGTATATGATAAGTTAACAGTTGACAGCTAATAATTTAGTATTTTTTCTCATCCTTAGGCGGCTTTTCTTTCTTCTCAGTTTCTTCTCCTCCTGAGCCATCTTTCACCATTGCTTTTGCAGTCTGCTTGCCTGTGGCCTTCAGTATACCCTTCATGCCCAGGTTGTCCACATTAAATGCTGTGATACCTACATTGACAGCAGACTGGACTGCAGTGTCTGTAGCTTGTCCTGCCTCGTCTCCATACCTGACCACAAACATGGAGATATTCTGAGCTAAAAGACAGTCCTGACAGAAGATCACGTTATGTTGTGGAGTTTTGATTCTGAAGGATATTTGAAATAATGTGAAACATTTAAAAATGAACAGAACACAGTGCACAGACAAAATGTTGCGTTCACCTCAGTTTTAATTCACAAAGCACTCTGACAGACCGGTAATAAGAATAAGCACCTTCTCAGCAACTTCTGAATGCTCAGTAACTCAAGAAAGTAATGCACTTTGGAGAGGTTTAAATTTGACAGAGACATTAGTGAGAGAAAACAGTGTGTTTTTACCCGCCACCATTTATATGCTGCTAGGGGGGTCCAAGAGGCTTCCTAGACCCCTAAATCTGAAAAAGTAACAGGTAAGAGTACATTAATCCACTTCCCAAAGCAAAGTTTGGATAGTTATATAGCAAAAAAGAAGTAGTAGTAGTATAAGGTGGGAAAAGAATAAAAGGAAAGCAGAAGAGAAACAGTGAATCCTGAAAAACATTAAATAATCAAAAACACCTACTTGTGCTTCACAGTAGTCACAGTCTCTGAAGTTATACTTTTGCCAACAGTCTTTGCTGCTGTTTCCAGACTCGACCAGAGAGTTGACAAACCTACAGAACAAAATTTGCATCTAAACACGAACTAAAATATCTTTTGTCAGGTTATAAAGGATCTACAACTTTGATGTACCAAGTAAACGCAGAAAAGAAAAATGGCAAAAGCATTTCAGGATTTATTAGTTTACCTTGTATGCTGCTTCCTGCCACTAGCTTGGCTCCATCCATGTTGGAGCTGCCTTCTTTACTTTTCTTGAGAGATTCTGGGATGAGTTTGGTACCGTGTTTTTTCACATGTGGAGCAATTTCTTTCCCAACTCTACCAGCTACAGCAGCAACACCATCCACTGGTGAATAAAACTAAATGTATTATAGATGTTGCAGAACAGGATAAAGAATAGCTCTAAATACGTCAGTATATGATAAAACATCATTGTTTTACCTAGAAACTGGCTGACTTTCACAGCACCCCCTGTGGCCTGCTTGGCTGCATTAAGACCTTTAGTAACCTTGGGGCTGACCTCTGCTGGGGTCTCCTCTGGAGTGATGTTTTCTCGTAGCTTAGTTGCTCCTTTCTGGATGGCTTTACCGGTAGCTTCAGCTCCTCGCACAAGCCCCCGACCCATCCAGGAGGTCCCTGCACAGTGGAAATATCAAGGTATCAAAATACCTTTAGCACTTAAATTTAGAGTGTTTTAGAGTGGCCTCTAGTGGCTAATTATAAAATGCACCAAAGTTCCAGAAAGGGGCTTCTCAACTTCTACTTCAATAGAAGAAACAAATGTAAGATACAAGATATCCAGTGAGATTCCTATCAATATTTATGGTTTATTTTACTCTGGTTCTAAAGTTCAGACCTGCTAGAATACTCTGAGACATTTTTTCACTCCAAACAGGAAGAGTTTTATCCTCCCCTCCTGGTGTTTGAGTTACAGATGTTTCTGAAGGAGGAACCTTTCCGGTCAGGTTAATGTCTGTTCCTGTAGCGCCACCTTGTTCTTCATCTACCTTAAATGAAAATCCCTCAGTTATGAGTAATACGTAGCAAACTTATGAGTTATACAAAACAAATGCATAGATTCAGAGTTCAATAAAAGTCTATTTTTTCAACATTTTGGCAAAACCAAAAGTGAGATTGAGTACCTGGACCCTGAGCTGTGCCAGCGCTGACAGCTGTTCCTGGAACAGATGCCTGTCCGCTGTAGGCAGCTCTGAGGACAGCACCACCCCAACATAGGACCCCGGCACTGCTGCGGTGGTATCAGGAAATGTGAACACACCTTTGTTGCTAAGAAAGACTGGTGAGTCTGGGTACAGCGGGTAGATCCAATCACAAACCTGCAAGCACAACATTTCAATCAAAATGTAGAGATTTTGATATTTTTTCTGTACATGATCTTTACTTTAAACCACAAATAATTTGATGTAGAAACATTTCACTCTGCTAATAGATTTCTAACTTTTCAAGATATAAAAATTGGAATAGTATTTTCTTGTAAAATGCACTCCAACAATCAATTTATTTACAACTTTGAAAAGTATACATATAATATCTATATCTATCTATCTATCTATC
>JAUMHE010000059.1:11480640-11499253 GCA_032359235.1 Enteromius mattozi
TGTGTGTGTGTGTGGTGTGTGTGTGTCTGTGTTTAGCATTAATTTCATACACATTTACAAAATTTGTTTATGTGATTAACCATGGTTTTATTGTATTGACTGCCATAGGTTTTAACAAGAAACTGCTTAGGACTTAAAAACTTTAGTAAAAATGTATGAAACTTTATTAGAACTTTATTAATATTATATTCATATTAATAATTTAAAAAAACATAGTTAAGAGAAATAAGATGTGCTGAAAATTGTATAATAATTTATTTTTTAAATAATGTATTGCTTTCAGGTTATAGTTTAATAATATACTAAATGTAAAAACATATAAAAGACTAATATTGTGGTGTTCTGAGCAGGTTTGATGACCCCTGCTTTGAACTACAATAAAGATTAACAGTGTATTTGGATGCGATTGTGCATATGAGGCAACTGGGGTCAAATAAGACTGCAATTATATTGCATATGTTTGTGTACTGTGTGATTATTCAGGAAGCCACCCTTTGTTCTGGGTGACTAAAGTGGGACAAAAGACCACAGTGGGACACATGCAGCAGTTATGTTAGCGTGTGGACTCCACGTGTCCTACATCAAGCCCCAGAGCAATGTGAGCACTGGACAGCTAACAGCCCTCAAACTGGAAATCTGCCAATACTGCACAGAGCCAACGCTCAGCCATTCAATGAGATTTCTATTTGCTGAAACAGCATGCAGACCGATTCTGCACAAAGAACCCTGGCGTCATCCGTAACAGCTTGTTTCTAGCACCGCACAAACTAAACAGACCTAAAGCTTTCGATTTAGTTGAATCAGGTTGGACTAACTTTTGTGAGTTTGACAGAAGAGGTGGAGCTGTGAAACCACCAATTTGACATCTGAAAGTGAAACTTTTCTAATCCACGTTGGATTTTAGTAATTAAAAACAATCAACTGAAAGTAAAACCTCCATAGTTTAAAAGTCATCACAAATACTACTAAACCAAATAAATCTCAAGCCTTCTCTTAATAAAAACACAAGGTTTCTACTTCTCTCTTTGCTCTATAACGCACAAGAATGTTCCTGTAATTGTATAACATGAGAAGCATTTGAGTTATTTTGCGGTCAGCCATAAAATGATGCTCAACAACAACCAAACCCTACACAGACGTAATTCCTTGTTTTAAAAACAAAGAATAACACCCAGTTTCATGTGATCATCACAAGACTTCTCTGGTGTGCAGGGTAAACCTATACAATTCTTGTGAAGGTGATGAATAGTTTGTTTATAGCACAAATAAAAGTGTATATAATGCAATGCTATATGACCAAAGTTTCAAACAAAGATGAGAATGTTATATTGTCCTACTAAAACTAATTCATACACACACACACACACACACAAACATCTTAAGATGTGTCTTTGACAGTACAATTATCTAAAAATCCTTAAGAATAGGCCTAGATTTAAAAAAAAACAAAAACATATGGTTGCTTAAAGATAAGAGATAGAGATAAGTTAGATTGAGTTTTGTATTACATGTTATCACGTTTGTTATCACCTGTAAAAGTTCTTAATATCTTTTATTAAAGTATTTTTATCAAAGTCTTGGCATCTTACACAATGTAGTATTATGGTACTTTTTTAATAATTTGAACAAACTTATTTGTATTATTTTTATGTCTATTAATATAGGTCTAGTAACTTTGGTATGTGCTTTGTCTTTATATAAGTGTCAGTTTTAGTACATTTATTAGGCCTACTTCACCCGAGACAACAGCTCTAATAGACTAATCTAAGTTTAGTCTAGTAGCCTTATTGTCTAATATGTTATCCCAGGATAATTTCAATTACCAAAAATTATTCAAATAGCTTTAGTATATAATAACAAAACTTGGGTGAAAATAAGACACACAAATATTATCCAAACACAATATTTACCTGTAGGTATGCTGGGGCATAGCTGGCATTACTGTTCTGGCTGTTGTATATGATTATTCGTAGGTACCCTGGATAAGAAGGGGCGCTGACATGACCCTCAGCAGAAACGAAAAACATCTGCACCCCACTGGGCAAGAACAAAATTTCCATGCCAGCCTCTCTGAGACTGACTGGGGCAAAGGCCTGGCGCTGGTTTGGAGCAGTTTGAAATGGCCCGTTGCCTCCATGAGAGAGTGACAGATGCCCTTCTGTCGGTTGTGGAGTGTAGGCTGGTGGAAGTTCAGCGGGTGCAGTGGAGCCCGCCGCAGGGGAGGCAGGCCGAGCAGAGGCCCCCCCTGAGGCTGAGACAGGTGCTCTGCTGGTAACGGCAGACTTGGGGTCCTGGAGGACAGGAAGGGTCGGATAAAGGCGCTGACCCGAGCTCGCTGTGGACTCCAGCACCCCGAGACGATCGGTGATTTGGCTCAGAGTCTCCTTCATCCTCAGCTGCGTCTGTCGCGCGAAGTCCCAGTGGCGTCCGACGCAGCGATTCCCGCGCGTGCTCACCTCGAGCCCTCTGAGGAGATGCCGCCTGCCCAGTTTGTACAGAAGAAGAGCTTGGTCCTTATTCCCCACCTCATCATACTGAAGCCCTGAGTTTAGACACTGCAGGGCTTGTTTATAGCTTTCACGAATGGTGCTGATTTCAGCCGGTTCTGGTGACTCCATTGTAGTGCAAAGAAACGTAAAACACACAACCCTTCAAAAATGAACAGCAACTGCAAAACAAGAAGCGTGACACCTTTGGCACCGTGCGCTTAAATTTGTGGTGATCTTATTTTTTCCCCATGACACACGACGAAATTATGTAGCTACTTGGTCACCAAGCAGGTTGGACCTGATTACAGGGAAAAGAAAACTATACAAAGTTCATAGCGCGTCCGGTCACTACGTAAAAGTTATACTTCTCACCCCGAACAAACCTTTTTTTTTTTTTTACATCGTCCTGTAAGGCGCTAGAATTAGTCCCCTTCAGGAGAGTCACAATTTCAGTAATAAGCATTGGGAAAATCAGTTCTTGACTCACACCCAAAGCAGTTTTAGCGCATAACTGGAAACCATTTCGATGGGTTACTTAGCGCGCGATGGTTCTGTAGGATGAATTTGTTACCTGTGCGGTTTCGCTAACGTATATTATCTTAGTTTTACCCTTGCAAATTAATGTTTCCATTTATAAAGGCTACTGACAAAATCAATTAGCCTTTATAAAAAGACACGCGAGTTAGTGGACGCTAGAGGTCGTTTTGCACCATAAAACCCAAAGTTGTTCCTTTCAAATGTACTAGGCTGGTCAAAAGACTTCACAACGCAAGCAGCAATGCAACTCGTTTCGTTTATTGAAATTCAGTTAAGTACATGATATTGCACTTAGTATACAAGTAAGACACATTGTATACTAGAAAGAAACCCTAAAAGGAAAATAGACAAAGTGGTACAAAACCGTTCGTTCATTTCATACTGAGGGAAGAACACAGCCTTCAGACCAGCAGCATGTTGGATTTACAGAGAAACAAGTCACTTGTTGATTACTTTTGTCTTAAGCAACCTATGATAAAAATCACATTTTAAAAAGATTAAAAGCCACATTTAAAAATCAAGTTCATTCAATATTTACAATAGACTTAAGCGCTGCAGTTCATTTGTTGGCCTCAAACAACTAATGTGGGTCACAAACGTCAAGAGAGAGGCAGAGACTCCACAGGCTCAAGCAGGGACACGCCACAATATCTGAAAGACAAGGTTATTAGGAAGAGGGTAAAAACCAGACACTATCCACATTATAAATGCCTTCTTACTTTGAGCTCTTGTATTTCTCCTGGATTGCCTGTTGGGGGCGACCTGCAGCCCCTAAATGGAGTTTATGAAGCTCCTTCAGACATGGGCTGATCACTGCCAGTGAGTAACCAGTGAAGGCATACAGGTTCTCAGGCTGCAAGAAACAAACCCATTTCAGGTGGATTATAGAATAGCCTGCACGAGTAGAACTTGGTTTATACACTATAAATCTCATCTACAGTTGTGGAAGCACTTCATTGGTTCATCCAAATGAAAAATGGCTTCTGTGAGAAAGTTAGACTCACCCACAAATTCTTATGTAGTGTGTAATTGGCCAGACAATATGCAGCTGCAGCGGTCTTGGAAGGTAGATACTGCACAAAGGGATCCACCTCAAGCAGGCTCAACTCTGAAAGATACTGTTTGGGCAGAAAGGAGAAAAATCAATATCTAATTCAGAGGAGGAATTAGCAAGATGAAACTCACTCACCAAAGCAAGGTTTATGGTCCTGGCACAGATATGCTCCTCCAGTGTGTACTGCATCAAAAACTGGTGAACGGTGGGTGCAGTCATGTCAAAAGCCAGCACTCGGAGCAGGTGCTGCTCCATCCGAAGCAGCTGTTTCTTCGTGTAGGTGTCATCCGTGATGTACACAAACTCATCCACTTCCGGAGGATACACCTCCTCGTATTTCCTAATCAGACACACCAGGCGGTTACATCAGTAGGTAACAAATTTAAGGAGAAGCACTCATCACTTACGCAGCCAGGAGTATGGCAGCTGTTCCCACAAGCTGCAATTTTCCTCTCAGGACAGACATGCACGAAAGGAAGCGGTCCAGGTAATTGACAGCCAAATAGAGAGTCTCCGAGCACAGCTTGTATTCCTCGCCAACCTCGACCAGCCAGTCAACAAGGATGATCCTCATACAGTTGGTTATGTCAGGCTGCTTTCTCATATAACCAGGCTTTGGCCTGTACTTAACCTGAGACAGAGTGTATTACAGACAGAGAAAGGGCAACTTGGAACACATGCTAAACCCAAATATACCAACTTCACATTCACGCAGGTATCGGTGGATGTCCTCAGCATATTCTGGAACACACAGGACATCCTCAGAAGACGCGGTTTCCTCTTCCAGCAATGACTGCATGGAAGAATCCATGCAAGACCCTAAACATTTAAAAGAAATAAGTAAAATAACACCGAAGCCACAAGAAACCTGCACTGTGAGTGTATGAGAAGTGCCTTTAAGTTGTGCTGATGTGAGGTTATAAACATTCAGAAGTCATACAGACTTAAGCCTGTGACGGGGGACTTAATATTGTATTCACACCCACAGTCCTCAACATGTGAAGGGGATCAAAACGGTTCAAAAAAAAAAATTGTCCATACACACATATGTATGTGTGTGTGTATATGTGTATGTGTATGTGTATGTGTATGTGTATGTGATATATATATACACACACATACACTTAAGAACTCTTGATCTACCTCAGTTTTTACTGTAGTTTAAAAAAAAAAAACAAAAAAAAAAACAGCCAAGACTTTGGACTAGGGGTGTCAAAACAGTTCCTGGAGGGCTGGAGCCCTGCAGAGTTGTGTCAACCCTGCCACAAACACACAAACCATGCAGTTTACAATTAAGCCTAAAAAGACTTGATTAGTTGGATCAGGCGCGTTTAATTAAGGTTGCATCTAAACCCTGCGGGGCTCCAGCCCTTCAGGAATTGAGCAACAACAACCACTCCTCCACCAAATGGGAGGTTATCCAAATAGTTGAATTTAATATTGACACACCCTCTTACAGACTCGCACGGTCAGCATACCTGAACCAAGATCTTGGACAGCATCATCTACTAACAGAAGCTCAGATGCCAGTAAGCATGACGGTGATTGTTTAGTTGTCTGCACGATGACTGACTCAACCACGTGATCACTCGATGCATAGACCGTTGACGTCAGCGCATCACGAAAAGCTGGCTCATATTTGGATGAAACCTAATTAAACGATATAAAAACGTCACTCTATTGTGCGCTGGGAGCAGCGCTGCACACACTTGGTACTAACCTGACCAAATACTCGGTTATGCTGATCATTCTCGGTCAGGACACCGAGCACAACTCTTTGGCCGGGCTTGTGAGCGCGCAGGCCATCCGCTCTCCCCAGGCCCGTGATGTTCTCCTGACGACTGGACAGAGGAGCGAAGCCACGGGAAGCCATTTTACTCTGCTAGAAAATAAGTAAAGTCAAGGTCAACTCCTACTTGAATTAAATACACTTTAAAAAAAGCCGTTCAAAACAAACCTCTTCTTGCTTTAAACTCTTAAAAAAACCAATAAATTCTCAATGAGTGGCGCAAAATGCTTTGACGCCAATTGTCTCGCTAAACCTTTTATGCGGGCACGTCGATAGTCCTGACCAATCGACATGAGGCTAGTTAACGCATTTGACTTAATTGAGATCTCCTACGCTTTCCAGCTGTTGCAAATAAATGCTAATTAAACTCTCGTCTAAGGTATCGTCACGTGGCAACATAACCATGGAAACAGAGGACTGTTTGCTGTATTGATAGGTGCTTCTCAAACGGAAGGATGCATCCTACAAAGACTGCATACCTAGGCTGCCACCTCATCAAACGTCGCTGAAGGCCATCAGTCGGAGGGCTCTTCGTTTCGTGTCCTTTATTCAGCTGAATTTGAAGGATGCATGGGATCCTTCAGCCTTCAGTCACCCACAATCCTTTGCACACATATCATTTCATGAAAATAAACTGTCGAAAAACGATTAATTAATGATCTTGTCTGAATTTATTGTGAAATGTAAGAGAAAAATAATGTTTTCTGACATGAAAGCATAGATGTTATTTTTTGTTTTGGTGTAAATTACTCTATAAACGCTAAGCCACGGGGAAATGTGGTGGCCAGCTGTGATTCATTGTATTGCAACAATAGAAAGCCAAATGATTTAATGCTTTGTAACAGAAAATATTTCTGCAAAACTAACTTTTATTAGTATTTTTATGTCGGGAAGCACTTATAACTAGACTCGTTCTAGCATTTATATGGGAGGACTCTAGCCTAGTATTAGCCTAGCATTTGAACTTTTAGATAACACATTTAAAACGCATAATGCAAAATAAAAATGTTAAACTGCAATATATAGGACCTTTTCTTCACACATCAAACGTAGGTTATAAGATTTACAAATGTTGTTTGTATTTATTTCACTCACTGTATTGATTATAGTTTTAAACGTATAAGAATTGTAATTTTGATATTTTAAGCTTTTCATTGCTATTACATAAAAAGGTGCTTCAAAATGATTTAGTAAATAGTAAAACAAATGTTTAAACATGAGCTTCAGCAGTAAGGTTTTAAAGTGTCCTGCATTTTACAAAAAGCAGAAATCTGTTTTTAATAAAAACCAACCCCATGGAACAAAAAAGTGCCAAAGTTGCAGAAACATCCATTTATATCTAAATGTATTTTAGATGCGGCAACTTTTTTTTTTACTATAGCTTATGTAATCACCCTTAAGTTTTTTTCCAGTTGCCTTGATGGTCCCGCAATGCAACAAATGGATTTTTAATTAAAAATATCCCATGTGGTTTCTAGATATACATAGGTCACACAAACTGCCTGCATAATAATTTAAAGAATTAAGAAAAATAGTAATGTGTATAGCAGCATATCACACTGCACAGCTTCCACTGCTTGACATTTCTTATCACCGACGCAGATTTAAAACTGAGAAAGGCTGTAGATGTGCTGCTCACACTGAGGATGTTTAAAGATGTTTACACCAGCGTGGGCTCTCATTTAAGCCTGACTCCTGCAAAGACCGCTCTCAATATGTGATGTAGGCCTCAGCGATTCACTGCACGGGCCTTGACCAGGGGCTTCTTTAGAAATGAGATTCTCTGCAGGTCTCGCACTACAAAGCCTTTATAAATCCAATTAAAGATCCCTGTACAATAAAACACAGCAGGGCTGCATTCAATATCTCAGGCACAAACATCTCGCTACAAGATCGCACAGAAACAACACTGACATGTTTGGAGAATTGATTGCAAATTTAAACATCAGGAAAACTGCTTACTCCACATTTCAAGTGAGTAATTACAGCTTGAATGTCTACACAATCATTTGAGATTTAGAGATATAAGACCTGTTCCTGTCTCACCATGGCCATCAAGTTTATTCTTGGAAACAGGCTCTGCCTGGAACTGATGAATTCTTTCTGACTTTCCTCGGTGCTATTGTTTTCTCTTTGTCTGGCAGAAAGAGAAATTTCAACAATAACAGAGTGCTGACAGCCACGGTAAGATATCTAAATCAGGTGCTGCTAAATCAGAGCTGCTTCAGACGATATAAACTTCAGGATTCTTCTCCCTTGCAAGTAAACCCATGACATCTACACAAGAATATTCAAAGAATGCAGTATGAACACGCACACTACTGACGCACGTTAGCCTACTTGAGTTCTGACGTGTGTTGGCCTAAGATCAGCATTTGTTTAAGGGATTACCCTCAAACATAGTTAAGAAGTGAGTTATTTGTATATATTATGTACATTTTCTAAAGTTTGGGGTGAGGTGTTCTGTATGCTGTGTAAGGCAGATTGAACTGGGTCCTTGCCAGTCTATTATCATGATGTATTGCAGCTGACAATCTGCCGGCAGCTGAGGTATAGCGATAAATTTCCAGTTCTTATATATGTTGAGAACTGTCAATGTCAATTTATAGCTAAGGCCCAAATTTTTTTGTAGGGTGCCAAACGTCAGCAGGCAGACATGATGAGTTTCACATATTCTTGACTGGCAGAGCATGGTTTGTTGCTTTGGTTAAAGCTGGATACGTACCTGTAAATGTTGGAAAAAAGACAAAGATAAGTGATTAAATATGCATATATTTTGTAGATCTACAATTTCAAGGATCAAAAGAAGACCCCATATTTATTTAATTAATGTGTGAAAATATGCTATTTTTAGTTGTTTTTAGCAACATTTTTATCTAAAATGTAAATATTCTGAACATTTATGCCTGTACCACACTTGTTTAAGCCAATTAAATTAAACTATATATATATATATATCTATATATATATATATTAGAATATTTATTTTCTTTTCGGTCATATCCATCTGTTCATAAATGTTAAAAACACTACATATACTTTGTTCTGTTAATGTTCTAGATCTACAGCTTCTCTGCGAAAAGACCATTTTAACTAATGTTTATGAATTTAAGACAAATAATTACATATCATTCATTTATCAATTGAATGTTTTGTAAATCTACAACTTCTCTAAGAAAAGTTATTTTTCAAGTTTTTTAATTAAATGAAATAAAACTTACATAAGTATATAAGTACATGATTCACTCATAGATTCATGTGCATGCCTGCATGAAACTTTTAAAAGGATTTAAAATAAATCTTGTTTCATATCCACCCCTTTGTCCTGAAATATTAGCCAAATTATTAAATACACATTTATCCATTAAATGTTCTGTACATTTTACAAAGAAAACACTTTTTATTTATTTAAATGAAGATTTTTTATTACATCACATTAAATTAAACTTATTTCAATTTTTTTGTGTTGTTGTTTTGTCTAAAATCCATATCACTGTCTATAAATGTACAAGTGTGCCTGATCTGGCAGCTGCTAGGCCACTAGAAGGTGACTCTGTCTGAGCTGTCAGAGAAATACAGAGACCTCTGAGACTTGGATTGCTATGCAAAGGCATCATCTCAGCTGGGAAATAAAATGGAAAACGGGAAATAGAAAGAGAGAAGAGTGTGCTCTCTGACTCCGACATGCTTCACTGTGTAAACCTTCCCATAGTGCCTAGAGAATTCCACAGGATAATCCTGATTGACACATTGCTGTTGTCTGCCACAAAGCTTCTTCAAACATGACATTCTTGTCAAAATCAGTAGAGCAGAGTCAGGGTGAGCGGATGATTCATTATCAATGTGACCCATTCCCCCTCAAGTTAGCTCACAGTCTAATGAAAAATGCTTCAGGCGGCCTTGCCTCCGAATGCCATGCGTTAACATTCAACCTACTTGAGTGCAAAGGGAATAGATGCACCAAAGCTGGGCTCAATCGCTTGCATCAGGGGAATATGAAACCTTCTCTGATTTTTACAGTTTTTATGGATTAGAAGAAAAATCAGCCAAGGCACTGTTCTTATCAAAATCCAACAGCATTCACTAATGTGCCTCAGCGCTGGCATTAGCTGGTGCAATTATAAAGACCCAAAGGACAGGATCAGACACAGCAGGACTCAGGAAGGGTACCAACAGTCCCCGGCGGGCATCTGAGCTGACAGTGGAACGCCGCCAATATACGTCTAGAGACAGAAATTGCCCTCTACCTCCTGTCCTTGCTCATTTTATGAAGAGAGCGAATACTCGGATGAATGTTAAAGAGGTAGTTCAGCAAAAAACATTTGGTCATTATTTACTCACCCTCATGTCGTATGAATTTCTTTCTTCTGTGTAACACAAGACAAAACGGGTTAAAAAAATGGAAAGATTATAAAAATGATTGTAATTTTATATATCATTATTAATTTGTATGCGTATCTGTAAAAACTTTTAGTTACACTTATCTATTGATGTTTGTTTATAGAGCTACAAGGTCTCGAAGAAAAAGACTATTTTAACTCACTTAAATTAAGTGTTATATTAAATGAAGTTAAATTAGAACTTATAATTAGTTATTTTAACTTAAACATGTATTAAAAACTAAATAGAAACATATCATTATTGCTACGTCTTTTTTCATTCTTATCTTTGCCCATAAATGCTGAAAATTTAAGACAAATAATACATTATACATTAATGTTTTGTAAATCTACAACTTCTCTAAGAAAATTACCCTTCAATTCAAAACAATTATCATAATTTTAATGGTAAAAGAATAAAAATGCTACAGTAAAAACCTATTAATTGGTAAATGGTAAGTTCTTAGTTTCGTCAGGACTTGAAGCTATATCTTAAGTTGATAAATTCATGTTTATTGCATTATTTTAGTGTGTAACAAAGACAATGTTTTGTATTTGTTTGTGACAATGTTCACCATTTACATATTAGTTTTTTACTTAAAAGTTAAGTTTAAAATGTAAAACAAAAATGTTTCTAGCATATTTTTATGGTAAAATTTTGGTAAAAATAGCTTTTGTCTTTTTACAGTTTTTTTTTTTATGGTGTACCGTGAAGTTCATTGGTGATCAGTGTTGTTTTGGACCCTATTGATCTGCATGGACAAAAACAGCTGAATGATAGTTTTGGAATGACTCAAGGCTGAGTAAATAATGATATAATATCACGTTTTAGTGAACTGTCCCTTTAAGAGGAACAGAGAGTTTTCTACTGCTTTAAGATGAATCACTGATGATCAATGAGTAAGAATGCTAGCCTTCATTAATACCGAAACAAAATTCTCATTCATGATACAAAATAATAGAAGCGACAGTCATGCTTTGCTTTGCGTCGATCCATAAGCTTGTGTTCCGTGTCTTCAGTGCACAGAGCAGAAGAGATAAGACCTTCCCAGGAGGCATGGCGCCTCAGTCCTATTGACATGCATAGCTCTGCCCCAGCACTTGCATCCGAAGCTCCATCCATATGCCAGTCCGCTCCAGACTCTCTGCAGACAGACAGACATGTTACAAATTCGGTTACTGAGATAACAAAGAGATTTTATCAAAAACTGACATCATTGAGCTATTTTTAAAAATGATAAAATCAGAAACAGCCAGTACTTCTTTTTTCATTTTTCATTATCAGTTTTTCAAATCAAAGATTCTGCCACCTGAAGATTATGTTCAAATCTGACTGACGTACCCGCTTAAAAATAAAGGTGCTTAAAAGGTTTCTTCACAGCGATGCCATAGAAGAGCCATTTTTGGTTCCACAAAGAGCCATTCAGTCCAAGGTTCTACAAAGACCCATCTACTTCTTACCTTTTTATAATTTGAAGAACCTTCTTTCGCCACAAAGAATCTTTTGTGAAACAAAAAGGTTCTTCAGATGTTAAAGGTTCCTCATGGAACCATTTAGACAAAAAAAAGGGTTCTTCTATAGCAATGTTATTTTAGTTGTATATGGCATTACTTCGAAATCCCATTTTGGAACCTTTGTTTGCAGATAATGGAACCTTTCTAAACCTTTTTTTTGTTTAAAACAAGATTATACCTGACTAAATTGAACAAAAATCCTCAAGCTTCATTTACAAAGCAAAATAGCCCTTTTGTACAATATTCGAGCTAAGCAATAGGTCTCATTGAGAGCTTATTACATCTGAGAGTGACGCCACAAAGACGGCTACATGAGAGGCCTTTTCGGCTCATGATGTTAATGAGAGCGGTGATTAGTTCTGTCAGATATGAATGACTGAGCACGGCACCATGGGAGAAGACAAGACAGACCCTTCCAGGGCGAAGCCTGTCATCTAGAGTCTGAGCTGCTGAGCTGAGTAATATCACTAAGATAATCAAATCCCAATTACAGCAATTAAAGCAAGAATCTTTTGTGAGTTATAAGAGGCATCCTTTTTGTCTTTAATTGAAACATAAATCAGCTGCTAAAGAAACCGAGAAAAGACGTCAACGAGATGAGAGGGGGAATGAAAATGCAAGAGGGATGATAGGAATGAAACGGGAAAGGGAGGGGGAATTCAGAGTACAACAGCTGGACAGTCGATATCCAGCCCACTGTTGAGATTCAGCTCGAACGCATTCAGATACGCTGCTTTCCTCTTTTTCTCTCAGTACAAACACAAGTGGCATCTATTTCAGCGTGCGCTACAGCTTAAGGAATCCCATGAGGAATTCAGTCCGGGAGCACGAGATGAGCGCGACGGATAGCTGTGTGATTTAGTGCCACGACTCTTTTTTTGCATCAAAAAAGGTCAGTATTTCTATTGTATTTATCAGAATTTATTCAGAAAAAAGAAGTTTAGTTAAAACTAAACTGTTCTTAAATATTCACTTTAATGTGCTTGATTGAAATTATTACATGCTAAGTGATAAAACAAGATCTTCTACAAAAGTGATAAGTGAACAGTCTTTAGGTATTCCAGTCAGTCTCAAAGCTCTATTTCTCCATCCCTCTGTATTTCGCCATCCCCCGCTCCCCTCGTTCATTGATATCCTCTGTGGAGCTTTATGTTTGAGTCATTTTCTTAATAGCCAAATTCTCCTTCCACAAGCTGCCCTAAATGAAATCAGATGAAATATACACAGATTAGAGCCTCACACCGTAATGACCCGCTGAACTTCTCCTGGAATTGTGGGCAAATCACAAGAGGGATCGAATGATTTATATTGCCGCAGGGGTTCTCATCTCACTCATAAATTGAAAAGCTGGTGGGGGGGGAGGCGTTAAAGTTGACTGAGAATATGTGCAGGAAAATAAGTGTGATTTCTTGTTTGTCGCTGTCTCCTGGCATGTCTCTGCAGACAAATGCATCTCAGAAAAAAAAGGAAGTGGTCATAAATCACGACCCTTTATGAGACCCTAACCACAGGCTCTCAGGCCCCGCTGCGGCTCAGACGACTGTAGTCACACACAATGAAGCTTAGAGGACTGAAATATGCCAGCGAACAAACAAATAGCAAGTTTTGTGTTGTGAGGTGAACCGCAGACTAAAAATACTTTACTTGTTTTGTCTGCACATCTGTGGGCAATTTTCAGGGTTCTCGAAAACAAATTCTGAAAATCGTGAGAAACGTTACACGGATCTGTAATAATGCCGCTCGTAAAATTCATATGTTGTTTACATTTAGTTTAGTATTTACTCAGCCTCAAGTAGTTCCAAACTTGTATGAGTTTCCTTGTTCTGTTGAACATAAAAGAAGATATGAAGAGTTAATTTGCAAAAACAGATTTTTTTTTTTTTACAATTTTCAAAAATCTTGTTTTTTCATAGTGCATTGCAGTTCATCTCAATCAAATTACAGTTGGGTTGTTTTGATTTGGCTAAAAAATAACTAAAACGCAGCTAACTAACACAATAAAAACATAATATCATAATATAAAAACGATATAAAAACTTCTAAAGTAATGGAAAAAGTGTTTGGCTACTCCTTTTCTTTAAAATATTTTCTTTTGTGCTCAACAGAAGGAAGAAATTCATGCAGGTTTGGAAGAACTTGAGCATGAGGAAATATGCGATTAACTGTGATTAATCGTTTTAACCTCAGAACGATGGTAACTTGTAATCTGTAATCTGTTACATTTACAAACTAACCTTCCCAACCCTGTTTTATTAATTTACATTAACTTAAATTGCTTAATAAACCCCCCCCCCAAAAAACACATTGCATTTGCTAATGTTAATTATGTAAACAATGAGACCTTATACTGTAAAGTCAAAGTGTCACCATTATTTTTAATAACCCCATTTAATGATAAAGAACAATATATGTGAAAGAACACATAATAAAAAGCCACATATTGACCTGTAAGCAGATGGTGAAGATGCAGCTCATTTCCACACTAATGCACCTACAGCACAAGCACACATGCTCTCTTATGAATTGATTCTAGCACAGCTGAGGTGACCTCCGCTAAATTGTTCTCCTCTCAGGGGAGCTAAATGTGAATCGTGAATATGGTATGAAAAACTTTTCTGGTTAAAGCTGAATGCATGTTGGTCTTGTATAAGCTCAGATTTTGAATGGCCACAAACAAAGCAGCTTTGTGAAGAAAGCTTTTCTGATACCAACAGCCTGTCAAACAAATGATTCGACATTTTGTTCTCTTTAAATTTGGAAACTCTGTGACATTTTCCTCCTCGGGTACCTTTCAATCTATTATTCATGAGGTGTGAGTATGCGTGCTGTGTAAACAACAGACTGACCTTCTGTGTGCACCGCTGAGCCGATGTGACCACCCCAAAGTCCTAATGGACCAGCGGTGGCCTATCAACAACCCGCACCAGCTTACGAGCCCACTGATACGCAGGTTGCCTGGATACAAAAAGCATAATTAAATGTGATTATCATCCTCTTCACATTCAATCTGAAGTATTTAAGTGTTCTGGTTGTTGTTGTGTTTTTCTGAACCATACAAATCCAACATTCATCAAAGACAGAGGTCAGTTAAGGAAATAGTCAGCTGTCTGTCAGTGAACTCTGGGGGCTTGACATAAAATATTGGACAAATAGCAATATGTGACAATATTCTTATTATGACGCATTGGTCAAGAAGTGGAAGGCAATGGATTGAGCACTGGTTTCCCTTTGGAAAATGTCATGAAAAAAAAAAGTGTTTAGAAGCTGATATTCTTTAAAAAAAAAATTACATATATATCAAAATATATTTTTCATATATTCTACTAAATTATATGATTTTATTATAATAATTAGCATTTTATAATTTAAAGGTGCAATGTATTATTTATTTATAATTTATTATTATTATTCATTTTCATTTTAAATTAATTTTTTTATTTTATTATTATTATTATTAAATCCTTATTATTAATGTTCTATTTAATACATTTAATAAGTAATTTGGTTAAAAAATCGGCTTGTTAGCATTTATAATTCATTAAATATTCCATAAAATTAAATCAGCATACTAATAAATTATCCAGTAGGCCAAATGTAATAACATTAATGTGTCCAATAATATTTTTAAATATTTTTTAGTATGATCTTGTATGTTCAAATACTTCTAATATATTAAAATAATGTTTATATTATATATCATAATACATTGTTTAATTATAATAAAATGCAAAATAATATAATATAAATTTGTTTAATATAATATTTAAATGTTATAGAACAGCGTAGAATAGAATCGAAATTACTAGTATTATTAAATGCAAATATTAATAAATACTAGTATTATCCAATGCTTTATAAATGAAACATATTATGGATGCCACAGAACACCATTAGTGGGAATATAACATCCAATAATATTTTAAAATATGCTCTGTATGATCTTAATCATATATTCACATGAACTTAATCCCAGAGGTTTAAGTGAATAGTAATAATAATACTTTAATGTACAAAACAGCAAACTAAAACAAAAAATCTATAAATAATAATCTATCCTTATCGATCCTGTTTTCCCAAAAGATTCCCACATCCAGCAGATATGTCTGGGATGGATGGGACTGTGGAGGAGATAAACGGTACAGAAGTGGACAGCGAGAGTTTCCTGAGGTTCAGCCCTACATCTGTTTCTACCGGGGCAGCCGCTGCCTCGTACGGACGGACTGCCAATGTTTACGTCTACGTCTCCATCTTCCTCAGCTTGCT
Source organism: Enteromius mattozi (assembly GCA_032359235.1). Taxonomy (NCBI): domain Eukaryota; kingdom Metazoa; phylum Chordata; class Actinopteri; order Cypriniformes; family Cyprinidae; genus Enteromius; species Enteromius mattozi. The sequence goes on from JAUMHE010000059.1 coordinate 11,496,667, forward strand.
GCTCTTCCTGCTCACCCTGCTGATCATTGCTCTTCACAGGCTGAAGAACATCATTTCCTCCAGCTCTTCGTACCCAGAATGCAGCAGTGAGGCAGGGAGCTCCTTCACTAACATGGAGATCTGCAGCATCTCCTCACAGAGATCAACAGTGTCATCTCTGTCCTGACAGCAGAGAGAAACATGTCTGAATGTACTGATTTTCCAGAAGTTTAGAAATATTTTAGCAAGTACTTTGGTATATATATATAATTAAATATTTATCATTATTATCAGTGTCGTATTCATTAACATTATTTAAAAGTAATTATTCCACCAATGGCTGCAATAAACCGCAGCAGATCCTATATTGAAATAGACTGTATACTGAAGCATTATCATGAAATCTTTGTATGATTATTAATGACTTGTGTATTGCAATCACATTATGTACATAATGAACTGTAAATAGTAAAAACTGTCATGCTGACTGTGTCATACTGAAAATTATATCTGACAATATGACTACATTTTCATACATGGATGAACTTTAATACAGTGAAAATATATAGAATACGACATGTCATCCCTTGGAAGTCTTGAATAAAATCTGATTTGCTCATAAAAAATATGCATAATAATCATGACTTCAATTTACCAAGCAATAATGTCGGAGAAAAGTAAAGGTGTGTGGTGCAATAAGGAAAAGATATCCAAAACTATCTGAATACTTCAGGCACACTTATAAATGCATGAATTCATTTGGGATATATATATATAATATATAATATAATTATGAGGACAATAAAATTAAATTATGACATAAATTTTCACAAAAAATCATGACAAAAAAAAATGATGACACTTCAATGATGACAAAAATTTGACCATGTTTTTTTTTTAACTAAAATGTTCAATTCAGTTCGTCATAATCTTTATTTCATAATGATGACATTAGATTATGTCAGATTATGATTTGTCCTTGCAGGCTTCCATATACAACACAATACTTTATAATATTTGATAGGCTATATTTAGATAATTGTCTTATCTAGCCTACTTATTTGATAGATATATTCGCAAATGGGTAATAGAATACAATATAAGCAATACAGCAATCTGAGATCCAACACAGATAATTTATAAATAATGAGAAGTCAAGGGGGCCATACAGTAGTTAATTGAGCTGCTGGCAAGAAACTGGAGCTGAAATGTTTTGTGATCTCAGCAGTTATGCGCTGTGGGAGATGGATCATTGTTCTTAGGCAAGTATGTTGGATGTAACAGAAGTAACTTACCTATATATATGATAGATTTGATTTGGAGGCTTTAGCGACGCTGTATTGTGGTCGTTTTGTTGGTTAGCGGGTCAGCATGAGAGGTACGTTATCAGTGCTCTCTCTGCACACTGCGCCATAAATGGAGTGGAAGGTGTGACTTTTTTGTTTTCTTATTTGTCATTTAATCTGATGTTTAGTTATCGAATTCTTATATTTCGCAGTCGCCGTGCAAATGTAGTTTTAGTCCGGTGTATTGAAGTATCTGCGCCGCTGCGTGGTGCCGCTAGAGGGCGCGACGTCCGTTTTATCACACACTCTTTCTGCAGCGGCCATCGCTGTTTTGTTTTTGTCGTGACAGGAATCCTTCACGGCTTATATTTTTCAGTTTGTATATATTTGTTGAGTTACTTGTATTTAAAAATGGCGCGTTTTTAATGACAATTCTAAAAAATAAAATGTTTAACGCTAATTTATTTTGTGCCGAGTTCACAAAAAGGCAATGCTGGTAACGTTAGGTTCATAAGGGTCGGATGACAGCTGAGAATTTGGGTTTTACTCTAAAAGGACAAAATGAGCGACAACGTTCATCTTAGTTTAGTAAACACGGGTAAAGACGGCCAAACCTCGGCAGCCGCGGACAGCAACGACCAGGACCAGGAGGGCTTTCCGTACGACGGAGAAGATCCGGGCGAAGAAAGCGACGCTCCGGATGCGAGAGACGGCGCGGTCAGCCCGGAGGAGCTCAACGACGACGAGACGTCCGGAGAGAGCGAGAATGTGCCCAAGACCTGCATCTATGACGGCTGCACCGAGACCACGACTCAGGTAGCCAAAGCCAGAAAGCCCTGGATGTGCAAAAAACACCGGAATAAAATGTACAAGGACAAGTATAAGAAAAAGAAAAGCGACCAGGCCATGTCGTCGGGAAAACTAGACGTAAGAAATGCTAATTTAGGAGAAGTGTCAGCTTCAATAAAAGCATAAGTTAACTAACTTTATCAGCTTATTTGACATTATTTTGTCTGTTTATGTGAAGGAGAGTTCGGAGGAGAGGCCTGTATCTGTTACTAAGCAACGGCTGGGTACCATGGGAGACAGACCGGCTAGACCATCCCTCATTGAGCAGGTGCTGAACCAGAAGAGACTGGTAAGAGCAATTAACACTTTTTGGGGGTTTTTGTAATATAGTTAAAAGTCATTTTAACTGACTGCTGAGCAGTGTTATTTTTAGTAGTAGTTATTTTTACTATCTACTATTATTATTATTATTATTATTATTATTATTTAATTCATTTGTTAACATTTAATAACATACTCATGTGAAGATGGAA
>JAUMHE010000059.1:11499353-11511255 GCA_032359235.1 Enteromius mattozi
TATTATTATTATTATTATTATTATTATTATTTAATTCATTTGTTAACATTTAATAACATACTCATGTGAAGATGGAATTTGAATGAAGTTTCTTTTTTATAGATCAATCTATGTCATACATATCATACATTAGAGACAAAAAATGTTCTAAAATGTTATAAAATAAAAAAAAGTAGTATTATATGCAATGCAAAATAAAATGTATATTTTAAAAAAAAATCTTATAACCTAATTCAGTTTTATTTATATATTTTTTTTAATGTTTTTTAGGTGTGTATGTATATATTGGGAAAGTGTGTGTGAGTGTATATTGATTGACTGATTGCCTTTCAGCTCTTCTTTTATTTGGTTAGTGAATTTTATGTAATTTTAAAAATGTTGTATGTGTAATTAATTTATAATTTATAATATAAATGCCATTAATATTTATGTTATATATATATATATATATATATATATATATACATACATACATTATATATTTCTATGTTTTCATAGCAAAGTGACTTTACTATCAACTTGTGTTGTTTTTGTGTTTCAGTCTCTGCTGAGGAGTCCAGAAGTCATCAGTTTCCTTCAGCAGCAGCAGCGTTTACTGACCACGCAGAATCGTGGTCAAACACAGCACAACTACTGAAGATTGAAGATGTTTTACTCATCCTGTCAAGGATTTAATGCAGACACATTTTTAATGACATTTTTTATACAATGGCAGTATTCCATACCAATGTGAGAACCGTGAGCATCTGTGACCTACAATCATCCTTTCGACACTGCTTTTTAAAAACTGGGATATTTGACAAGGATCTGATTGATCTGAAGTACTTCTGTCATCATCAAACTCTTTCAGATCATGAAATGAGTTAGCAGCTGAATCTACTATATAACAACAATCCATTTAAATAACATCCTTGTAAAGGGCACATGTAGTGTCTTTTAGGATTTTTAAATTGATAGAAAATATAAAATGGCAGCTGACTTTTAGTGTTCTTAATCTAATCTTTAATAATGAAAGCTAGTTTAGTTTCATCTTTTTTTGCCACATCTTGACCATGTAGCTAAAAGTAACATCATACAAACAGAATTGTTCATCAGCTTTATTATTATTTTAAACATGGTGTAAACTCTTGCTGAGGGCGTTCCAATGGAGTTTTATCGATCTTGTGCAGTTTTCAGCTTTAAAAGCATTAATACTTATGGATTTTTCAGATCAGAAAATAAACAGGCACAAATAAAAAGTTTTTTTGAATTACAGGAAAGCTAACGCAAATGAAAACAACATGAAATGTTATAGAAGACACACATTAGCCAAAATATGACACGAATAAAACATTTCCAGAACAAGTACCTGCCTCACACATTTCTTTGGCTTCCTATTAGGGAGTTTCTGTCTGAATTGATCTCAGCGACTACATACTGTAAAGAAGTAGTACTGCTTGTCTTTATTAAAATCATTGCAACACTTATCTAACCTCTGCGTACTTACAGCATGATATTGTACATATAACCTGGCTGATCCTATAGCAGTACCATAAACATTCACTGAAAAGACAGATATTTTCACAAAAGAAAGAGCATTATGTGTCTCGGAGCGCTATAAAAGTCTATTGGAGAATTATATCCCCCTTGTTCTGTAATGCATTAGGACACAGAGGAAATAGGATTGTGTGGGGAGCCCATCTGGGTCAGAACTTTGTCTAGCCACTGCAGCGGCCCGTGCAGGTGTATTTCTATCCAGCAGGGGGTGCTGGTGACATCCTGACGGTGGTACTCCGCTCCCCAGCCCTGAGAAGAGGACAGATTTCATTCTCAGTAATTGGTTGTGTTTATACAACATCTAAAGCAGCAAGCAGGTTTTAAAAACAAATCAACAACAGTGATACAAATATTAAAAATATTTCATTTCCAACTAAACAGCAGCACATAAAGAAATTGCAAAAATAACTAAACTTGTTTCCCCAAACCTTGCATTTAATTCTATTTTAGCTCAGAAATGATCACAATCAATTTTTTGGTCTGGATGCAGATAAATCAAGCAGGGAAAATTGTATGTGTCATATCAGTCAGTAACCAGAGAACTCTAGAGCTATGGGATCCGCAGTGTGTTTTGGCAGAGCAACATCCATAAAACAGCAAGCCAGAGATTAGAATAACTACATATTAAGTTTGCATAGCAACACAGAAGATTTTCTATTTGGAAGTGCTGAGCACCTCAAGAGCTGTTAGCTTGTGAATGACGTTTATGACCTTTCTGAGTGCTAAACAGCACCTTTCAACCATATTATTGATTAATTAGCTTGGCAATAGAGTCTTACATGAAATACTATATATTATTATATTTATATTTACATTTTTGCTGATGTCCGAATTAATGACTCTTACGAACCAGATCTTTTTAGTGAATCCTAGTGAAAACTATTCCCAAAGAAAATACTCCATTCTGTTCTTTTTAGTAAATCAAAAGCATACTGCACAACTAGAGTAGTCTTACTTCCTGAACGATTAACTCTTATGAGTCGGATCTTTTAAGTGAAGCAAACGCAGACATTGCTGATTCCTTAGTTACTGACTCTAATGAATCTGTTTGTTTTAGTGAATCAATAGCATACAGCAAAATAGTCTTATATCTAAACAAATGACTTTTATGAGCCAGTACTTCTAAGTGAATCAAATGCAAACAGTGCAACCAATGAAGTCTGATTCCTCAATCAATGACTCTAATGAATCTGTTGTTTTCAGTGAATCAAAAGCATACTGCGTAACCAGTGTAGTCTGATTTCCAAAAGACTCTAATGATTCAGTTCTTTCAAGTTAATCAGACCAATACCTTACAACCCGTGTAATTTTATTCCCAGTGCAGATTTGACTAGTGACTCTAAGGAGTTGATTCTTCTGCTTGCGGCAGGCAGGGTGTAGTTATGCTGTTCTAGGTGGCTGCTAAAGCGTTAACATAATTTTTGCTAGTTGCTCATGATGCACCACATATTCTATATAAACCCGATTACCTTGACAAAGCTCATCCTGATGGTGCACATCTTGGTAAGTTCATACACCACCTCGAAGCCGTGATTGACAGACTGTGACAGCAGCTGGGCAAACAGCTGGTTGTTGAAGATCTTCAGGCTGCATCCACTCGGGATCTTGCAGACGGTGGTGGGATGGAAACCATGCTGGTAGTTACAGTTCCGACTCTGTACGAAAATACTGCTGTCACTCAGACATTCTGCATACACCTCTCCTCCGACGTAATACAAGTGCACACCTAAAACAAAAGAGAAAGACTTTAAAAATGAGTTAAGAATTGCACATTAAAGTTATGAAAATTAAATCAAAATTAACTTATTAACTTCATTCCAAAAACTGATGAAAAAAATTGTTCCATGTGTTCTTTTTATTTAAGAGCTTTCTGGATCCACTGACATCACTTAACCAATATTCAATAAAAAAAAAATTTCTCAAGTCAATATTTTAGAAAACTTGTGTTCAGTCTCATTCCATTCTAATATGAAACCAGTAACTATAATTCGTTTGTAAATTATGCATTTCACCTATTCTTATACATTTCATTTCCATAATAATGCAATTTTCTTGAAAACAAAGCCAGATTTAGGTTTGCAATCGCCAACCTTGAAATATGAATTAAATATAGCCAGATACCATTAGCATTTAGCAGAGTTATTGTTAACTATAATGAAAACTATTTTTAAAAATGTAAAAAATTAGAAATATTTTCTTAGCAACTAATTGAAATATAATTAAGTTGTAGCACTAAATTTACTAAATGGGAAAAAATATAAAAATCTCAGACATAAGTAAGAATAAATTAAACGTATAAAACATACAAATACTTTAAACTTAAATAGTAATATAAAAAAGAAGCACAATAACGAATGCACATTAAATGATATTTTTAAATATAAACTGAAAATATAAAAATAAAAGCTAATTTATAATAAGTATACATTTATAATAATAAGTATTTATAAAGAAGTGTATAAATAATGCTAAAATTACAGGTCAACAAAAGAATAAAAGTAACAATTTCTACAATGCAAAAAGTTATATATCCATCTTTGAACTTGGTAAATCCCAGAAATCACAATCCCCAAAGCCAGCATTCATCACGTTTTATCACATGCCAAACGGAAACCTTAATAATCTCCCTTCTCCTGAAGCATCCTGATCTGGATTATGTCGTTGTCCTTGGCGCTCTTCCCACCAGGATCTCTCACACAAGTAGATAGAAGTCAAACTTGGCCTCCGTCCATCTGTGCCCAGCATGTGTATGTATGCATACTGCTCCCTGTCACTGCAGTAACCTACGGCAACATTTAATGTCTTTCCAACACTGGCACGGTGACGCTCATCTAGCGCCCTGAGAAAAGCCTACATTTGGATAATGTGGACTCTATCTGTCTCGCTGGCTTTCTGAAGTGCAGTGTTGACTGGCCAGAAGTATCTGGCGCCATAAAACAGTGTCTAGCAAATGGTGATTTAAGTTTTTTTATTACCTTCTCTTGGAATTGCATCAACTGATGGAAGACATTATCAGCAGCATGATCTTCTCAGAACAACTGTGTTTTCTGTCTATTCCTGATCCCCAAAAACCTCTTTAAAGATAAAATGATAAAAAAAATAAAAAACAAACAAATGCAACAAACCTTTGCCTATGTGTCTGCGAGTGTGTTCAATGGTGGAGTTTCGGTTAACGTTGGAGAGTAAACCCAGGCAAAAGCGGTTCTTGTTGTTGGAGGGGTCTGTAAAGCCATCCACGAGGATGCTTCTGGAAGAAGCATGGAAAGTCTCACCCACCCTGTTGTTTAGTTCATAATACGCCACTGAACACCAGTATTCTGGCTCCTCATAACACACCGGCCTCAAGTCTGAAAAAAATGTATAACACCTCATAGAATTCAGATTCAAACACTTTCATTGTTTAGGCATTTTTCTCATGAATTTAAAAACATTTTATCTGATTCAACAGACTGAAAAAAGACATTTAGATGTTATATATGCAAATATGAATGTAGATTACTTTAATAAATTAAAATGTTACTTTTATTTGTTTTAAAGGGATAGGTTAAGGCCCATTAACACCAAGAAAGATAACTATAATAATAGCATCCGCACCAATGCATAATATCATTCTGTGTATATAATATATTTTTTGGTTTTAAAAATTCTATTTATTATTTTTAATTTCAGTTAGCTGTTAGTCAAGTGAATATTTTTCATTTTTGTTTTAAATTTTTAATTTTAAAATTATTTTCATCTAATTATTATAACAGCTTTATTTCAATTAACAAAAACTATTTTTAACAGTTTTATTTAGTCTAGATTCTCACCTATGTGCGGGGCTGACAGAATGAGTTTAGTGTTGGAGGACTCCCCTGGCTTCACATCCTCAGATGGAGGGGTCTCCATCATACTGTAGGGTGGTGGAGGTGTCTCTGCTGTGGAAGGAGACAATGTTTTGTAACGGCCAAGTTGATTGTTATCAAATAAAATGCTTAAGAAATCTTCGCTAACAAGTGTTTTTTGTTGTACCTGTAATTTGGTAGGGGCTCCCAGGTTCAGTCCCACTGCTGGGGGAATTGGGGTAGCTGTGTGCAGTCGGGGACTGGTTTAAAGAGCTGGAGGGGGATGAAGAGAATGAGCTACAAGGCATCGCTGGGAAGGAGTCTGGGTAAGTGGCATTCTGGGGCATGAGAGGCTCGTTGTGTAGGGAAGCATTTCTAAACTTTGCCAGCAAGCTGTGCTGGGGATTGAACTCACTGTGACGTGGCACAAGAACCGGGGGCAGAACTGTTTGGAGAAAAAAAAGCAAAAAGTTACTTACAGATGCATAAAGTGATAATCAATATGGAGAAAAAAACAAGATAAGTGGTTTGTGTATTGATTTCTACCTGGCGTCTCCACACGGCGGTAATGATATGGATTGATGCAGATCTCCTTTTGCTTCGAGCCGAAAGGAAACTCGCAGCAGTCCAGCGCTTTGAGCTCGTGGTGGGACTGAAGATCCGGCCAGCGCCACACTCTGCAGTAGATAACGTGCGGCAGGCCTTTACGGTGGGACACCTGGAGCCTTCCGTCCAGGGACCGAGGAATGGTAACGCATTTACTGGGCTGGCCAGGACAGCTCAGAGCCTTTTCCAGCTCTTCCATAGCCCCTTTTTTCTTCTTGAGCTTCTTTACGAGGGAATCCACAGCCTTTTCCGCCCACTTTTCCTCCTCGTCTCCTTGTTTCCAGCCCAGCAGCCTTTTCACAGCTGGACTAGTGAAGGAGAAGAGGGACGTGATGGATGTAGTGGAGTTCATCATGTGATGGATTTTTCTCAAAGCTTGGGGCAAATCTGTTTTAAATCACACAGGAGCCTCAGTTTATTCCTTTAAGATGCAGGGGGGTATAGAATAAACCCGCTGGCAGGGATTTTTTCGTCGGGCGGCGAGCTGTTTAATCTGTTAAAAAAAAAAAAAGAAAAAGGAAAAATGTCAGATTTACATTTACATCATAAAATGACAACTGAATAATTGGTAAAATTCAAATAATTTGATAATTAATTAATACATAAGTACATAAATTAACTGTTGTTATTTATTTAAAATTATTTAACATTTAAAAAAATATTTAATTGTTTAATATCATTTTATTACAAAATGTTTTTTTTTTTTTAACTAAGTACAAATAAAAAAGTAAAAAAATGTTTCCATTGTGGTATAAGGTTGGGGGGTTGTTGACATTATTCAAGTGAAATTAGATACTTATTTATGTATTTAGTAAACATGTAGACTTTTTGCATGAATTAGCAACAAGAATGTGCTTAATAGTCATGAAAAACAATGCCAAACCATCATGCATCTGTCACTGTGCATGCTAGGATTTCTGAATTAGTGCTGAGTTATTGTCGCTGTCAACAGGTCCAACTGTGTTTCTCACTGGACCTCACCTACTCGTCCTATCCCTTTCCTTCCGAAGCTTTCTGATGCAGAAAACGATCTGCTAAAAAAAATCAATGCCTTTTGAGCACTTGAAACTAGAGATGCCTGCTTCCATCTTTGGCAAGACTGGGCAAATAATAGCTTCTGAAAAATATTATTGCATGCGATACTAGAGGTGTTAACACAACCCTAACTAAATCAAATATCCATAGGAGAAAAATGAGACCACACTGGACTAACAGCGTTGCATGAAATCATGCTTTGGTTTCAAATAGGCACAGGCAGGCAGATCAATTTGAGGGTGAATTCATCTGCTCTGTTCTCAAAGGCAGTGTGTCCTTATGAAACTGGCGTCTGGCAGTCTGAGTGCTGAGATAGGCTTAATCACCTAACTCCCCCGCAAACGCGCATACACATCCTTTCCATCAACTTCACTTTGTTTCTCGCTTTAAGAAATACTGTAATGTTACATTCAGCGCTTTTTTGATAAAACTATTCCAGGTGTAACAACTGTCACGAGACGTCTCTCTGTGGAGCATCTTTAAACAGCAAGTGGAAAAACAAACAGCATCTATGTTTACGCAAGAAGCAACAAGTTTAAACGTGAGGTTACTAAAAGTTAATTCAAGTGCAAAGAAAAAAAAAAAACACTTGTCACGACTTATCCTTATAATTCATGAAACGTTTAATTTTTAAATCTTGATATAAACTCTAAGTAAGCTCTGAAGTGTATCTATATTAATACGTGTTTTATTCCTTACCTTAATGTGAGAAGTAGAATAACAATCCGCGTAGTCGGGTAATTCCGCGAAACAGCCGAATCTCGCGCCGATTGGAGGTGTACAGCGCGTGTGTTTGGATGGAGAGAGCGCCGCGGCGTCAGTCTGACTGGAGCCTCAGCGCCTTCGTGCGGAATTCATCCGCAGCTCCTGGAACTCACCCAGGACGTCAGACACACACAGGGATCATCCCATTCAAAAAGAGCAGCCTGAGACTCACTCACAGGCCTGCTATTGAGAGAAAACTGCTCATTGTGGGCAGCGGCGTTTCACTTTTAGTTTGTTTTCAGGGTCAGATGACAAGCGCGGACAGTTGTTTCCCCGTTCACAGGAAGCGACGCACCTTTTTGGCCAACGTTGTAAACAGAAAGTGATCGCAGAAGTTTTCGAGACTTTTTTTTCAGCGGAAATTTCTTGAATGTTAACCCAAAAGAATTTCTGTTAGACGTTTGAAAGAAAAATCGCCGTTGCCATGGTTACCCCAAAGGAACGCAACTTTTGATTAGGAGCGCATACTCACTAATTTTATCCCACTTTTGCTGCTACGGAAACGTTGTTTGTAAACTCTGTTTTATATGCTTATATATATATTGAAAATATACGTTTAAAGACATCGCCCAACCTTATGTTTAGCTAATTTCAACGCTAACATGCAACACTAAAATTTCTTACATCAAGTAAAAAAAACAGGTGCTGTATTGTTTGTGAACGCATAACTTATAATATTTTTAGCAATTGAAAAGTAAAGCTTGTTCAAGTTCAAATATAAATTCTCACAGTAAAAATGACAACAGATTTACTGTCAGATTGGCGGAGTGCCAAAGCGTTTATCGATAGCCCTACTTTTCGTGCGCTCCTCTGCGCGGATGGATACACTTCGATTGTGTGCGCACAGTGACTTGTCCAGTTAATGACGCAAGCCAGGATGGCGACAGAGAGTCTAGAAGTTTGACATTTTCACAGTTTACAACAACTGCAGGGGAACGTAACAATACTCCCAATAATGACAGCTCGCATATTTAGTGTTCTCTGTGATCAAATGGGTTTGGCAGGGGGAGTTCGCTTCCAATAAAAGGGCACTGCAAAATTATCCTCTTCAATCAAGGTGCACAGGATCATATACGTTCATGACGAGGCTCTATATTTAGGGCTTTCAGACGGGGGAAATACAATACACAAATTGCTGCTTAAATCACTGATCTTAAAAATAATTTATCAGTGTAAAATACTGAAATACACCCTCTTTAGAGTGGCTGACAAGATACAGGGGCTGAATAAGAACAAATGTCTTCCTGGTAAAGAGAAAGGAAGGACAAACAGGATACTCTCTCCAGGGTGCAGAGCAGCCCATTGAGTAAACCACATTAAAAAGCCTTGAGCACATTCCAGACCATAGACCATTTCAGTCGGTCAACTGTGTTTTTAAACCTTATATGCGTGGGATGAGTGAGTTAAGAATAGCTTTGGGTGGCACTGATTTTAAACATTCAAGTGCACACCACTTTTTTTTAAATTTGCTAATCAGGACCAGAAATTATTATAATACCCTGCATTAAACAAAATCTGAAAAAAAACAAAAAGAATCGTTTATCTTTTTCCAAGCAAACATTTCAAATTACTTGTAAATGCTGAAACACTGATTACATATATTTTTTATTTGGCCAGGAACCATCTCCCTCTTTTCAAACCAAAACCTAATACAGTATGTAAAAGAAAATATGGAAAACAGCAATATTACATTTTAAAAAAAATACAAGGACCATCATCCCCTTATGTGGTCACGGCACGGTCAGTGATAATAAAATGCTAATGCTGTTCACCGACTGTATTCACAGTGCACTCATTGCTGGCAATGGGCTGTGCGCTGAACCACTGGGCCCTGATCGCTCAAGAACAGCACACTGGCAGTAACAACAGCTACTGAGTTTTTCTCTCAGACTCCAGCTTCCAGGCACCAGTGAGGTAACGCAGTCTGATAAAGACTAGATCCCGGCCCATCTGTAGCCAACTCCAGAACGGCACCAACTTTGACCCTAAAACAATAAAACAAGCCTTCATGACCTCATAGAAGGAAATAACCTTCCTTTTTTGTGACATATACTGCTAGAAAAAAAGTGTTTTAATTGCCTGCACTTTAAGTGCAATTATATATCAGAACTGACAGCACAAACCTTCAATCTCTGTCCAGTTAACAGCCACTTCTGCTACAGGGATATCAAAACACTGAGCAATGAAGAGAAGTTCTACATCAAATGCCCTGCAAGGACACAAGAAAACATTTATTTCAATGAAATGTTGAAAAAATAATTTAATCTAAAATTAGCTTTTTGGAATTTGATGCTCTTAAGCCTCTTTACCAGCGTTCCACATGCAGGCTGGAGAAGGTTTTCAAGGCAGCTTCACGGGTGAAGAGCTTAAAACCACACTGTGTGTCTTTAATCCCTCTCACACAGAAAAACCACACCAGGAAGTGGAATCCATACATCAGAAACGTTCGGAACAGAGACCGCTGTCACAAGAAGAAACAGAAGCATGAAAATGCAAAAGTATTAGCAATTAACTGTCATGCTCCAGTATTTTGAGAAACTGTGTTACCTGAGCCACTGATTCTTTTTCTAGGTGAGCTCTGGATCCACAGCAGATCGCCATGTTATCCTGCATGGACACATGAGAAAAACATTTTCAGATGCACTGAGATCTTTTGGCAAGGAAATGTCTGTTGGTAATCTGATAACCGTATCTTCTGGCTAAGCTTCAAAGAGATATTTAATCCACATACCAACAAGAGATTGGCAATACGCTGCCTGTCTATTTTTATTTACAAAAAGTTCAGTCTCACAGGCTTCTCGGTGATGCTCTCAAGACCTTCTTCAAGTTCTTCGATGTCAGCAAATTTAGTGGCTCCGTCTGCATCAGCCATAAGAATGAGGCGCCCCCGACTGCTTAGGGTTCCCTGAGTAGAGATAAACAGAATAATGAGAAACAATGTTCAACAATTTATTAGCTAAGCTGGTGCGAAATAAGGCTTTCAGATGAGATTAAGAACAAACTTAAACTTCTTCAGGCATCAAGCCATGCAACTGATTAATTATTGAGTTTGCTTGAATTCCCAGCTGAGCGCAAACAGCATCTTTGTTATGTCTTTCATTAGATTTCATCAGAAATATGGATATTGCACAAGGAGAACTGGGTGTTTTTGTATTGTTACCATTCTCACTGCACCGCCTTTTCCACGGTTCTTCACAAACGTCAAAACTCTCACTTTTTGTGCTCCATACTTCTTTGTGTATTTCATGGCAACCTGAGGATACAAGCATACGGTTTGAAAATGTGCACATTAACTATTTTATTCATTACTATTAATTATTATAAGAAATAAAGTTACCTCTGTAGTTCTGTCTTTGCTGCCGTCATCTACCACAATAACTTCATACTTGAATGATGGATTCTCCTTCTGTAAAATCATCAAGAGGACAAATCAGAGTCACTGAAGTTACAGCACTGCCTTCTAGTGGTGAAATGTTTCAAAACACTTTAACAGCCAGTCCACAGAAGCATCCTAAAGAATTAATTTCTGGATTCACAGGTAAACTCAGATATTTTTATTGATATTATACTTTATATTTTGTAAATTTGTTATAAAAAATAATCATAAATCACAAATATTTTTTTTTGAAAAACAGAACTTAACCATTAAATCATAATTAAATACCAGACCTGTCTTTTCTCCAGGTATTCCATAGCTTCATCCATCATAACAGGCACTGTGACAGGACAGAGATATGCATTAACACTATAAATCCTCTTATTGCCATAAACAGATTAATGATTTTAAGCCTTATGGATCCAATGGGGGTTGTAACCTAAAATTATATACATTAGCAGTCAAAAGTTTGGAATAATTAAGAATTTAATTTATTTGATAAAAAAAATACAGCATTATGAAAGCAATAAAAAAAATGTTTAAAACATTTTACAATTTAAAAATAGGTTTCCTATTTGAATATATATTAAAATGTATTTTATTCCTGTGATGGCAAAGGTGAATCTTCAGCAGCCATTACTCCAGTCTATAATAATAATACTAATAACTAGACAAGTAAAAGTTGGCTTGAGAAAGTCTGACCTAGGTGTTAATTTGAAGTAGATTATAGATGATAGATAGATAGATAGATAGATAGATA
>JAUMHE010000059.1:11518187-11532328 GCA_032359235.1 Enteromius mattozi
AAGCGGTCAAATTAAAAGTGCAATGCAGCTGCTGCTGATGTCAGTTATCTTATGTTATAAACACACACACACACACAGCCATGCTCTCGTCTGCTGTCATTACAGTAAGACAGCAACTTCATCTCGCATCTCAGCTGAGGCTAATGCAAGAGTTGGGCTGTTACTGGGGTCAGATGCAGGACAGGAGAGTGGGCCGTTCAGTGTGAGCTGTGCGTGATGGAGAAAAACTGCACAAATGTGTCATGCTCAGAAATTAAATCTAATGAACCTCCTTATAAATAAAACATTCCTTAAGTTTTAGAGATTTTGTCTTAATTGCTACAAAAACATGCTTCTCAAGCAGCTGTTGGAGATAAGCTGATGCCACAAGCTTATTTGAAAAATGTTGGTAAAGGCTTAGTCAGAAAAATGGTAACAAATAATGGCAAGAGAAGAATCCATGTGAAGCTTTACATGTCGGTTAGAAGTAGCCAGAAAAGAAGCTATTGATGTGATTGTCATGAACAACAGTGTTTAGATGTGTAGTGTGGAACATTTAATCTAAAGAGTGAATGCATAGACATCATATAACAGACTGACCTTTCACCGGACCTTTGAATTTTGATTGTTTTTAAATTAAACTAATACTTTTATTTAGCAAGACCGCATTCAATTTATCAAAAATGACAGTAAATTTTAGATGATGCAAATCCCATTGGAATAATGTGAATTAAAGAATCGTGCAGTAAGACAAAAAGAGTGTATAAAAGTTTTATTTCAGGCTTTTATTCACATATAAACACTGACCAGTAAACATAAACGGAAGCTCAATCAACACATGCTTAACGTGTTAGAAAAAAATCTAATTGGTTCTTGTGAGTCAAGAAAGCATGTTTGAACTTCTGTAACCAAATTTGAATGCTGTAAACATTGGTAGCTGATCAGTGTTTATAAGTGAATAAAAGCCTGAAATAATTCTGTTCATCATATAAAGCAATCCTGTCTCTTTAGAAGACTTGGATTAAACTGCTCAATTCGTATGGATTTTTAAAAACATTCTTGGGTTAACCGACTTTCAATGAAGGGACAGAAATATCTTAATTTGTGTTATGGGTTTGGAATGACATGAAGGTGAGTAAATGACTGAATTTTCCTTTTTGGGATGAAATAACCCTTCAAGAAGGTCGATGGAAAGGGGAGTCTGTGTCTGAGAGGTCAAAGGTCAGTCTGATATACACATGTCTATGGGTGGATGGGGTCAAAGTTGCTGCATTACTTGGATCTGTGGCTGGTGCTGTTGCTGGAGCCTCGGGGACGGTAGGCTGGGCCCGGACCCCTCCAGACCACAACCCAGCTGGGACAGCACTACCACGGACAGAGGGGTGGGGTGGAGGAGGAAGAGGAAGAAGAAGAGGAGGGGAGGGGAGAGAGAAAGAACAGGGTGGGGAGGGAGATAACAGGAAATAAAAGGTAGAATGTAGCAGAAAGAGGAAAAGTGGCATCCACCATCATGTTAATCAAATGACAAACCCAGATAATCAAAAAACAGGTGTGATTAACTTCGATTGATCTATGTTGAGATTAGTATGACACACTACAAAATCTAAATCCATTAGTATGTCTACTCGTTGTGTTAGTGTCTGTTAGATATCTGGACTAGAGATGTACTTGAATAACAGTGAGAGAAGTGGCAGAGAAATGAAACGCATGTGTTAAGTGCATGAGTCTGTACCTGCTGCCTGGGGAGACATGAATCCCCCCACGCCGGTGAGATTGATGAGCGCCGTCTGTTGTGAGGACAGACCCTGTTCTGCTGTCAGACCCAGATCAGCCTGATTCAAAGAGGTCAACTGAATTAACTTCAGAACATACGTGTATACATACATACATACATACATATATATATTCTTTAGTGTAGCATGAAGCTAAAGACAATTTGTAAGATTGCCAATGTCAAATAAAAAAACTGAGGGATAATTGACCCAAAAATTGACATTTTATCATCCTTTACTCACCCTTACATTGTTCAACACCTGTACAAGTTTATTTTAAAGAATGCTGGTAATCAAGCAGCTGATGGATATTTCTTTCCCTACTATTGAATTCAATGGGGAACAAAATTGTTTGTTTCTTTAAAATATCTTCTTTTGTGTTCAACATAAAGAAATTCACACAGTATGAGGGTGAGTAAAGAACGACAAAATGTTAATTTCTGGGTGAACTGTTCCTTTAAGTCAACACAACAACATATGCAATTTAGAAACAAAATACTTGTATATAAATTATAAAAAATAAAAACAATGCTATTTTCCAAACACATTCCATCTCTTTCATCTGTATAGAGGTTTATAATGAAAATGTCAAATAAATGTTGAATATTTTGTTGAAAAAATACTGTTATCATTTACTCGCTCTCAAATTGTTATAAACCGGTAAGAGTTTATTTATTTTTTTATATTTTTATTGTTTATATTTTGAAGAATTTTGGTAACTAAACAGTTGATTGTAGCCTTTGACTTTTCTTTTTTTTTTTTTTTGCATTTTCAGTTTTGGGTGAACTATCCTTTTAACACTATTGAAGTTGATTCTCAATCTCTGAAAATTGCTAGAATCTGGAGAGCAGTGTAAATAATAACTCCAGTGTGTCTGACTCACCGCCTCCCCCTGCTGCTGAGGGCTTGATGTGGCGGACTGACTGCTTTGCTGCTGAGGGGAGAACTGAGACAACTGCGGCTGCTGTAGAGAGTTAAAAATCAGTGGTCCTGTAGGGAGCTGAAAGAAAAGAAATAAACAAGCATAATGGGAGGGAAAGACAAAATCGTCTCCACAAAGCCAATCCTTAAACTACAAAAACTCTCTCACCTGAAGAAGGTTGAGCGGTCGCAATCCCGGGCTGTTGTTCAGCCCAAAAGGCCCACCTGCTGGAACAACATGAAGATTTTTCTATCCATAGTAGCAACTGAAAACTTGTAAGAGGCAATCATTAACATCTGACCATGCAGGAAGAGATTCACAGAGAGGTTTACCTGCTG
Organism: Enteromius mattozi; assembly: GCA_032359235.1. Taxonomy (NCBI): domain Eukaryota; kingdom Metazoa; phylum Chordata; class Actinopteri; order Cypriniformes; family Cyprinidae; genus Enteromius; species Enteromius mattozi. Next base: position 11,521,199 of record JAUMHE010000059.1, read on the forward strand.
GGGCTGCAGGCTGCATGGCAGGAAGAGCTCCAGACATGAGACCACCAGAGGGCAGAAGCCCACTCAGGGGTATACCAGACGTCAGAGTACTAGGACTACAACCCAGCATTGGGTTAGAACCGCTCATCAGAGTCTGCGGACTGCTGTAAGAGACCACAAACAGAGGTGGTTAGTCACCATTTCCCTTTAATATCCCTGAAAACAAAAAAACTTGGGTTCTTACCAAACCGGGCCCACCACGTTGATGAAGTTGAGCCCAGCGGGGTTTGTCATGACCTGTGAGGATGTGGTGCTGGACGTGGGCAGGGGAATAGTCATGACAGGCAGGGTCATCTGCTGTTGGGCGAAGGGGGTAAGCAGGGTGGGCTGCTGTGGAAGGGCAGGGTCCTGAGGGGTGGGCGTTACTGAAGGCGTGGCACTCTGAATGTCGGCGGGGTGGGGCGTCGAACACGGCGTGTTGGTGGGTGTGGGTGTGGAGGGCTTGGGAGTACCTGATCCTGTGGAGGATGATCAGAGAAGAAAGATGAAATAAATATTTGGTTAACAAGCACAAGCTATGTTTCCTTCCAAAGATTCAAATTAAACTTATGCGCAAAACTGGAATATGGCATTAGGGATGGGCGATTTCCTATCTTTATGTTGACATATGTCTGTGTGCGACTGTGTGGAGCAACGTGAAGGAAGGCGGAAGTGAAATTGATCAGCTCCTTCTACAATCTGAAACAGGTTTGAATAGGGCTGTACAGTTCGACAAAAAGTGGTCTGAGCCTTGAATAAATGTACTACAGTAGCACATGTGCGATTTCTCTATATGCGTTTTATTCAGCTTTAGCGATCACTGGAAACCTTCTCTATATAATGGGAAAAGTCAGGAAATATCAATACATATCAAAAATTACTGTGATAAATATTTAAGCCCATACCTATTTCGCATAAAACATTTGTGAATAAAACAGTTTCCATCCAACAAATCAAAGAAAACAAAATCATCACTTCCTGGAAAACTAGCACTAGATATTACTAGAAAACTAGGTGAAGCCACTGCATATAATAATTTTTATATATTTTAAATTACTTGCACCTCAGAACAAACAGACGAAATAATAAATGCTGCCATTGCTTACAGAAGAGGATGCTGCGGTTTAGTTACACAATCTTTTAAGACAATTATAAAGAAATCCTTTGACGACAGACTTTGCTGAGGCATTTCAGAATGACCAAAACATATAGATATATATAGATGCTGTGAGCGAGATCTGTCCGCTGCTAGTAACACTATCCCATCTCCTAGCGCAAAGTCACACTTTTTTGATGCACATGGAGGAATTTATTCATTAAATGTGTTTCCATCATAGTTTATGTGCATTTTTTCTTATCAGATAAAAAGTTTATCCTATTCAAATGTGCATTTTTAGAATTATTGTGTATCTTGGTATTTCCATCCAGCATGTTTTTTATGTGATTCTCCAAAATGCGCATAAAAATAGATGGATGAAAACATAGCTACTGATTCCTAGTTGTGAACCGAGGGATGCTCACTCTGCATGGGCGAGAGAGCAGCAGGGGACAGCAGGCTAAGCTCCATGGAGTGTTTCCGGGAGAGCGACTGATTCTTTGTGGGAGGAGGGGTTGGGCACTTGAGATGGCCACTTGAGGCCTGTGTACTGTACGGGTTACCTAGAGAAAGGGAGGGAGTGTTATTTATACACTTTTTAAACATATTGAGATTGAAGGAATGAGATGGAGGTCAGACCTAAAATACATTGATCTCAAACACTGCTTTCAATGTTGATAATAACAAGAACAGAATCCTTAATAACTGAGCACCAACAATAACTGATATGAGATGAACATCAAATTAGCATATTAGAATGATTTCTGAAGGATCATGTATACATTCTGAAAATATTAACATGTATATAATATATATATATATATATATATATATATATATATATTTAATTTCACAATATTACAATTTTTTAATTCATGTGCGTATTCTGCTCTTATCTTGTTGATACATATTGTTATATTATAAGTTTGTCTCACCTGAGGAGCCGCAGGCTGAGCCGGCTGGCAGTTTGATAGGAGGAGGTCTGTGTTTGACACCCTTTCCTAAAACCGAAGACTGGACCAGAGCCGAGAATCCATCAGCCTGAATCAACAACAAACATCCATCAGAGTGAACCAATCTTGTCATGACATTCACATGAATTTAGGCAAAAGCAATTTTTTGTTGCCCACTTTCTAAATCTGACACATAATTCTTTAAATCAAGAGAAAATTAACAAATCTCTCATGTAACATTTATTTTGTACTTCAGGCTACAAAAAAACCCCCAAAAACATTATGTTTACAAACCTGATCCAAATCATATTAAAATCGTTTTCTTTGCAACATGTCTTAGTCGGGATGGTCAGTCTCACCTCGTTTTCCCTGGAGGGGGAGAGCTGGCCTTGGGACCCTGCACTGCCTGAGTTGTGCAACATCTTCACCTGACACTTCACGTCTCGCTCATACACCTCTTTATACTGCGTTAGAAACCTGCAGCACAGAAATATGTATTACTTACTAAGCGCAACCAAGACCCGAAACTCAATAACACCAAAAAACAAAACATGGCTCCTGTACTTACCGATCAGCATCTGTTTTTGAACCTATGAGAAATCTACAAACCACAGAGAAAATAAAAGATTAGGTAAGTGCAACAACAATTACTGTAGGTCAATGTAACAAATAACACTTCACTTTCATCTTAGAGTGTAATATAAATACATAATGTAATATAAATGTCAAATAGTAATTCTAAAATGTCATCAGTTATTTCTTACGGTGGGTGAATGAGGTGTAGGTCTGTGACATCCTCCTCTGATTTGGAGTCTTTGGCGCTGTAGATTTTCCCATACACCAGCGGGTCCCCCATAGACTGGAAGATAGTGACTTTTGTTCTTTGAGGCTGACCTCCTACCTCACACTCGAAAATGTAGTCGTCCCTCACGTCCTGTAAAGAAACAAAGTCCACATATAATCACACTGATAAAACTACCAGGGTGCAGTCTAGTTAGTATGTAAGATTTACACATTTGTATTACCTGTGAAGGCCAAACAGTGGGCTGAGTATCATCTAGTTTGTCAAAGTTCTCTGCCACTGCATATTTCTCCACCTGGAAGCAGAAAGAAAACTTATTTTCATAGATTTGGATCCAGGAAAAAGATTGTCGAAACATACCATCTCAGAACTGAAGAATTTGAAATTTACATTAATAATAATTTTAAACAATTCTTTTTTTTTTTTTAAATCCATAAAGTAATTTATGCTACAAATGGCTTAGAACCTATGGAAAAAAGAGAGATGCAACTCACGTCAATTTCTGATGGGACAGTCAGCTGACAACTGCTCTGTTTCCACATGTCCACACACTGAAGGAAAAACAAGAGTGATTTAAAAACAGAACACACTCACACTAGTCATAAAAGAAGAAAAATACATAATAAATACTTTAAATGAGACATTTGATTAATACAGTACTGTTCAAAACTGGTAAGAGTTTCCTCTTATACTTAAGGCTGGATTTATCTGTTAAATTTTACAATTTAGAATTAAAATACATTTTAAATAAACATTAAATCAAGAAGCTTTTCTTTTTATGTCTAATATTTTTGTGGAAACCGTAATACTTTTTTTGAGGATTTTTTGATTAATAGAATATAATTGTCTTGTTATTACAAATGTATTTAAAACAATTTTATGCATCATTGCTGAATAAAAGTAAAATTTTCTAAAACTTACCTTACCTTCCTGACCCCAAACCTTTGAACAATGATGAACGTTTGACATATTTTGCTATGTTTAAATCCATTCACTCAAAATCAGCAGAGAAAGTAAAACAGGTCTGTAAATTGTGTCTGTGTCTTTGACTCACATTTCCAGCTTTGGAGATCTTAAGGTCTATGGAAGGAGCAGGTTTCCTCTCTTTCCTCCTCTGCAGGTAGTCCAGGAGTCGGAGCTGTGGCAGTGCAGGGCAGTGGCTCATCATCTCCTGTTGTCTGTTCAGAGCTGCTTGAGAATGCCGCCTGAAACACCTGCAGAGAAGAGAAAGATGACAACCATATTATTACAAAACAATACATTTTGAAGCCTTTAACTTCAATGATCAGATTCACGCACTTAACTTAAACAGGCCTTCAACTTAACTATTTTTGTTAGCTGCACAGAGAAAAAAACCCTCATATTTCTTTAGTCTCAACAAACAACGAGATCACAACAACAGTGGCTTTTCAGTTCACACATGGTGACTAACCACAGATAAAAGATCTACGCTGTGCACATCTACATAAGCTTTTGTAGGTTTAAGCAATTTCTTGGATGCAAAATGTTTGCAGTATCAAACAATCACACGACAGGAACTCATCACAGAGGGTCTGATTTTGCACTTTGGTTAAAAGACAACTGATGATCAAGAGTATGAAACCCAACACATGTTAATGAAGCTAAAAAGCTAAGTGCATTACCGTTTCATGGATCGTGTGTTCATCTTCTGTTTGTTGTAGAGCAGACGGTTGGTGGTGCAGCTGACAGAGATGGAGGGGTCCAGACACAGAGGCTCTGCTGTGGCCAGAATCAACTGACTCTCCAGCTGAAGTTTATCATCCTATAAACACAATCAAACCACATGAGAATCAATGCATTCTCCATACTTCACACCATGCTGCAAATCTGTCGCTTTAATGGTCTTTATCAACCTACACTACTTGTCCGTGTAAAGTCTATTTTGAGAATTGTTTGTAAACCTATTATAAATATTAGAAATGCATTGCTGAAACATGTTACAAATATAATACTTAATGGTGGAGTTACACCGTGAGCAGGATTTATTGGGCGGGTCTAAATCGAAGCTTGGTGATGCAATGGAGCCATCTAGCACTGCCCCTCCGGCGAAACTATAAGAGCCATGATGGGACTTGAAGCAGCACTGACCGCACAGACTGATCTCTGTGTGACATCAGTACAGTGAGAGCTATAGAGAGCAGACGCACATTATGCTTTGAATCGCTCTCGTGGTACTTTGATGTCAAACACTGATCGTTCTGTGCAGTGCTGCTTCAAGTCGAACACACACATAATAACTAGAGCACATAAGCGTCAGTGGTTCGTCCGTTCAATCATGAGTTATTGTCATTACCGTTAGATACTACAGCCTACAGTTTGCTATCTAGCTATGCCTTGGTCACGTTACGTGGTTGCTATAATTTACAAAACAACTCAGCTTGGTCTCCTTATGTAAATCAAGCTGCTTGAGGAAGACATTGAGAGAGACGGTAGCTTTGCCGTGAGTGGGCGTGGTTTCAGCGCCACGAGCGGACACGCCCCCAGCATTTGAGGGCAGAGAGGATGGCTTATTTTATTTACTTTGCGGGTTTTTTTAGCATTCAAATTTGGCTGGGTGGTTAGTAACACATTTTTCTGTGGTGTGACAAACTCAGAACCCACACTTAATATTGACTTTACATGGATTTTTTTTTAATTAAACTATTTATTCAGCAAACATGCATTAAAATCAATCAAAAGTGACATACAGTATGTGGTTAAAAAAAGATATATATTTTAATAAATGCTGTTTTTTTGAACTTCCTGCAATGTATCACAGTATCTATAAAAATATTAAGTAGACGTGTTTTCAACATTGCTACGTTTTTTTACATTTTTATTTTTTTCTTCTATTTGTATTATTTTTTCTATTGAGCTTTCATTTATTTAATTTCAGTTTTAATACCTAGTTCAACTTCAACTTTCTTTTACAGTTTCATCTAATATTTTAATTCTGTTTTATTTTAATTAACAAAAATGATTTAACATTATAGGGCAGGTAACATTTACAACACTGATAATAATAAAAAGACTGGAGTAATGATGCTGAAAATTCAGCTTTACATCACAGGACAAAAAAACTAAAAAAATTAAAACATTTTACAATATATTAAAACTGATAATAATAAAGTTATATTAAATTGTAACAGTGTGTCACTCACAATATTATGGTTTTACTGTATTTATGATCAAATACTTGATGTGCACAAGAGACGTCTGCCAAAAACCTCAAAGACCTCAAAGATTTGAATGTTAACAGATAGAGTCCCCTCACCTGTGTCCACTTGTGGTGATCACTTGTCATAGCATGAACATCACAGATCAAGGTCTGGTGTGGAGAAAATAGATGAATTATAGATACTATAGAAAACACAAAGTTTCTCAAAATACAGAACATGGACTGCTGGTCACAGATCAGGTCTGTTACTGACCTGCATAGTGGGTCTCAGCAGGATGTGCCGGCTCTGGTAGGTGGGCATCTTTGCATTTCCAGACTGTCGGTAGTCCCTGACCTCAGCTATGACACAGCCACAGTGGAATATGTTCACCTGAGGGAACAGCAACAGGAAAACACATCTAAGCTGGTGGTTTATGCATAAATTCCTCAGAGTGACATAAAACTGGAATTAAAGAAACACGTAGATTAATTAAATTAAAATCACATCTAGAATTCTGAACCAGTATTATTTATTCTAGTATAATTTATTTACTGTAATAGTGTTTATTTATATTTTGAATTAGCTTTTGTTTTTATATTTTCAGTTCATTTTACTTTTAGCCATGTGTTTTATGTGTTTTTGTTATTATTTTTTATATTCCCAAGTAGCTTTATTTTATTTAAGACATTTTTTTAGTTTTAGAAATTGAAAAATTCAGTCACTTGTCAAAGCAATATTTCTTGTTTTCAGTGTAGGCTATATTTTTATTTCAGCTTTACCGAAAACAATTTAATAACAGTTTTCGTCTCAGTTAACAATAACACTTTTGTTTTGAACATCATTTAGGGAAGGCTGTGTTTATATATAATAAAACTAGAAAAATAACACATAAAAAAAACTTTACATTCCACTAACCTGTGATTTTTCTAGAAGGTCTACTAGGATGGGCGGCAGCTCCTCAGCATCCAGGTACTCGAGTAACTCTGTTTCTTCGTAGCGAAGTCGGATTGTTTCTGAATCTTATAAGTTGGGACGAGTTTATTAATATGCAACATGAAAAGCTCAGCTGATTTAACCATAAAAACAAATAAAAAGCAGACGGTACCAGATCCATTTTTTCCTCTAAGCATAAGTGAGTATCCTTCATTTCCACGGTACAGGTTGACCACCAGACATGAGACCGACTCCTGTGAGACCAGCTTCTCTAGTAGATTCACATTTCTCCTCAGTTTCTACAGAAAGAAGAAATACAATATTAATAAAACATGATTTGATAAGTTATAAAATCCCACCCTACTTAATGCCTTGTTTCATTAAGAACGGTTGCGAATGCTACCTAATTTTTTACATGTTACAGCAGCCGAAAATTACCTTCAACTCTGGTTCTTTTTCACACTCTTCAATGTACAATTCATAAAGTTTCTGATATAAGGATTTCCTTCCACTCGAGGAAACTCGTCTCTTCGCCGGTCGCTGACGAGCACTTTCAACAATGTACTAAACAAGAAATAACAATGTTATTGAGCAGTAATAAGAAGATACACAGGTATTCTTCTCCACAGTGATTTGCATTTATAAAAGCAGTGCAGTATAACAGACTCAAATAAAGACCACTATGTGCAATAAATAAAAAGCACAGCAGAAAATAAGTACCTCAGCCCGATCCAATGCATATTCTAAGACTTGTTGCTGGGGAAGAAATATAAATGAAAATGCATAAGATAATTTCTTGCACAAGTCAAATATGATCAAATCTATCATATCATGTTAAATAAAATCCCATCCTGATTCCTTACCATTGTGGTTGCTGCGTGACAGGAGGCGATGTTGTGTTACACCAGCACTGTCACCTCCACAAACACACCATTCAAGCCCTGAGATCAGACACAGAGACAGTTTAGAAACACACTACCACGTGCACTTACCTGTCAGCTGACAGTGCTCATTCAAAAGCCAAACCCAGACACCCAACGACAAGTGTGTGAATGCGAACACACAAAGTATGAGACATGAACTCAGCTCATTCAGACTGTTATGCATCTGTGTGTGTATGCAGTCACAACATCTGGCAAACAAATGTGGCGAACTTCAACACGATGATGACAAAGTACGTGTTAAAGGGTGCAGCAGCAATAAACAGCATGCATTCATGAAATGCAAAGGAATATGTTCCCAGCAGAAAAAGGCAAACTTCAGCACTGCAGCTTCAGCAAACGACAGGCTGGCTAACCACAGCTAACAGCTCACTTCAAATGCACAAATCCACAAAACACGACCAACTGACAGAGCGGGGCAGAACGCGACAATGGCGACAAACAGCAAAACCGACTTGCCAATCGAGTTGCATCACCACAGGCAGGAAATCCAAAGCAATAAGCGTAATAAATGTCTCAGTGCCTTCAATGAAAAAAACTCACAGCAGCCATTTTGTTCCAGTGTAACAACAAAATCCAAACTTCCGGTTTGCGCGCTTGCAGGAGGCGGAACCAAAGATCCGCGGCGCGGAACCGTTCAAAAACCGCATTTGTCTTTGCACAATAAAAACTTACTCAAAATCCAAAACTCAAAAATCACTCTCCTGACCATAGTTTCCACCAAAATACCAGATATATTTACGACTTGTAATCTGTGGCAGCTTGTTTTTAACCATCAATGTTATTAGAAAACAAAATGACACAAACCTTCTGTGAGGGATCAGTAATAAATCATCTTACAGTGAAAATATGGTAACATGCAGTGCACATCTTAGAAAATAAATCAGCAAACTACAATAGATAATACATTATAATTAATATCAGTAATTTACTTATTGAAAAATACTGTAGTAATTTATCTTAAATCCTATATTAAATTACCTGAATTAATTTGTTCTGGTAATTGTATAGATGTTGCGGTAATATAACTACTATAAACAAAATACTTCACCCAATACGCACTTTATAGGGTATATTATACTATAATACACTAGTTTTTCCTAGTAAAAACTTCAGTAGTTTATCAGTTCACTGTCGTTAATACAAAAGTATTCAGTAGCATTCCTTAAAGTGATGCAAATACTATAATATATACAGTATAATACACGTTACTACAGTATGGTTCAAAAACACTATAGTATTTATTATAAATGACTATAGTATTCAGTTTTTACAGGTGGGTATAATTGACGAAATAGGATAGGAATACAATAGAAATAGTACGATTATCATCAGAGCAAGAAGGGCCTAGAAATACAATAAAGGCAAGCTCTTATGTTCTAGTTTAAACTGAATTATTTTGCAATGTCTTCATGTATATATTTAGTCTTTCAAAATAATGACCACATGGTTGTTCAAGTTGTAATTGTTAAAAGAAGACTTGTATTGATACATTAACACTTTCCAGTACTTACTACAATCATAACAGTAAATTATACATAATTACAACCAATTCTAAACCAAACCCTAACACTAAAATTACATAAATGTGCAATTACACTACCATAATGTCATTTTAAATTAATATCTAATCCTTTTAATTTTTCATTTATAATGCCGACAAGAGCAACTTTTTTAGATTAGATAATCCGTTTAAAACGGTTTTCACAATCCTATCATCTCCTTAAATGAAATGAAAACAATCACACAGACTTTTAGGAAAAATATTTTTATTAATTCATTCCCTAAAAAGAAAATGTACACATCACTCCAAACAAAAGCATCCAGAAATCTTCTAAACTCATGAAGATCCACTAACAAACAGTATTGCATAAACCACTTGAAATGTCACAACACAATCTTTAAAAAAAAAATTAAAAAGGAAAATAAGAAACAATGAATAAACATAAGAGAAAATGAATAAGACATCAATGACACCAGCATAATCAAGTTAACATTTTAACACATGGCCTACATATTCAACACACTCGAGACAAACATGAAACTCATCCGACTCATGTAGTTCATTCGGTATTTCCACAGCAAACAAACATTTGGGCAGTGTGCTTCTTATTTCAGTATCTCTAACCTCCTGTTTGTCAAATCACAGAATGAACCATAAACGAAAGACTAAAACATTTTACAAAAAATAAAAAAAGGAAACAACACGGACACATATTGCTTCTTTTCCACAAGTTAACCATTATTACTAGTTTGCTGACTTGACCTCTCAGAGCATAACCAGAATACACTCATACAAAATAAAATACTCTTAGAAACCCCAGGGGGGTCAGTCGAATATGTATCTCTTATAAAGAGAACAGAATTCAAAATTGATTTCTCAAAACATACATACATTATATTATATATTTTAAAGATTCTAGAGATAATAGACTTCTTAAAACCTTAATAATAGACAGTTAACCATGCACACATCAGGGCAGCGGGTGGACAGGATTCTCTGAACGTCCACCAGATGGCAACACAGTCTGATCTGAAATCAAGGCAGCTGGGTAAAGGCTCACTTTGCCCTGACTATTCTTTCAGTTTATGCACGAACCCTAAATACAAGAAGCCATACTATAACAGCACAAGAAAACAACCTCTACACACTACAGAAAAGAAAACCAGTAACTCAATTTTAAATATTTTGTAACAAGCAAATAATTGTCCTAACAAAATAAATACTGAAACAGTTACCTTGAGGTAACAAAGGCTTTGGTTGAGCATTCCTATCTCTCCAACATTAATCCCAGCACCGAGTTAAACCTAAATTAAATTAGGCCTGTGCTTAACATTTGTGAAAGACCAAACTATACCAGCTGAAACGTTCACGTCCATTCTTAATAGTAACCCGTGAAATGTGATGTGGGGGGGAAGCACCTATGAAATGTCAGAACACAGTTTTAAGAGCGCAATAACAAATGAACTGTAAACTTCCACTTAAAAGCTTATGCTGAACCTCAGCACAACAGGAGAGTAATGGTATAACTACTGTCATTAACAAGTTCCACTGCAATGAGCAGAGGGAGGGAAAAACTGTTAACTAAGCAACAGTTACCACAGCAACACCACAACCAATCAGCAAGCCTGAACATGCAGGAGGAACACGGTCAGACTCATCCAAGCCTATTAACCACCCAACATGATCAAGTGTGGAGAGTAAACAGTGATATGAAGAACTAAAAGC
>JAUMHE010000059.1:11545836-11559063 GCA_032359235.1 Enteromius mattozi
ATGTAAACCTGTTTTAAGAGACTCATAAAACAATATTAGCAACCTTTAAAATGGCATAATAGGGGCACTTTAATACTCTACTAAAAGTGAATGGATAGGTGTTTTATGCAATATGTTTTGACTGGACATGTTTTGTTCATAGATGTTTTGAAAGAACCTGTTCATGTCTATTACACACACAAAAAAAGAAAATAGAACTACTAGGTTCCCATTACGTCACTTGATTTGCATTGAGACTTAGACAAGCCTGTTTCCATTTTAACACTACAGTTCTGTAGTGTTACTTCTTCTGAACATGCAAAATGTACATTTATTATTTATTATGTTTATTTGCCTTTCTGTGCCTACAAACTCTATTTTGATGCAGCTAAATTCTCAATTAAATTATTTTTCATATATATATATATATATATATATATAATACACATTTTCATTGATATTTTTTTTCATTGTCAGACAACAGAATTAATATAGTGACTAAATCATGATCTATTAAGATTACATAACCAGCTCTACGTTCCAATATGTTATTATCTGAACAAAAATCCTGATTTATAATCGAGCCGTCGTGTCAAATAGCCTACACATAAGATAAAGACAATAGCTGTGCTGGGATTTCAGCTATACTTGCATGTAAAATTAGATAAGCAACATAATATTGGTTTGAAAGCAGCACTATATAACTTTTGGCGGTCTCACGGTTAATAAACAGATGTTTATGTCTATGGTGATTCACGCAGCTATGTGTTACTCTGCAGTGGTGACGACCCGACCAGGCTGCAATAGTCCAAAAATAAGCACTTATTATAAGTGTACCGTAGTGATTCGGGATAAGACAAAAACGTGGTTTGATAGATGAAATCACATGTACTCGCTCATTATATACATTTTGCTAATTCTAACCCTAACCCTTACTTGTTTTGTAATTTGTACATAATTCAGAAATTGCAATTAAAATTTTTTCGAAATATTTTAATAATGCAGAAGATGCAAATGTAACTGCAATGCAAAAATGTACAATGCAGAAAAATCAGTTTGACAAATAGGCTTAATAATTGTATTTTCAGATGAATGAGAAATATGTTTATTTTCATTATATTTTTTGTTGAAATTTGATGCACATTTTAGTGTTTTATGGATGGGTGTGACTGGGGTCCAGCAATTTTAGTTGGAAAAAAATTTCACTGACGCACGAAAGAGAAAATCCGTCAAACCAACAGACACAACACTCAAATTGTAGATATTTTTAGAGGCGTATTGCAGGTTGGTAGGTATTTGTATTGCTAGCTGGTGGTTAGGTGAACCAACTGGACTCTGACAAATATCTGCTCTTTTCTCAAGTATCTGTGTTTACTTTTAGGGTTGAATGAGGTTCAGAATGAAGATTAAGGTTTAAAATGAGCATTGGATGTTAATTGTTGTTTGAACAGAATATTTGAATGTGAAGAAAAGTGTATACCTGAACCTCAAAGGGTTAAATGTAGCTCATTAGATGACAGAAGTGTGTTCTTTGGGAAATTAAGTTAAAAAGTCAAACAAAAAATATCAAATCTCTTTAAATGAGTCTTTCTAACGCAATGGAGCGTTAGATGCTGGTGTCTGTCTGAAAAAAGCAGGGATTCTGGATTAATCTTTGAGCGTTCTGGCTCACCCTCTGGCAAAAAGTAAATAAATCATGCAAAATTACAGCAGCAGCGCGCATTCGGAAGGAATTGAGTGGAATTGAGAGTGACGCCCTGGATTTTTAAAGCCCCTCACCATTTCCTCCGGGTACAGACAAGTCCCTAAAAGTCATACGAGCAGAATTCTCATTTTCCAAAATGTTTCTTTCTGGATCTGTCTCGCTTTGTGTTTGGTGCCACTCACTCAAATTGCTGCGCTGCTGCTGCTTTGTTCATCGCATTCAAAGCTGCCAAAACTCTGTCGACAGAGTGCCAAATAAAACTATGAAACAATCCACAATAGCTGAAACAGATCAGCAGGCCACCCACACTGGCTTTGTGTTCATAGTTTAGTTGTAACTAAAACACCAAGCCCCGCCCCACGACTGACAAAACGGTGTTTGCGCGAGCAGGTGAGAGAGGATTGAGCGCAGGAGTGATCATTTGGAAATCATTTACCGCGCTCGCCAGCATCAGTGGTGTGCTCGCTTATTAATGGCATAGATTTGCCGCCATAGATTAAGTGTGTTTTTCGCGAGCTGGTTACTGCTGCTGCGGCGGGGCGGAGCATCGCGATGCCGGCTCAGCATCGTGATGTCTATCGGCCATCGGCGATGGACGATGGCATCGTCTATCGACCCAACCGCCGCACATTTTAAAAACAGCTAATTGAGATTTGCCTTTTTTGTCAAAATGCACATAAATTAATCGACGATTAAATCACCCAGCCCCACAACAGTCATTGATTGTTTATTGATAGTCTGTAGCTTGTCTTCCAGCTCTATTCAGTGAGGTTTTCTTCAGTCAGTTGACTTTGACATTGATTTTGTACTTCTGTGTTGACAACTATGTATAGATGAATGCTACTATCTTGGCCTTTACCTTCTTGGCAAGACAGTCAGGTTTTGGGCAGAAATATTGAAGGAGCTGACACCTGGTGAAATTCATTATGCTATAGATCTTAACAACAGCTTCTGGACTGCTAACAGCAAAACAGGCCAACGGCATCAACAATCCACCCCCATATATTAAAGCACAAAATTAATTAAGACTGCACGTTAAACTTACCACCATCATCCAAGAGTGTTGCTGGTTCAGACCTTTTATAACAATTTATAATATTTTCAATATTTAAAATATATATATATATATTTCTAATATTTTCTAAATAAAATAACTGTGTGTGTGTGGAGCAATTCCAACTCTGCAAGGACAGTCTGGTGCTTCTGACTCACAACTTTTAAGTAAGTTATGTTTTCTTATTAAAAGAACCTGGTACTTACTATTTAAATGCGAGTTTTGAGCAGTGAAGGGTAGTGCTTTGTTTGTCGTTTTCCCAATCACAATGCACTGAATAGCTGGCCAATCAGAGCACATCTTGCTTTTTAGCAAAATGAGCTTTGTACAAATTAACTCATTTAAGAAGGCAGGGCTTAGAAAATAAATAATAATGCAGAGTATGTTATACACAAAATAATGTTCTTCTTAGCAACATCATATGATCTAGGCTATTTGACACGACGGCTTGATTGTAAATCAGGATTTTTGTGCAGATAATAACATCTTGGAAGGTAGAGCTGGTTATGTAGTCTTAATAGATCATGATTTAGTCTATATACTAAATTAATTTGGTTGTCTGACGAAAAAAAATATCAATGAAAAAATATATATAAATGAACAAACCGACAGATAATGTGGTGATTATTTGATTTGTGGATAATTAGTCATGTTAGTTTGGAGTTGTAGAGACAGAGGAGGCATGAACACAGAGAGCAGAGTTTGAGCTGTGATCAGAGGTGTGTGTGTGTGAGACATGGACATAGATGGATGGGAGAAGGGAGGATGAAATTATAAGGGTAAATGTCACACCTGCCTATCACGTCACTGCTGCTCCGTGTGACACGCCGGGTGGCCAGTGTGGCATTTACACTCACACACACACACGAGCTCTTACACACGGATCACACGCCAGCTTTATATGAGATCAACTGGGAGTTATAATGACGTCTTATTGTCATGAGTGAGTTTAATTATCCTGCTAGTATAAGAGAAGGACAAAATGTGGCAGTCAGGCGAAGGTGAACTGTAAAGTGATTATGAACTGCTTTGTACTTTAAAGGTGTGCTTTAAAAAAAAAAAAAAAAAAAAAAAAAAAAAAAAAAATATATATATATATATAAAAACCTGATCAGGACTACAAGTAATTTTTTAACCTTGTGCCTGTCTGGGTGATGACATGAGAATAGTGCAAGAATCGCAGCAAAAAGCAGCTCTTGCAGCCAAACAAATCAGGAACACAAAAGGCAATTTAGTGCTAATTTTGAACAGTTTACAGTATACATGTTTTTGCACGCTTGAACAAAATCTGGTAATACAGGTTACTGCAGGGTGGAGCATCTGGTGGGAGAAAAGGAAGCAAATGCCACGCAGTAATCAAGATCAAAGAGAACTGGCACAGGCACTGCAGATACACTGGTTTTGTCTGGTCTTGTCATGATGTATTCAAACACAAATATGAACCAAATATAAATAACCTAACTACTTGATTACAAAATAGCAATGATTATGTCATTTAGTATTGTAGTTTCACCACAGTTTTACTGTGTTGTGTAGCATGTTACTGCATAAATCTGTTAAGTCTGAATATTCTACTACACTGTAATTGTTCACAAATAACGGCCTATATCTCTCTCTTTTATACATATAAGCACACAAGTGGTTGATATAAATCAATACTTGTTTTTTTTTTGATAGCCAGTGCAGATGTGTGCGAGCATATACATTATCCATCTATAATCTAACAATGTCAAATACATTCTTTCTGATCTTTCTCAAAAAAAAAAAAAAAAAAAAAAAAAAAAAAAAAAAAAAAAAGACTTACCAAAAGCAGGCTTGTTATCAGTGTTGTTGGCTCCAAAGGAAAACCCTGGCGTTTGAGCTGCAGGTGCAGGGGTTCCAAATGGTGTAGCTGAGGCCCCAAAGTTAAACCCTCCAGAGGCAGGAGGCGCCGGAGTACTCGGAGCAGGGTTCTGAGTGGCTGTTGACGCCCCTCCGAAAGTGAATGTAGGAGCCGGGGCAGGGAGAGCAGCCACAGTCTGTGTGGAGGCCCCAAAGACGGGAGCCGCAGAAGGGGTGGTGGTGTTTCCGAAAGAGAAGCCAGCTTCACCAAACGTAGGCTGACTGTTAGTCCCAAACGCAGGTGCTGCTGTGCTGGCAGCGGCTCCGAACATAAATGGTGATGTGCCGCTACTTCCACCGCCGCCACCAAATGTGAAAGGCTTTGGAGCAGCAGGGGTCTGCTGTGTCGATGCTGGGAAAGTTGACGATGCTGTGAAGGTTGAGCTCCCAAAAGTGGTTTGCGTTGTGGGCGTCTCTGAAGATGTAGTGGTACTGCTGGTCATGCCGAACCCACCAAACGAAGTGGAGGTGGAGTTCTGGTTTGCTGACAGCTGGCCAAAAGAGAACGTGCTTTGGGCCTGTGGGGTGGATGCAGGTTTTGCTGCTCCGAACTGAAAAGCGGAGGTGGTGCCGCTAGCATTAACAGTGTTGGTGTTCAGTGTAGGGGCGGCCGTCGTGGTCAATGCGGCTCCAAACTGAAACGCGGTGTTTGTGGCAGGAGCTGATGTGGTTGTTGCGGTCCAGCTTCCATACAGAGACTGGGAAGGAGTTTGCGTGGTTGGGGCAGCAGATGATGTGGACACCGTCGCTGGCTGGGTACTGGTTAATCCACCGAATAATATCCTGCTGTTCTGTGAAACTGGAGCAGCAGGGGTTGATGTGGTTGGTGTGGCTGTCTGCCCGAAGGCACTAATGCCACTACCTGTGCCAAATAAAGGCTTGAAGGTGGGCTGGGTGGGTTTGACCTCTGCTGTGGAAGCAGGCGTGGTGCTTGCTGCGCCGAAAATGGGCTTAAACCCAGATGATAGGGGCTTGCTAATGCTATTGATTGATGCAACTGCGGTCGTAGGTGCAGCAACTGTGGATTTAGGAGGCTCAGAGGCAGGAGTGGCCACAGGTTTAATCAAACTAAACAGGCTGCCTCCTCCACCCAAGGAAGGCTTAGCTGATGAGGACTGAAGAGGTTGGGCCAGGATTTGAGCGAAGGCAGAGGGCATGGAAGAAGGTGGCTTGGAAGCAGGTGTTGATATGGAGGACGGGGTAGAGAATAAGGGCTGCAGAGCAGTAGGGCCTGACTCAGATTTGACAACTCCACTGCTCGGGTTTGTGGGGGCAACAGCAGGAGTAGAAAGACTGGGCACAAACACTGCTGGAGCTGTATAGATTGACAAAGCATACAAGGTCATGTTAAAGCGCATGAGGAAAAAAAATAATAAAAAAAATTTTTAAAGATTTTTTTTTAAGAAATAATTTCTACAAACCTGCAGTGGTAGTGCCCATTAGAGTGGGAGCATTGAAAATCGGATTATTCTTCATGTTTTTCAGGGACTCCAGGAGAGGGTTTGAGATGCTTGAAGATGGAGCTGTTGGGACAGCTGGGGTGGTAGAGATAGAGGGGGCTGAGGTGAAAGTCAGGGGTGCAGTACTAGCCATGCTGGGCGCTGTGATGGTGAGGTCTATAGTTGGAGCAGGAGTTGTAGTAGTGGCTGGTGTGGTCTCAGGCACAGGTTTAGGGAGAGAAATCAGAGAGGGTCCAGCGCTCACGGCAGGTGCAGACCCAGACAAAGAAGTTGGAGCTGGTTGAGAGAACAGGGTTAAAGAGGGAGCTGGAGTTGGGGTGGGTTCGGAAACTGGAGGAGTGATCTCTGGCTCTGGTAGAAATAAAAGATTTAACACAGAATTAGCTGCAAACATATTGTATTTGTAGCCAATCCAAGCGAGAGTGAAGAGAACATACCAGGCTCCTCCAGGACCTTCTGTATCTGGCTGAGAACTGCTTTTTTCTCCATATCGAGATCTTTCACTGTGATTGTATAGCCAAGTTCAGGAGGTGGTGGCTGCAGACACAGTTATAGTAATGAATATCCACTTTGCAAATGTGTGGTGGAAAGGTGCATCAATAGCAAATTTCTTACCAAAGAAATCTGATCTCCTCTGTTTGTGGTCACCAGCTGTATTTTGCGCTTCCGTTTGCCACTGCCACCTCCAGAGTCAGATGTCGATGTTGCAACAGGTGCCTCAGATTTTGGAGTAACTTTAGCTGGCACAAAACATTTAAACTTAAAAATTTAATTTATACCAATAATCAATGCTATATTATACAAATTTGCACTGATTTAGTTAATAAAATCAAAAATGCATTCTATGAATGAGGTAACATGTTTCCTCACTTGTAGCAGGTGCAGGGTCAGTTGCCACCTTATCCATTTTCCCAAAGGATGTAGAACTTGGTGAGGTAGCCTCTTCTTCCCTACAGCACACAAAACAATTTATGAATAAAGAAATTAAGAATTTCTTAGGCAGACCCTGTATAGATCAAGAATATCTGTGTTCATTTGACATTGATGCAGCAGTGTTTACACAATATGAACCATGAGTCTCAAACCATTAAAAAAAAAACTAATTTTAACTCAATAGGCTTTTTTGCAGTGACAGTAAAAACAAGGAATACAGTCTTGAAGACACATATTAAAAGTCTTTTGGAGATCAATGAATGGTAGTGAATATTTTAAGATTTTTACCTTGCTTTCTTGGCAGCTCGCTCTGGAGTCTGACACCGAGATCCTCCTGGGCTTGTGAAAGGAGAAAGACTGAGACTAGATGCTGCTCTTCTCTGGAAAAACAAATTTTAAGTAATTGAGTCACTGAATGCAAAGCACAGCACAGAAAACAAAGCAAATCAATATTCTCACTAACTACCAATTCAAATAATTTCTGATTGTGTTTTCTCAATCTGCAACACTATGAGAAAATGGTCAAATGGAATACCTGTGGATAACCCTGTGAAGAGCTGTAAGAACTGCGAATGGGATTTCGGACAGATCCAGGCATCCCGCTGGGAACAGGAGCACCACTTACAGAGCTGATAGAGGAGGTGCGAGATCGCTTCATAATAGATTCTTCAACGAGAGAAGAGTTCATCCCTCTCTTTAGACTGCCTGGTCTGAGGAGGAAAGGACACGCAATCAGAGATAATGCAATAAAACTCAATGTTTAACATACGTAGAGAAAGATATTACAGTGGAAGGTGTATGGTCACCTACTTTGGAACAAGCTGAGATGGAGCTCCATTTGCAAGAAGTGGCTCAAATGCTGACTGAGAACTTCCACTGCTGTCGTGTCGCCTGATGAGAACAAGACAATTATTCTGGGAAACTAAAAAAACCAACAGCAAACCTACATACCATGGAGAGTTACAGCCTAACATTTATTTGGTCACTTTCTGCCCATCTCATACCTCCTTTTGCTCTTCTGGCCAAAGGAAGCACTCCTGTCCTCATCATCAACTTCCCTCTTCCTGCTCTCTCTGAGCACACTCAGAACAGCTTCTCTGGAGCAGGGGTCTGTCTGGGCTCCAATCCCCGGAGATTTGACTGCTCCAGGGGAGTTCAGGTGATTGAAGCTAGAAACAATGTAGCATTTACACATTAGCAAAGCACATTTCTCTTGACATTGGCCTCCAATTTAATCCTGCAGCAACTGTGGCAGCTATAGACAGGGTTTTAGGAGAGAAATAATCCCAAAACAGGATTTAATTAGACTACAGACAAATACAAAAGCTATTTTAATGCTAGTGCACTTAATCCACTCTTTAGAATTTAAAATAACTCACAATGACGATCGAGCAGGGTCTGGTCTGGCGATCTTCACCATGACCGGACTGTGAACAGCAGGTGAATTGCGTTGGGTGAGGACATTCTTCTTACGTAAACCATCCCAGTTTGCAGGTGGCATCACTCCAACCGGGGATGTCCCTGTCTGCTGAAGGGGGTAATGTCTTTGGGGGGTGATGGTGAACCGACTAGCAGTGCCCACAGGGTCCCTAATGGCATTGAAACATAACAGGTTAATGCTTCAAAAGATCCTCACAACATGCTAAATTAGAGCTCAAATATTCTTCCGTTGAAAACAGCTGATCTACTTAGTAATATTTTTTGTGGAAACCATGACGCCCCATTTAATTAAATAAAAATGGAAAATTAATACTTTCATTAAGCAAGGATGCGATAAAGACAATAGTTATAAAAAATATCTCTAATTAAAATAAATGCTGTTGTTTCAACGCCCTACACATAAAATCCTGACGTTTTTCATTCCCACAAAATATTAAGCAACAAAAAATTTTTCAACTGTAATATTTCTTGACCACCAAACCAACATATTAGACAGATTTTTGAATGATCAGGTGACACTGAAAATTCAGCTTTGCCTTTGCTTTAACCTTGACTAGAGAAAATAAATTGTGTTTCTAATTCCAAGTAGTAGCTGACATAAGGACATTAGCGATGCACGTGCGAGCACAAAGCTGTCATAACGCTGTTTTATATTATGTGGAAAGCTTTATGCAACCCTACACGTGTAGTGTCAGGCGTCCAAACTTGTGTAGGAGGAGCAGTGCGCCTGACCGGCTCCAGGAACACCCACATTTTCAAATCGTGGAGGGAAAACGTACATGTTAGAACAACCGAAAATGTGCAAACACGGTCATCACAGACGCTACATGTGTTTTATTAAAGCGTAAACAGAAGAATCTCGAATGCATTCCTATTAAAACACGTGAGCTTAGAGAAAGCGACAAGACAAAGCATTTGGTGTTTACCCGAATGACAGTCTTCTGTTAGGGGTGTGCACAGCATAATTAGGTCGGGCGAGTCTCTCCCGGAGCTGATCTCTGGGGTGCATGAAAGCCCCCGAACCTCCAACGGGCCTCACCGCTGCGGAGGGGCTATCTTCAGTCTTGGCGAGGTAACTTCCCATGAGTATATCCCGAGGGCTGAACACCGTGTCGCTGAGCGTGTGGTCTCTTCTATAATACGAGCCCGCAAAGTGTCTATCGCTGGGTGACGCGAAGGAATTCCTAGCATCACTTTTACGTAACTTGTTTCTGCCGGCGGCCGGGACTCCGCTCAAAGTCCTGCCCGGTAACCAGCGCAGCAGAGCCGACGGGACGCTCAGTCCACGGCGAGGATTGAGGCCTAGTCTCTCGAAGAGCTGCAACTCCTCCGCTTTGTGAAAATAAACTACATAAGACACGACACAGATAAAAAGTATGTACAAATAAGCTGGTATGTAGCTCAACACGAGTAAAAGGAGGAACAAAGAGAACACCGCAGCGGAGAAAACGACTAGCCGCCGTTTATCTTCAGGAGACATGGCGGCACCGCGCCGCCGAGGGAAGATATCCCATAATTCCCCGCGTCCGCGCGCGTTGTTTACGTCTCGATGATGTTCGTGACTGCACGCGTGCAAATTAGATTGATTACAGTGTTTTACCGCCTACTAGCGTTGTAATGTGAAGCGACACTTGGTTTCTGTATTTCTACATATATTTACATATTTATTTTATAACGGCAAAGATTTCACAATTTTTAGTTTATTGCTCACAAATTTCACCCCTGAGAATAATGATAATAATAATAATAATAATAATAATAATAAAAACTCTACAACATAATTAGAAATAAAAGCGAAATTTTCTCGAAAAATAATAATTATTTATTTTTTAAAAATATATATATATTTTCAAAATAAAAGTCGTCTGTTTTTGCAAATAAACTCTTCATATAACTTACTCAGGATCTGAAGGATCATGTGACACTGAAGAATGAAGTAATGAAGCCGATATAAGCTTTGCCATCACAGGAATAAATGGCGTTTGAAAAAATATTAATAAACAGTTCTTTAAAATAGCAATACCATTTCACTGTTACTTTATTTTTGATCAAGTAATTTAGATTTTACAAAAACTACACAAAACACACACACACATAGAGAGAGAGATACTTCCAGTACACTTGCATTAGATTTTCTTTACATCTTATTTATACTTACCTTCTTCTGACATGTGAATTGATGAATAAAAGCATGTTACTTTATTTTTACTGTTTTAGTGTGAACCGTATGGCGAGACTGCAGTTCTTCTTTTGGAGGTTATAATTCAGTGACAACTAGATGGCGCAAATCAATCAAAATACAACCTCAGTGGCCTACACATGGCTACATTTTACGTTTACAGTCGTTCGTCTCGCAGACGTTTTTATTAAAAGTTACAAATTAGGAATTCAACAAGCGACTCATCTTAAGAAGGAAGTAACGTGTTCTAATAACACATAATATTAAATACTGACCAGAACAGTATAAGCTAGAACAAGTAAGGACATAAGAAATAGTTCAAGTAATGTTAGCCTATAGAAAATTATAAATAGCCTATTAAAAGAATTATTTAAAAAACTGACTCACGTTGGAAGCATAAACACATGGGGTCATAAAACACAACCTAATCCATTCAATTCTGTGGGATAATTGGTTACATTTACAAATTGACATTTTATTCTCCAAAAACTTATTTGAAACCTTAAAAAGTAGACACTTTACTTACATTAAAAGTGCTTTCTATGGACATAAAATCACTTTTGTTAATTTCTTAATGTCTTTGACCCATAAACCAAAAATATCCTCAGAAATTCACTCTTTCATGAATTAGGCCTACTGAGTGGCATTTCAGTCTGCTCAAATTCATCCCAGCTAGCTCGGCCTATCTGAGTGAGTTAGCGCTTTAGCTGTAATGTGTGCTAACCACAATGTGTTTGGTAAGTTCTCTTTACTACAAAATGTTTAATTTTTGTTCTTGTAGTACCATAGTAGTAAAAGCTATTCTTTTACCCAAAACTTTAGACAAAAATATGAATGCCTAATCAATGTTTACATGAACACTATATGAGATTCTTAAACAACGTATACATGTTTAGGCCTAGTACATAGTACAACACCCAGCACACTTTACAATCTACTGTATAAACTCCACGTGTGTTTGAAAATCCAAATTAGATTCTCTCAGACGGCTTGGAAAAGTGATGCACCTGGCAGAGTCTTAATTTACAGAGGCCTTTCTTAAAGCATGGCACCTTGTTGCCACGGCAGATTAAAAAGTGCATGGGTAACGTCTGCAGTGCAGGTGGCCTGTTGTTGATATCAGCTTAGCATTTGGATAAGCAGCACAGCGGTAACCCAGCTGCTCCAACATTTTAAAAGGGCAGGTGTGCTACCCAAAGCCTAAAATGCTCATTTCCATTCATCATGCTTCAGCCGTTTGTTTCGGACAGTGTGTGTGTGGCTGTTTGCCAGGAGGAGGGTCTGAGTCTATTGCTCTGAGCGCTTTCATCATGCATGTATCCACACACACAGATTGGCCAGAGCTCATTCAGGCACCCCCTCACTTCTCTTCATTGGCCTTATTCTGTTATGAGCTGAGTGCAGATGGTGCAGACCTTCTGCTGGTCTAATGGTTTTAACCTGGCCGGGCTCAGATTAATGACCCAGCTTGAACCAGGAAGTGCAGAGGCCAATTACGTGCTGAAAAACATTCCCCTTCTGCAAATCTACATCAGACGCACAAGTCTCCCCCCTTTAATCTCATTGTGAGGTGCTATTTAAACAAATACGCTCATCCTCTTGATCCTCCGTTGTTCATATGTGAGTTTGATGGTCAAAGAGCTTTTTACTATTTTGAGGGCAATCTAGTCATTGAAAGAAAGAGAGAGAGAGAGAGAGAGAGAGCAAAGGAGTAGCCTTTAGTGTTTCTTGTCACTAATTTCCTGCATCAGACTGGTTTTGGCTTTGTTACTAACATCAACCTTCTTCCCCGTCCCCCTCCCAAACCATCTGCCGCTGTGTGGGCTACATAATTACCCCAAACAAGCCCCTTCCCCCCGGACCACAGCCTCTGGGTTTCCTGATTAGATGTACCCCACCTTATTTGACCTTGTGTAACCCTCCTTGCCTCAGACAAGGAAACACAAACGTTGTATGTAGGTTAGACTTGGACAGCAATACAGCATTTTCAGCGCTAAATTATAGTTTTAATGAGCAGGAAGCACAAATACTTCACATAACCTACTTTAGTGGACACACGTGACCTTATTTATAACATGATATGTTGCTTGCTTTCTGGATATTGCTTTCTGATAATTGCAAAAAAAATAAATAAATAAATAAATTCTTTGTATTTTTACCAAGTAGTATCTGCAAACAATTTAGGTTGCGTTTATGCTTTTATCAAACTAGTTTTCTCTCAGTTTCACACAAGCATCATTGCAGATAAATCCACAGGTGTAGTTCATCACATTACAGAAAGTGCTCAAATATTTTATTTAATTTTATTATATATTAATACACAAATATATGTAATAAAATATAATAAATTGTATATATATACAGTGGGTATGGAAAGTATTCAGACCCCCTTAAATGTTTCACTCTTTGTTGTATTGCAGCCATTTGCTAAAATTATTTAAGTTAATTTTTTTCCTCATTAATGTACACACAGCACCCCATATTGACAGAAAAACACAGAATTGTTGACATCTTTGCATATTTATTAAAAAAGAAAAACTGAAATATCACATGGTCCTAAGTATTCAGACCCTTTGCTCAGTATTTAGTAGAAGCA
>JAUMHE010000059.1:11565481-11584612 GCA_032359235.1 Enteromius mattozi
GAATGACATGAAGTAACAGAACAAACTGAGACAGACTAAATCCAGAAGAACTGTGGCAACGTCTCCAAGATGCTTCAGAAAACCTACCTGCAAAGCTACAGTACTGTTCAAAGTTTTAGAATGTAAAAATGCTGTAAAATGAGGATGCTTTCAAAAATAATGCCATACATAGATTTAATTTATTAATTAACTTCTATTAACTAAATCAAATAAATATTTGGAATTACAGCTTTTGGTAAGACAGCTTCTGTTCCGAGGTACACTTGCCCATAGTTTTTCAGGTAGCTTTCCAGGGAGGTTTTTTGAAGCATCTTGGAGATGTTGCAACAGTTCTTCTGGATTTCTGGATTCGTCTCAGTTTGTTCTGTTACTTCATGTCATTCCAGACAGACTGGAATGACTCTTATTGGGAAAATTTTCTCATGTGCATCAGAGTTAAAAGAGTGTTGAGAATAGATTTTGGCATTTAAATGCATGAGTGTATGATTTGTATGTATAAATCTTTTTTTTTAGTGCGACATATAATGTCATTTAATCTTAGGGTATTGCTCTATATTGGCTTTGGTGGTTTGCTTTGGGTTAGAATGTCTATTTTGTAAATGTGTATTTACAGAGGACCTGTGTCTCTGTCTCTCCTCATCTCTCTCTCTCACATAGACACTCACTCACTCTTTGTCCGGGATGGATATCGCATTTATTTTTAGACACAGTGGGTTTGGCCAGAAAGAAGCTTAGTATACATCATGTGGCTGAGGCAGGCAGCTTTGAGGAGAGGTCGAGAGAGACAGAAACACAGACCTCCACCCTATTCCACAATTAGATGCTTTAAATGTACCCCCCACAACATCCTACCCGATCTCAAGAATGTGCCTATAAATAGTACGCCGAATAAAAACGAAAACTAGTGGTATAGATATGCAAAAATGCACTTTGGCGTGTTTTTGCTATGCAATGGGGATTAGGGTTGTGGAGTAATTGCGTATCATATGCACGCCAACAAATTTTATATCATATGCACTCGAAAACTGCGTACATGCGAAACACATGCGTGTCACATATACGCCAAAATTATTTTTTTTGGTATCAATACCACACGTTTTCGTTTTTATTTGGTGTACTATGTATAAGCATTTTCATTGGCTGTAATTTCTCATTATACCTTTATGTAAAGATACCACATTCCCATGACTCTGTTGCGAAAAAGGAGAGAATACAGTAGTAATAAACATATAAAATGTCCATCTAGCTATCATTTGTTCTAAATAAAAATAATTTAAACATAGTATACGATGTAATTATAATATAGTGTGTGTGTGTTTGTATCAGAAATGAAGTGAAATTCACCCTGCAATGAAGAGATAAATATATTATGAATTAGCTAACATCATTTGACAGTTACAATTGTATATTCATGCCACTACAATGTGTTTTTAGTCATGCAATGTTCTGGTAAAATTGCTTAATTTCTGAATAAAAAAACCCCCATTTGTATAAATCTGCTTAAATCTTTGTTAAATCTGCTTTTTGTGTCTTTTTTAATGGAAAGCAGTCTCTATCAGTAATGTGAAGCTGTTAAGTGCTGTAATAGATGTTACAGGGTGTTAATTCCCATCGGGAGCCTGAATAAAACAATGGATTCATAGTATTAGTTCTGCCTGGGAGGGAAATACACAATGTTTGTCACTCACACGGCTGCTCCTAGTATCATGGTTATGAGAGTCTGCCCACCATCTGCTGCTGTAAACAATGTTTCCTGGCTCTGCCACCCTCTCTCACACACACTCACTGCATGCAGAGACAGCGTACAAGGTTCAGCAGAGACAGGCCTTTGGGAACATTTGAACTGTGCTCTCAAAATTCATATCCTAAATATCTGCAGAAACACATGATTTACTTATGGCATAAATTGAAAAATGTGAATTAAAGATAAAGGCACAATACCGTTCAAAAGGGTGTTAATTAAAAAAAATGCATTAAATTGATTAAAAGCGACAACTTTTTACAGTGATAAAAAAGACTGATATTTTAAATATATTCTCTTCTTTTGAACTGTCTATTTATCAAACAATTCTGAAAAAATGTATAACAGTTTCACAAAAATGGAAACTGGATGATAATATGAAATTAATTAGCATATTAGAATGATTTCTGAAGGATCATGTGACACTGTAGATTGCAATGGCAATTTTTAGATTTAAAAATATAAATCTTACCATTATTAAAAACAGTGAACAATAAACTCTTAAAAAGACAAACGGAAAAAGGACATCCATAAAATGAGAGCTTTATTGATATCAGATTAAAATATACTGATTCCAAATTTTTCTCGCACACACTTTTCTTGAAAAACAAAAAAATTGAAATTATTAAAAAATAATAATGTTGGAATAGGTGGAGCGGTCCCACAGAACGATAAATACACAGATGTAAGATTGAGTGCTAAAACAATACGTGATGACTGATCCATAAATACATACTCAAAATAAGACATTATACGTTAACACTCAAAACACCTAAATCAAAGTAAAATCGACTTGTTCTGCACAAGACAATTCAACTGAACCAAATGACACACAACGATGCATCTAAAGGTCTGTTCACACCAAGAACAACAACCAGCCAACGCTAATTTCTGTTCATTAAAAGCAAGCACTGCATTAAAGGGTTAGTTCACCCTAAAAATGAAGATTCTGTCATTAATTACTCACCCTCATGTCGTTCCAAACCTGTAAGACCTTTGTTGATCTTCAGCGTACAAATTAAGATATTTTTGATGAAATCTGAGAGCTATCTGACCCTCCATAGACAGCAAGGATATTACCACAACCAACCCACAAAAACAGAATAGTCCTGGTGTCACATGGACTATTTTAACAATGTCTTCACAATGTTTCTGTGCGTTGAATGTGGTAATATCTTTGCTGTCTATGGTAGGGTGAAAAATATTGTACGATCAAAAAAGGTCTTACAGGTTCTCTCATTTTAAATGCTCATGCTTGTTAAATTCAAGTGCTGTCTGATTGGCTGTCATCATTTTCACAGCTCATCAGCTGAAACGAAAATCATTATTGTTCTTCTGCGCCGTTGTCACCAGAGTTGTAGACTCCACTATTCTCACAGAATTACAGCGATTTTTAAAACTTTAGATTTATCATTACTGTTATTGGTGTGAACAGGCCTTAAATCAGGAAATCAAACTCAGTTTGGTCATCACAGGTGATGAAAGAGTCTTTGGTTGCGCCAAGGCTTTTTATTTTTTATAACCCCATCTGGATTACCTCATTCAGCGGCCACATTTACTAGCTGTCGATCGCTTTCTTCCCCAAAACACGTGGTGAGAAAGCCTGGTTTACCACTTGATTTGTGATTTAAAGGCGGGAACTAATGAGACCGAAGGGGACATCATGGGCTGTGAGAACGCCTCAGTTCCCTTTCAAAGCCGACAGCTGCTTTTCTCAGCTGCGTCTGGGGCGAAAGACTTGGCTGTGGCTAATGTACGCGACCTGTGCCCTATAAATGGCATACGAATGCCTCATTTACTCCATAATCACTTTCAAACAGAGACAGATCACAATCTAGAGAGAAAGTGTACGTACAAACCTCTATCAAACGTTGCTACTTACGTTATACGAGGTCAAAGTAAGACCACTGTGGCTGCTACGGTTTACCATAAACGTAACGAACAGATCAATAAATACACGTATAAATAAACAACATGCAAGTGACCAGAAGAAAAACAAAGACACAAAAGAAAAGTAAAAACAATTGTGTTTTCGCCTCAGATGAGTTAAAAGGTGCCGTGCTAAATGGGTTCGTCTTTCACCCTTCTTCACCATGGATCCAGCCATTAGTTAAACCTGAGTGTGGGACAAAACTGTGACCTTGGCCAACCCCGAGGAAAGCAAACGTCGATTTGTGCCTGGATTCGCTCGCACGCACTCCCTTGAATTGAATAGGAAAATACTCACATAATAGAAACACTTGGTGTCTAGCTGGCACACATTCGTTCGTATATACACACAGAGGAAATGGGTAGCACTGCTGCTATGAACCTTGCACCCTCACGGTTTGGAGGTGTGTGTCAGGTAGACAGATTTCCAGGGAGGAGGTTACAGCCAGATAATGAAACTAATTATTCATATGCTGCACGTCTCTTTCCAGCGTTATGGGCCGTGGGGAGTCCAGGGTTTTCAGTCCCACCCATTGTCCTTGATCATGTGGGCCAGCTCGATGATGAATTTGCCCTCCTTGTACTTCTGACTGCTTTCGAAGGCATGCTCCTAACGGAAAGAAGAGGAGGGAGGGAGAGAGAAAAAGAGTAACGAATGTGTGGTCAATTCAAAGTCAAGATCTGCCGATCCAAAAATAATGGGACAGCTGTTGGGAAGCTTTTCTAGATATGTCAATCAAAAATAAGACCTTTAAATAGCAGTATAAGTGCCAACTTCTAAATCTATTCTGATATGCTTATTCTTTAAATATAAGTGTAAATGATGTCAATTAGATCATTTATACATACAGTAACAATGTCTTGAACACACCTTTTGTATAATGAATTAACATTCAGCTTTTTGTGGGGGGAAAATCAAGATTCAAAGGCTGAAAAGTCGTAATCTGCATTATGAAAACCTTTCAGATGAATAAAATTTCTGCATTTTGTTATGTGACTAAAAATATAAAACAGGAAATGATATCTTTAAGTGGATTCCAAAATTCCTCATGATTTCTGTCATGTGTCTTCTGTTAAAGAAGTTATATATGTTTCAATATATATATATATATATATATATATACAATGGGTATGGAAAGTATTCAGACCCCCTTAAAATTTTCACTCTTTTTTATATTGCAGCCATTTGCTAAAATCATTTAAGTTCGGGTTTTTTTTTCCTCATTAATGTACACACAGCACCCCATAATGACAGAAAAACACAGAATTGTTCACATTTTTGCAGATTTATTAAAAAAGAAAAACTGAAATATCACATGCATATTCAGAAGTTGAAAAGAACAGCATTTATTTGAAACAGAAATCATTATAAATATACTGTCATTTTTGATCAATTTAATGTATCCTTGCTGAATAAAAGAATTCACATCCTTTAAACAAATCATATTGTGCACACACTTTCAAACAATTATGTAAATGCTGCATTTTATCTGATTGTCATGATGGCCAGCTGGAGTGCACTCAAACTCCATCAGAGGGCACTCCCCCTCAGTCTGTTATTATAGTGCTACCACTGTCTGTGTTTCTCTGTCTTGGTGTAAGGACTCTTTGACCCATTGTCTGTGCTTTTGATTCTGTTTGCTCCTCGATCGACCCTGCTAGCCTACTGGACTTTCCTTGTGTCTGCCTCTGTCATACCTGTTTGCCACTGTTTTTGACCCTGCCTGTTCTGACCACGGTTTTGAAATAAAAGCTTGCATTTGGATCCGCACGCCCCATCTCCATCATTACACTGATGTTTACAACACCTGATTTTAAATACAGAAATACTGTTGTTGTTGTTTTTTTATGAGATATTTTTCAAAAGTGACGAGAGTGACCATTGGCCATTCAAAGCCAATAGACTGAAATGACTCTTGGAAAAGTCTTGGAAAGCACAAGGTACTAGAAGATTGTCAGAAGTAGATTAGTGACATGGGAAGCAGGTCATGAGTGTGTGAAAAAGCCACTTAAATTATCTCTCTTGTTGAGTTGTGTCTCTAGCATAATCTTATCCCTCACGTGAGACATGGATGAGTTATCTTGAACAGCTAGAGAAAGCTGTCAAAATGTAAGTGTACATGTCCGGTGTGAATGATCATGAGTGTGTGTTTGAAGTAAATGTGTGTAGTCTGATCCAGAACTTACGTATTTCCAGCCCAGAGTGGTTTTACAGTTCTCACAGTAGATATCGGCCACCGCATGAAGACCGGTCAGCAGTACCCTCTCCTCAGCTGGCCCGCAGCCTACATTCACCCTGATTGATGAAAAGAGTATGTCAAAATTTGTCATGACCTTTCTGACCTTCTTGTGTTGGATGGTTAAGACAAACCACAGGACTTACACCGAGTTGAAGAGGTAGGCCCTGCCTTGACTCCCTTGAAAAGACTGCAAAAAAAAAGACAGGAAAGATTACATTTCAAAATCACCCAAAAATTCCACATCATAATAAACACACGGAATTGGCTTACATGTGTTTCACATATTTACGTCAGAGTAATTCAACATCATTTACTTGTATTTTGACTGCACAATCAGGTAATCTTTTGGAAAAATCTATTTCCCTTTGCTGCTCCATTCATGACCTTGGCAGACAGGATTTCCCAGACATGATGTGAAACAGGGGCAGGGTCATAATTACGGGTATTTGAAAGCGGTTTGGCCATATGGGCATGGATCAAAAGATCATTAGGGTGGTTTCATTTTGGCTGTGCTATACTGGATAGAAATGAAGGTGTTCTTTCTCTTTAAACCTAAATAATCTACCATACAAGACCTGATTGAAACCATGACAAGAAAGGGTAAACACTTGAAACCCAATATAATAAACACATTATAAACTTGTAGCGTGTTAATGAATTTTCTGTGAATCAGATAAAAGTGCCTGTTCAATCAATTCAAAATGGATTATATAATTTATTTACATTCAGATTTAACAATTCATATTCAGCGATTTAACAAATCCACAATGATTTAAAATTAAAATATAAATGAAATATTATTATTCATTTTCTTTAAACAAATGTTTAAATAAAACACTGAATCTTTACATTTTTAAACTATTATTTTACCTAAATTATTTTGTATTTATGAGCTGCCAATAGTAACGCATTAATTAATAACATATGGATTAAAATAGGTTTTATCTATCTTAAAAAAAAGGTTTACAATTTGTAAAAACAAATAAGATGTATACATGAAAACTCAAGTATATTTAAAGTGTAGGGAAAAATAAATATACTGCAAATAGTATAAATAGTGTATTATATTATTACATATTTATTACATATTATTACATATTTTACTACTTTTGACTTGCATGAAGCATTTAATCTATCTGGCTATAACGGTTGCACTGAAAAGTGTTTTCACTTTTATTTGAGAACTGTTTGTATTTAAGAGCAGCCATAGTAACTCATTAATTAATAACACTTAAAAATGTATTTAAATTTACTGAATATGTGGCATTTTATAGTTTGTAGAGATTTCAATACTAGCTGCACAAATGCTGGATCACCTTTTTTTCCCCCTTTAACAAGTTTTACTACCTGATGGTTAAATCAAAAACACAAGCCTCCTATTGTGCAAAACTCTATTAACCTACATTTAAACTACTACAATTATCATGTTCCACTCTGACCTTTATGTGGTTCAAACTAATTGAAATCTAATTATCATTTCAACCTCAACTCCTCCCCAGAACCGCCTGCAGTGCTCCCGCTCCCCCTGCAACACAAGGAAGCCTCGGCAGGCCGGATACCGCTGGCTTTATTTTGCAAACACAGTATGTGAACAACAAATGAATAAAGCAAAAACAATCTGGTCTAATCTGCACAATCTGTAAACACACACACGGCGCATCAAAAACCCTGTCTGAGACAGTCATGGTATCAGACGACCAAAACCCTGTGCGCAGACTATAGTGTAGCATTATGGGTATTCTACAGAGACGTGATTACTCTTACTTCTGTGGCACACAAAAGCCCAAACGATGACCTGCTTCCCTTGATCCTTGATTGTGTGACATGTACGTCAGGAAGCGGAGTGTCTTACTGACCCACATTCTGCCCGCATATACAATCCATGCACAGATAACTCGCATGCACAAAGTTCACATTATGAATTAAAGGTGCTATTAATAATCTCTGACACATATTTCTCCATGCACACGCACACCTCATAAAAAGGCCCCATATGGTGTTTTAAAAGTGTGCCATTGGAGGTGTGCGCATGTAGTACAATTAAAGTGGGATTATATGATTTCACTAATGAAATCATAAACTCAGTTTTTATGTATGGGACCGTTTTTAAAGAACAGCATCAAAAGTTTATCCAAAATCCACACAGCAATTTACAATTACACTACTGTTTCAAAGTCTGAGGTAAGATTTTTAATTATATGTGAAAAATGCTGTTCACCAAGGATTTAATTGTTTGATTAGATATACAGTAAAACACTGATATTATGAAATACTGCATATTAAAATAACTGTTTTCTATATGAATATATTTTAAAATGTAATGTATTGCTGCTGCAGAATATTTAGCATCCTTACTCCAGTCTTCAGTGCCATGTGATCCTTCAGAAATCATGCTGATTTGCTGCTCAAGAAACATCTCAAGATTCTTTGATAAATAGAAAGTTTGGAAGAACAGCAATTACTTGAAAAATAAATCTTTTGAAACATTATATAAACAGCTATACAATCACCTTTGTCCTTGCTTAGTAAAATTGCTCATTTATAAAAAAATAAATAAATAATTCTAAAAATCTTACCGACCCCAAAAGCTTGAGCGGTATACACATATAAAATGCAAAATATATATAAAGAATTAATATACACTTTAATGCTCATATTACACAAAAACACACATTTTTTACCATGATGTTGTGGATGCTAAGGTAAGTTAAATATTGCCTTCCGTTCATGTGCAACTCATCTGAAAATTGTTTTCATAGTGTACATATAGACTCTTCAACAGGAAGTCCATTAGGATGGACAGTACAGAACAATCCAAAAACTGTTTTTACTGAATAAACCGATTGTTCAGGTGATAAAACATCTTACAAAAGACTTTTAACTTACAAAAACTCCATAAAGCAGTTTTGAAAAAATGAGGAACTCTATAAAGTGCATGCCATTG
This sequence comes from Enteromius mattozi, assembly GCA_032359235.1. Classification (NCBI taxonomy): domain Eukaryota; kingdom Metazoa; phylum Chordata; class Actinopteri; order Cypriniformes; family Cyprinidae; genus Enteromius; species Enteromius mattozi. Next base: position 11,574,336 of record JAUMHE010000059.1, read on the forward strand.
TCTACCCCTCACAGCCACATTCTCATCCAATTCAATATGGAGTCTAACCTGAATAAGGTCTATGGTTAAGATAAAAGAGCCTAAAAGAGACATTACCTTTGAGATGAGCTCATCATGGTTGGCCAGGTGTGCACGGCAGTGAATGCAGCTGTAGGTGCGATGGCAGTTGGGCAGGTAGGCCTGGAAGGTTTTGGAGCGTGTCATGGCGACGGTGGCGGGAGAGACAGCGCGGGGGCGGAGCAGGAAGGGCCGGTCAGCCCAGGACGACTCGCAGGAGAAACAGTGAAGCACACAGGTGAGGGCCGTGGTGAAGCTTCTGGAGAGAGGAGAGCACACCTGTGAGCAACACACACATTTTTAGGAAGAGAACTAAACAATGCAAAAATACACTACTAGTGAAAGTTTGGGGTAAGATTTTTTTAAAGAATTATTTTATATTTTATTTTATGTGTCATGTATCAACAGATTTCTATGTCAAATAAATGTTGAATTTCCTGTTCATCAAAGAATCCTGAAAAAAAAAAAAATTAAGTAGCAAAAACTGTTTTCAGCAATGACAATAAAAAGGTGCCATTATTAATAAGTGCTTTCAAACGATTAATCACAATTACTCGCATTCAAAATAAAAGTTTTTGTTTACATTATGTATGTATATGTACTGTGTATATTTATTATATATATCTAAATACACCACTACCATAATAATATTAACACATAACCACTTACATGTGCATATAACATAACATGTTGAATTTACACATTATTATTTAAAATGCAGATGCAAAAACAGCCAGTTTAAAGGAATAGTTCACCCAAAAATGAAAATTCTGTCATCATTTATTCACCCTCAAGTAGTTTGTTCTTGGTTTCTTGGTTCTGCTAAACACAAAGGAAGATATTTTGAAGAAAGTTTGTAATCAGTCTGTTTTGGTCACCACTGACTTGCATAGTAGGAAAAAAAATACTATGAAAGTCAGTTGTGACCAAAACAGCCTGCTTACAAACTTTTTAAACCAAGACATTAAACAAGAAATTCATACAGGTTTGGATCTACTTGAGGGTGAGTAAATGATGACAGAATTTTCATTTTTGTATGAACTATTCCTTAAATTTTAAGTATCAAAAAGAAAAAATAGCTATGAAAACAATATAAAAAGTGTAGTGGCCCCTTTAAGACAAGCTTGACATGTTGTAGCTATATAAATAAATTAACAAAGACATGAAGCATGACTAGACATTATATTAAAGAATTCTACAGTGTAGTCCTACATTTTTGGTGTCATAAATGGCACATATTGATGCGAAATGATGTTGAAAATGGAGTGTACGTCAGCAAGACACACAGACAGTGAACGGAGCAGACGTCATTCACAAGAACACGGTGCAAATGCAGGCAAACAGGCATGAATCAGAGCATCTGTGAGCTGCTGTCTGTCAGCTAACTGTGATTGTGTGGTCCTGCGTTCATCCTGCCCTCCGGTTAGAAGGGGGCTGCGCTGTATGAGAGGCAGCTTTTTAATGCAGAGAGCTGGAGACCTGCCAGTGACGTGAGCTCAAACACACAGAGACAGCCAGCCTATGATTTCAACGCTCCTCTTTGTTCGATGGATACATAAAATGTATTATCACAAAATGTCTCCTGGTATGTAACAGAAGTAGTTAATGTGCTACATTTCAAGGCATATGACCCAAATTTAAGCCATTATTCATACTTACACAAATTTTCGCTACACTTTGGCTCTGAAATGTTATAGTTTAAGTGATATTAACTACTTTTATAGTGCTTTGTTGTCCTTTTTTGAGACTGACAGCCTCTGGTCACTATTTTGCTTTTCTTTTATGGAAAAGAGCAGCTTGAACATTATTCTAAGCATCTCCTTTTCAGTCATGTTTGGAATGAAATGAAAACGAGTTCATGATGATGCATTTGGCATTTTACTGGATGAACTACACCTCCAAGTCCCACAAATTTGCTATGATTTTCTGAATTCAATTAATAAGTTGGCAATCTGACTTATTGTGTGCCCTCTTTTACGTCATCGTGGCATGTTGGCAGCTTTTCGCCTGTTGAGGCAGCAGCAGCTTTGGACGAGATTTAAGGCAGAACTAATTACTAAAAGAATCCGCAGGCATCTTATTTAATTACCCAGAAGCGCGGACAGCTATTCGTGAGATCGAAAAAGGGCCTTGTGCGTGACATCATCAGATATTTGAATTCCAACCACATCTCTGCAAACCGACATATTTATCACATAAACAAAAGCATTTGTTAGCTGTTCTGACTCGGCAAAGTCAGCAATAAATCCTGCTGAGGTCATAAATCACATTTTTAGAAAGGAACAATGTTTAAATGTTTTTTTCAGTGTGGAATACAAATGGTAACACTTAACAATAATGCTTCAGTTGTTAATGCTACACTGGCTTACATAAGCTAACAATAAAAAATACCCCTACTGCACTTATTAATCTTAGTTAACTAATGCATGAACACAACAACCTTATTGTAAGTGTTACCATATAAATAAAGCTAGTGTGACTGTGAGAAACATTCAAAGAAGGAATTCTTTTTTAGATATCACATGAACTCAGTGACTCAGCAAATTGAATTAGACAGTTTATAAAAGGCTGCAAGTAAGGTTTCCTGGGAAGCTATTTGCGATTCTGTGATTGTATTTGCTTTGGCACAGACGTGATTAAACAGGCCTTACAAAAATACAGCCGGAGAGTATTCTAGTCACCAGCGTGAGGCTTGAAATTGGACTCTCCTTGGCATAATTAAGCATCATTGTGTTCGCTCTGCCATTAGGAACGCTGTATAATTAGGCCAAATGATACAGCATCATCATTTCCTCATGTGACTTTTAACACAATTATACAGAATCAACAAAGGACAGATACGTCGCTGGTATAAGGCTAATTGGAGGTAAAATAATTACAGGCGGAATTCATGAAAGATGCGGAGGCTGGAATTCATTCAGATCTCGACAGATAAGATGAGATGAAGATAAACGGTTGTCGCCAATATAATTACCAGGGCCATAATCACAAAAACGCTGCCCACTTCGTCTCTGTCTGCTTTCTGTGTTTACCATTTCAATTTAGTCTGCAGCAGACCAAACACACGTATAATGAAGAGATCTCATTCATCAATTGCCCAAACATGGCTGATCTTTCTTCTTCTGACCACACAGTTGACGACTCGACAAACAAATCTAACACAGACTGCTGTAACAAAACCAAGACTGCAATTATTAACAGGGGAAATGCATTTCCTTAAAGGAATAGTTTACCCTCAGGTCATCCAAGATTTAAATAAACTTGTTTTTTTTCATCGGGAACAGGTTTAGAAAAATACGCTTTTATTTCAATTGCTCAAGTCATCAAAAAGGTTTACAAGTAACGGTTAAATTATGGTTATCTCATTCTAACACCACCAATGCTAAATGCTACATTTCACCAAATCTATTCTGATGAAGAAACAAACTTTGGTCTGAGGGTGCGTACATTCTCATCAATTTTTCATTTTTGGGTAAACTATTCTTTTAAATTCTATGGTGGTTAGAGCATGAGTAATACTAACCTAAAGACAGGTCAAGACAGATGGTCTGGTTCTTGTTTATGCATGCAAATATCAAGAAAACTAGATAAAGTTTCCCCAATAAACTTAAAAAACAAAGGCTGTGATATTGTAAATCAATATCATCTCCTTCCAAAAGTATTACACAAATCAGATAAACCCCTGTTTTTAATAAAAATACCTGTTATGTAACAATAACACATGGTGTAGCAGGTACATCAGCACAAAATCTGCTTTTAATAAATGGCTTTGTTTGTTTTGGTTGTTAAACTAGAACGTAATAAAAGGTCTCGCGCATTTTAAGCAGTAAAAGGGCATCTAAACAGACAAGGACCCCTGGACAGGTGGCGAACCCCCCTTGTTCCCCCCAGTCCCTCACATAATACACAGCAGGCAGCTCCCATAATAGCACCTTTTTTGCTGTCCTTTGAAAACTGTTCAGCTCAAATTAAAAAGCCCCTGCTGTGTACACACATATGCTGTGATATTTAGCTCTTACTAAATTGTCGATTACACATCTGATGGATTAACACTTTATTTTACAGAGTCCCTGTTAACATAATTACAATGCACAAATAAAAAAAGGAAGCTCTTTAAAAGGATTGATTGGTAAATGCACACTAGAAATAACATTTTAATATTTTAAAGTTAGGAAAAAATACAATAACAAAAACAAATAATAATAAAGAAAAATAAACTTTTTTGATCTCGAACGACCTCTAAATTAATATACAGGCTTTGAAAAGGTTCAATCATCCGCAAGTATAACCTCCCAGTCCATATTCTGATGGCTCAAACTGACAGAAATACCCATCAATGTGCAAAGCTACTTAAGGGCAAGAGTGTTGGAAACGGAGTGGGTCAGATGGAGAGACAGAGCGATGGATCCAGGTCAGACGAGTACGTGTGGGTGTCAGTGAAGCAGCTTCTATGTAGGCCATAGTAGATGCCACCAGACTGAGAGTGCAGATGGCAGCACCAGCTCAGCACCTCTGGCGATCACGTCTTTGAAAACACCCACAGCTAAACCAATTCAGAAAAGCCAGCTTTAAAATGACAACAGGCCTGAGTGTAACTTACATAAGTTGTGATGACAAAACAGTACCCATTATCAACACTGCAAAATATTTAATAGCCACACTTTCATTTTAAGCATCCTAGTCCTCTAGGATCACTTGCTTATGCATGGCAGGTTTCATAAAAAATAAGCAACTTATGCAAGTATCAATGAAACATCAATAACATGCACGTTAATGTCAAATAGTTTGTTATGCAATATGAGTGGACATGTTCTTTTTCATGCAAAACAGCATATATTTGTAAATTAAAACAGATTAATTTAACTCAATTCAAATAATCATAGTTAAATTCCTATAAAAACATCATGACAACACAATTTGTGTGCATGTCAAGTGCATAAACGGTTATTTTTTTCTTTTCCTAATGTACCAACATTTGCTGATAGTGACATATATTTATTAATTAATAATTGTTGACTTTTTAACTATGCATTGATGAATTCTGTATATATTACGTTTTGAACCAAGATTAGCATCTATAATCGTTAGTGAGATCTAATCTAGAACTAAAATATAAGTTGACAGTAATTACAAGGTTGTTTTTAGTAAGCTGTCATGTACTGCAAGACATTAAATAACAGACGCAACATTTTTAAAAGACGAACTTCCTATAAAAGGTATCACTACAAGCATTATAATTGGACAGATGTTACCTTTGAATGGAAAGGTATCGCGCAAGTCCAACTGTCTCTCGGTTTAAAACTGGAACTTCATGCAAATCAGCAGGCGATCATTCTTCATAACACAAAGTTTCCAGGTATCTTCATCCGCCACGCACCTCGAGAGCAGCGCTCTGTAAATACAGCACCGTTGCGCATCGGGCCTCGCAATACAAGCTTCCAGCTTGATTGACAGCCAGGCCAGCAAATAGATGAGACGAAACGGCCTAGCAACAATACGCTGATTGGCCAGCCTAAAAAGTGGACTGACCAATGAGCGAGCGCAGAGGATATGCAGGCGAAAAACTAAAACGTGTTATCTTTGTGGTGTGTCAGCTGGATAAGTAATAAAACATAAAAGCGAAAGTAATTCTTAAATAACTTTAAACTCAGAAAATATTACGTGTTTACAAGAAATGTTACAGCCGTCACGTTGTATTTAGTAGGATGTCAAGTCATTAGACAGATCACATAATAACTAAATAGCGCCTCTCCGTGTCGATTTTACTGGCTATTTTATGTAAAAACCAGAACAAGCCTTAATAGACTGATATCTAAAACCACAACAGTCACAGACGAATATTTTAACATGCTTTCTAAGGAGCAAGTGTTTTATAAGATCTCATTTTATTTACTCAGGTAAAAATAATTTATAACATCAACCTGAAAAGTCCACAGCAAAGAGAAAATCCACATTTGCATACACATATAAAAAGAAAATGAAGTTTAAAATAATATTATAGTTTTAGAATGAAACTGAGCACTGTTTTTTTTTTTACACTGCAACTTTTTATTTACTGTAAACACAACATTGCTTAATCTGATTGCTTGTATTTACAGTCACAATTATAATTGTAGAATGTGGTTAATAAAAGAACTGGCACAGAAATAAAAGAAGCATTGAGACACAAAATGCTCTTGTCCTACAGTTATTACAGATATCTTAATAGTGCTTTTAAGTGTTTTTGTTACTGTGGAGTTGAACTAGTCGTGTTGGCACGCAGAATGCCTCTCAGCACCCTGAAGTTTGCCAATGGCTGGTTCTCCTTCGGAGGGTAGCATGGTCCACGATCTGTCACGTAGGCATAAGGGAAGCGTAACACCCAGAGTCCATCAGGGGGCAGCACAACCTCAGGCTGCTCCGGATGGAAGATAGGACAGGGAGGGGGACCTGGCTGGACCTATTAGAGAAGACAAGCACAGAACAGCATAGTTTAATGGAGAAAATGTAAGTGGTAATCATTTTAAATACTTTAATTTGACAATTAGATTTATCAGTTTTTAATGTATTGTACCTGTGGGTTTAGGACAATCTCAAGAGGAGCATCAGGGACGACGATGAAAAGACGAGCCAGCTGAGCGTAGTGTGGCTTTATCCCTCGTCCCTGAGCTGGAGAGGGAATGTATAAAGGCATATCAGAATTCAGGCATCTGGTTGCAGGTTCCTTTGGTCCGCCTTGCCCAAGCACTTTGACTACTTTATCAGGGCCAGAACTAAGGAAGCGGCGCCCTCTGCTGTCCTCATACTCGAAACCAACGAAAGCACGAGCTACATCATCTCGCCTGCGCCCCCGTCCGATTCCTCCAGCGCTGCCTCGCTTTCCAGCAGATGCTTTATTCGGAGCTGGCCAGGAGGCTGGGCCTCCATCCAGAGGTTCAAGCGATCCTACATCTTCCTCCGATCGGCTCCGAATGACAACATCCCAGGGCAAGAGGAAAGCAGAGCCTGGGAGGAATCCAGGCTGCTCTAAACCAGTGAGGCTGTTGTAGGCCTTAGCTGGACCAAGTTTAACAAGAGACCAACTTGAGAACTTTGGCAACAGTCCCTTTGGGCATCCAGAATGAAGCATGCCGGGGAGATACTCCACTGTGGAGGGCTGTCTGTCCACCAAGCTTGGCCTTTTCTCTTGTCCTTCTGCTCCATCACCATATGTTCCAAGGCTGTCAGTTGACTGGCCCAAGCTAAGAGCGAGACTCAGACTTGTGCTATCACCAGGTGTGTGGGTGCTAGTCTCTTTCTCCTTTAGACGATCAGCTTCTCCTGATGGAGGAACCTCTCCAGGTCTGGGCACCTCATCACTGGCAGGAGCGGGGTCGGGTGTGCTGGCTTGGAACACTGGGAAATTGATCCGCTCCAATTTCCCACAGCATTTCTCCTCAAGCATCTGAGAATGAAAGACAGAATGATGAAGAACAGATTTAAAGCTTGTGTAGTGAATATTTACAGTAGAAGAACTTGACTGCTACTGACCTGATAGAAATCATAGTTGGCAGCCTGGATGTCAAAGGGATCTTCTCTTGGAGACTGCTTCCTACCACAGTTACATGAACTTGTAGAGCGGCCTCTACTATTGTGGTATAGAATAGGTGGGTTGTGGTCCATTTCTGGCTTCTCTCCTGCAATGTAAAGAAAATTGGTAACTGAGGTAGAGAAATACCAAGAAAAATATTTTTGACTTTTCTCAATAGCTGTTTCCATCACCCTGTTTTTACGTGCATTTTGACGTATCACATCACAAACGAGTGATGGAAATACCAAATACTGTAAAAAAAAAAAAAAAAAAAAAGTCTTACGCTCCCTTGAGTGGCATCTGTAATGTTGTTATAGTCATTCCTCTGCAAAATCTGTCCTTTTTCCTTATATGAATGACTTTCATTATAAATGGCACTTTTTTTTCTGTCGAAATGTTTCGTTTTAGATTCTACAAACTCTGCCAAGAGTCAAAATTAGGTGCTAATTAAAAGCTTCATGAACCACATATTAACATTTATACATAAAAGTGCTTGCGTTACGGGGAGTCAAATCCACAACCTTGGCATCACTAACCATTTTACGCCATTTTTGGTGAACGTTACTTTTAAATGAAATGCATTAAAATATTGCGTTACTCCCTAAAAAAAGTGACTAATTATGTTACTTAGTTATTTTTTATGGAAAGTAATGTGTTACCTTACTTTTGTGTTACTTTTTAAATCTGGGCAGGGTTTGCTTATTTGTTTTTAATATGAAAAAATTATATTTTTTGGCAAACATAAAAGCCCTTTCACACCAAAAGTGAAATAAATAATTCTCTGGCTGAAGGGAAAGTAAATTCATATCTGTACAATATTATGTAGAAGTTCCATCAACACCAAGGTAATGGGTTCGATTCCCAGGAAATACATAGCTCTTTACCTGGCTTTGGAAGCAGATGAAACTTATGTACACAGTGCTGATCCGTAAGGCTGCGCTCCTCACAGAGCTGATGCCCGTTACTCCAGAACTTGTAACAATCCTCATGGAGCTGTAAGGCGTATCTTTGAAAGGCGACTCCTCTGGCATGCTGACTGTACACCCGCAGTGCCTGGGCCAGTTGATTCTTGTGCACTGTGGTGGTGTAATTATGGGGAAGGTTTGACTGGTACGCACTGTGAGCCAGTGGAAGGGCTTTCTGACACCTGTTTTCCGAGAACTTCGCATCTGCGTCAAGGAACCCCTCCAGCACTTTGAGCTGACCCTGTACCTTGAGGGAGATCTCAGCTGCATCATCCTCGCCGTTCTCTATCATGACCTGATAAAGTTTGTACGCAGCATGCACCCATTTGGAATAAGTAGGCAACTCGAAGTGTGATGGCTGCGGATTGCGACCTACGCTGTCATCAAAACCTTTCTTGGTCAATACGAGCTCGACATGCTGCCAAAGGAACTCTTTTAAAGTGCAGTCCACCAACTGCCCTCCTGAAGAAAGACTGCTTTCTACATTGAAAGAGGGTTGTCTATTGGAGTGCCTCATCTGTTGGTACCGCCTTTGCCTGGGGACAGGCGTGCCTCCTTCACTTTCTCGAAGGACACAGTTGGACCGCAGGTGCCCCAGAAGAGAGCCAATGGGGTCCTCATCTGGTCCTGGCACTACATATACAAAAGCTTGATTGGCAGGGACTGTAAAGAGACAATTACTACTCTGGTTGGTCAATACACGACTTTTCCTGAATATCCTATATATCTGATCTTCCAGAGCATGCTGCAGTCGCCTTCTTGGGGAGTGTTTTTTGGGTTTATCCCCTCCAGAGCCATCAGTCCCATTCCCACTGGTGCCAGAGGTGGTCACTCTGAGCGCTCCGTTCATCTGGAACACGAATAGCAAACGTGGAGGACAGGGTCGACAGTTTAACTTCCATTCTTTAGACACTGGCGAATCTTTAATCGCGGCGCGCAGCAGTGGAAGCGCTTTCTGACGTAGTGCGTCCAAAGCGCGAAACATTCTATCGTAAGTGACGTCGAACGAACATGTGGGGTGAACCAGCAGAAGAACATGGCAAAGCGAGAAGAGATACAGCAGCTGCAAACAGTGATCTTTCTCCGCTGTTTTCCAAAACTCATGCGCTTCTGCGTGACCCAAACCCGCCGTCAATGACTCGCACGCGCGAATAAGCTGGCGGTTGTCAAAAACAGATGTTAATACAAGATACAGCACGCGGTTTTCTTGATTATAATAAGCACGAATCGATGCTCCCCCGCTCGAGCTGTCAGACTCAGTATCGTCGCTCCCAAAGAGAGAGAATACGTGTTTATCCGCTAAGGTGTTTATGAGAGAGTCTTTGATTGATCCCGGTTGCATTGCGCTTTTCCCAAATATGCCTAGTACGCAAACGCCCTCATCTTTGTCCACGGTGTCTTCTATTATTTCTGATTGTAACAGTGCTCCGATATTCATGGGCACCGCCATTTTTGCTGGACAGAAACAAAGAGGCGGGGCTTTGATGAACGTATTTCTCTGAGCGCGGAAGAAGAGTCCGGGTGGATACATAAATCTGCAAGTTAATGTCCGGATAAAAAACATGCCAAATGTAATTTGTAAATAGTAATTGTTTTAGAAATATATATAGTGTGTGCATTATTAGTAAAACTTCGTTTTCGGCAATTGAAACAACAAAAGTAAAAAAAAAAAAAAAAAATAATATATATATATATATATATATATA
>JAUMHE010000059.1:11584720-11609504 GCA_032359235.1 Enteromius mattozi
GCAGGGCTCTGGCAGTGCTCCTCCTGTTCCTCCTTGCACAAAGGCAGAGGTAGCGGTCCTGCTGCTGGGTTGTTGCCTTCCTGCGTCCTCCTCCACGTCTCCTGATGTACTGGCCTGTCTCCTAGTAGTGCCTCCATGCTCTGGACACTACGCTGAAAATATACAAATGCAAGCTAATACAAAAGTTTGATGAATACTATAAAATATAAAAATTAGATAAGAAATGTTGTCTTTGCAATAAGTTTAAGCATGAAAACGATTATAATTTTATATAAAAGCATATAAAATTACTAAATCTTTATACAAATAAATTCTTTAGTAGTATAAAAATAATACTAAAATAATGCACATTTTATAAGCCAGAAATTAAAATCTTTACATTTTTCTTTTGTTTAAATGCACTCATGTGCACTGTAAAAATAAAAATACAAGACCACATACACATTTTATGTAGGTACAATATTTATTAAACGTTTTTTATTAAATTGCAATATTTTTTTGCATACAAATAAAAGTGGCTTTACAGAAATATTGCAAAAGACCCTTAAAATAAAACATTAAGACATTGTAACATGTAATTGGGTGTTACACCAGTAAACATAGAAATAAAACACATCCTGAGTCTCATAACAACATGACTGCTTAGGTCAAACTGTGCTTTACGTTTTACCACACACATAGGATTTCAATGGCGAACTGAATTTACAGATTAATAACTGACTTGTCTCACACCTGTACAGGTTTCAGGTCGAGTTAGTTTGCACATTCCAAAGTCATATTCAGTAACAGTGACACTGAACCGCATGTTCAATCATTTAGTTCTACTAGTTATACAATTAACCATATCTATAAAAATGTGCAAGCTCATGTGCATTTAAATTTTCAGAAAATGTGCATTTGCTGTAATGCTTGTGAGCATGTTTGGAAAAGGGGGTTCTGATATAAAAGCAGCAGGAAGCACATTTTACATGCAACAATTATATAAAATAACATAGCAGCAAGTAACATCAAATACTGTCCTGACACTAAAATAGTTACTTTAGTAACACAACAGTATGAGAACCAAAGCTATTAGCACAGTCACAGTAAACATGTAAAAACAAGCCAAAAAGAAAAAACAACAACACAAGACTGGCCATGCAATGAAAATAAAACAGTCAATTTCTTTTAGACAGTCTTAAGTGGTGATAGTCCTTTTGTTAAAGCATTCTGTAAACAAAAAAAGTATGAAAATTAATGATAATGATTTTTGATAAAACGAAGCTAACAGTCTTAAAAAGAACCTTAAAATAATGAATTTTGCGATTCAGTTTGGGATAAAGCTGTTTACATACCAGGTACTGGTTTCCTAAACCTCTGGTCATGCTTGGATCCAGGCTTGAATCGACCACATCATTCTCTTTGTTACATAGCGGTGTGCCACCAGGACTCCTAGGAATATAACAAATGATAAGTATTTAGCTAGATGTGATGTCTGCAGTTTAAGGCATGTCTTGGCTCTGATTCCAACAATACAAAGTAAAAGTGATCTTGCCTCAATAAGTTGATTTTTCGAAGCTGAACCCGAAGACTCACTGGATTTTTGGTTGGTGTCCTACAGACACTCCTACAGAGAAGAGCACAAATAATATATAGCAAAAACAAATGCATTGCTTTGAAGCTAAATAAATACATTTATTTATGTGGAATTTTACCTGCTTGCTCTAGACTTTAAGGGGAGGTCAGAATTAGAGCGTCTTAAACGAACTTTCTGCAAGTCTGCAAGTGTGACCAATGGTGATCTTCTTCTCTCTGGAGACACCTGTGAATAAATGTGCCATCATAAATATTGACTTTTCAAATATTGAAATTTATTCAGGATACAATCTTTCACTCACCTGAATCTTTTGGCCTACAGACACTTTCCTTAATCGCACTGCTTGAAGATCTCGAAGAGTTACAGCAGCAAGGCCATTTTGCTTCTCCTGTTAAAGGACAGGAGGAAAATTAGTACAAAATCTAAAACAGTGCAAACCATCATAACTTGTTTTCTCAACAAGCAAAGTGAAGTGAACTGGAAAATAAACTATTACCTTTAGAGAGCTAGTTTGTGCAGGTTTTGGGGGAAGTGAGGCCTCCTTCGGAGCAGCAAGTGTCAACAGAATTTGAGGAGGAGGAAGAGGAGGAGGTGGGGGAGGGGGTGGTGGTGGAGGCGGAGGCGGAGAGTGCTGAACACCACCAGGCATTTCACATTGACCGCCTACAGTCTTGGCTTCTTGATACAGCTATCAGGTAAAATTAGGTGCACATTATAAGCACTGAAATTGTGAAAATAATTACAGAAAATCCTTTTCAGTACAGCTGAAAAATTCCAACCTTCAAAGTGGAACGCAATAGTGTTATGTCCCTTTGCAGCTCCTCTACTTTTTGGTGAAGGGACTCCACTCTTTCTGAATAGCCTCTCCAGAAAAAGATGACATTCAAGAGTCCAGAACAGATCTAAAAGATTAAGCAGGTCAGACACTAAAAAGCTCTTTTGAATTCTAAAAAAGAAGAAGAAGAAAAAAAAGATAAACTTACTTGATTAATTGTCTTTCTGCCTTTTTGCATAACACTTCCAAATGCAGAAAACAGAGCTCCAATACTTAGTGGTGAAGATAGCTGTTTAGTGGTTTGAACACTTGTCTCCTCAATAGTGTCCATTTTTAATTTGCTATCTGGACTGGGAGGAAATATTACCAGAACGTAAAGTAAGTATACATAACAGTTAGTTCATAAGCCTTTACTTAAAAGTCTTAAAGGGGTAGTTTACCCTTTTTTTTTTTTTTTTCAGAAATGCCTCAGTTTTAATAATACAATGGATCCCAATAAATGGGCACCAAAACAGTTTGTTCACCAACATTATTCTTCAAATATCTTCTTTCCTGTTTTACATGAGGATGAGTAACAAACGATTAAAGAACTGTCATTTTGAGTCAACTATCCCTTTAAGTCTCAAAAATAAAGATAAAAAGGTGTTCGCATTTTTTAAATAATGCACAACAGATATTATTACAGCAAACAAAGTAATTACTTTGTCTTGAGGAATAACCTTTTATCTGAAAATATCTAGCATACTTGATCTTAACACATAGTATATACACGGCACGTACATGATACAACAATCCTAAACTATACTGTAAGTGTATATGAAAGCACTTTATATACAGGCGTTGTTTTTGTAGAAAATTAACGTTAATTTAGTTGCTCACATAGGGGTCTTTGGTATGGCAGGAGTCCCAAGTGACTTCTTGCTCTTTATTGCCCAGCGTCGACTGCTGCCATTTCTCTTTCTCCGCCGCTGAAAGGCACTGCCGAGGCCCTAGAAAAGGAATTGCACATCATTTAATGATTCATGATTGACCGATTTAAGTAGCTAATAGAAATAACATACCCGAAATCCAAGCATACCCGGAGTTGCAGACAGCCGTATGTCTGATTTTGAAAATAGTTCCTTATTGTTTGCCCTCCAATAGGATTGCAGCTGAAGCGCGATGGGGCGGGTTTTAATTTTTGATTGGTTAAGGAAAACGGAAAGCGTTTGCATCTGGAGCGGAACACTTTCAACCAATCACTGCGGTGGTTTGTCTGTTACCATAGCATCAGCGTAAACACAAAGCACGCTGTTTGATCGTAAGCAAGTACAGTGAATTAAGAAACATTTCGAGCAGTAATATTTCAAGTTAAATTAAGTTTCAAGACAAGGCGCGACAATTAGTAATCTTTAGTCAAATATAACGCTAGGCCTTTATTTTTTTTGTTTTTGTTTGGAGACACACAGACAGCAGCGTCGTCTGTGCTCAAGCTGTTACTAATGGCTGGAAAAGTCCTCTGTGAGGCAACAAAATTTTACAACATCCTAAATCAATACAGTCGTCTACCAAGGCTAGCAGACAGCAACTATCTTTGTTTGATTGGTAAGAATTAAGTTGTTTCTTATATACTGAATATTGACTGTACATTGAACGAACTAATTCAAACAACAGGAAATGAAAGTGAAAGTATGGTAGTAATAATAATAGTCTTATTTCTTCAGATGCTCGTGCAGCAGAATCATATAACTTCAGCCACATAATTACTGCTAGAAATGCAAAATGGGTATGTTTCAGGTTTATGTTTTTTCTTCTTTATGGTTTTGCTACACTGTAAAATATCAAATCACCGCTGGTAATTTGCCTTTTAAAGGATTCTGATGGAAAGTTGATTATACCCTTGGATGTTGAGGTTGAAAGTATGAGATACATAATTGTTTATGACAGTAGTACACATTCACTGTCAGATTCAGGTAAGGCACTACCTTTACTAACATGTTATGAGCTCTGCTAAAACTGTTAGTACACCTCTGAAAACATCCTAACTGTATGTTTTTCGTATAGGTCCAGCTATAGACTGTGCAGACATCATAGAAAAATCAAGCCAATTTCCTGTTCAGATTCTTAGTGGGGGCTATGAGAAGTTTTCTGCGCTCTACCCTTTCCTAAGAACGCAAAAGATTCTTTACAATATTAGGGTATTTATTCTTAACAGATCAAAAATGAAGTGTTTGCTGTTTGTAAACGTATTTAATAGTCATAAATACTTATGTTTATAGGAATTGGAGAGCTTGAATCCCTATCCTGTGGAAATCTTGCCAGGCAAGCTTTATATGGGTGATTACAGGCAGGCCACAAACCTTCAAATCCTTAAAGATCTGAAGCTGAATGCACTCGTCAATGTCTCTGATGAATGCAGTCTTGTGTGAGCAACCCACCATTTCATATTCATATATGTAATCATGTCTAAGTATGGCCTGAAAACCCAAATTAATCTATGAACTAAACTTTGCAAACTAGGTTTAAAAAGGCAAACTGCACTGTCTTACACATCCGAATTGCAGATTCTGCAGAGGCAGATTTGATCACTTCATTTGAGAGAATGTGCGTTTTTATTGGTAAGCACTTGGAGATTTTTTTTCGTCCAGCAATAACCCAAATATCTAAAAAAAATGTGATGTTTAGTTCTGATGATTGTGGGTGTTTTAAACATTTCAGGTTCACATCTCAATAACTCTTCTTCTGTTTTGGTATTCTCTACTCTTGGAGTAAGCCGATGCTGTGCTGTTACAATGGCATATCTTATATATCACCTCAGATACACACTAAAGGTACTGTTTTTACTTTTTGCATTGATGTTACTGACGGATGCTTTTTTAATATTTCTCACTTGTCATTTCTGAATATTTTAGGAGGCATGGAATCATATTCACCGGTGCAAAGCCAACATGAGGCCAAATCGAGGCTTTGTCCAGCAGCTTTCTGACTGGGAGCTTCAGACTTTAGGGAAGAGAGTCACAGATATATCAGAACCCAACTACTGACAATAACAACATTTAACAGAAACATCATTGCACATTCATATTCAATGACTTTCTACAGTCACTGATTGTACAGAATTATAGATTTTTAATGTCAATTAAAAAGATATTTAACAAACTTATAGTAAACGCACCATAGACAATGTTACAATGTACAAAATAGTTTTAAGATGTGAAAATAATTGAGTGAATATATGCCGCTAAAAAATATATTTTCATCCACGTTACTGTATGTATACATAACACACATATGTTGTAAATTTAATAAACCTTTTCCAAATTTGCTGCCGAATCATTCTTCCTATGACATAACAAAGAGGTTCGGTCTACAATTTCAACACTGACCCTGAAGTTATTCACAGTTAGTGTATTCCCTCTTTCTGGGCGTCTGTGGGAAGTCAGTCAGTAGGCTACAGTGTCTATGACGTATCGGTCTTGTTTTGAAAGCGCCCATTGGTCACATTCAGGGAGGGGTGTTTCATTACGCCGCGGGATCGGTCTCTGATTGGCTACGCTTGTTGTGAAGCTGCATTCAGACGACGGACGTCTGTCAAAGATTGCGAGGGGCTCCGACAACTGTGGACCGGACCGTTACTCTCCTGACTCTTATCTGGGAACACTACCTTTCATTAAATACACTGTCTGGAAATGTTATTTAACCCGACTGGTTTAAACGAATGTTTACAAGAATGGGAGGATCTGGAAAAAGACTATCAACAAGTTCAGGTGAGGAATCTTTCTTTCTCGACTGCTAGTCAGATAGCACGACAGCTCTGATCTATGAGACCTTACTGTTCTATCTTAAAAATGTTTTTATATACATTATAATTGTTTTTATTTGCAAATATATCGAGGTATCGCTACGGATAGCTGATTGTATCGATACGCTTCAGCTTTTTGAGCACTAAGTTAGCTGCTTAGCAATTTAATCCTTACCAACTCACAGTATAACAATGGTACACTAAATAAAAAAAACACATATTTTCAGCGTGTTATTAATAAATAGCACATGCAGTTCCCGCAAATATAACGTGTAATTGTAATATAGGATATTTTTTTTAGCATTGCATGTGTATGGGTCAATGACAAACAGTGAAATACAAAGAAGAATTGTCAAAACACATATGCCAAGTCAGTTATTTATGAGAAATACACACATACGCATATATATATATATATATATAATATAAATTATGAGAGACTTAAAACGTTGGTTAGTCCACAAAAATGGTAAATAGTCATAATAAACAAACCCAAAATAACAAATTTGTAATGTCTATATTTATCACACAGGAGACACATCGACTTTACAAACAAAAGCTAGAGGAGGTGTCGAAACTGCAGGACAGCTGTTCTTCTTCTATTGCACGGCAGAGGAAAAAGATAAAGGATCTTAACGAATCCCTGCATGAGTAAGTCATGAGTTATATATGCTTTGGCTACAAATACTGTAAATGTTATTCATCTATGTCTTAATTTTTTTTTCTTTCATAGATGCAGAGCGGCAGTGAATCCAGAAGATGTGAATAAAATAGATGAGATCCAAGACTCTATAAAGGAAAGATCAAATGTCTTCTTTGAGATGGAGGCCTTCCTGCCAAAGAAAAATGAGTAAGGCAAATGAGCGGTAGCTAATGTCACCTCTGTCACACCCTCTTTTAAAATACACATTGTCAGCATTTACTATTCAAAGCAAGTCATACAGCTCTGTATTTGCCTGTTTCTAATTCAGTGGTGACCTTAAAATACTGTAGACTAAAGGTGTGGTATAGAATATGATAGAATATAGAATATGATAGTGGTGTTGTGTGAGTTTGCAGTTTAATTTGTTCAAACACTTACAATGTTTCAGCAAGCACCTGATGCTAACATGAAATACTTAACACTGTTTTTTTTGTAGGTTGTACCTCAGTCTTGTTCTTGGAAATGTTAACGTTACACTCCTTAACAAGCAGTCCAAGTAAGTTCTCCGAACAGCCCTATTTGATTGAAATGTTTAACACCACAATAGCCTAACTTGTGATCATCATCTTTAAACATTGTGGTGTCATGAAATGAAGTCATGGAACCATGTGATTTGTCTGACGTTTGCCTCTTTCTCAATTGTACAGGTTTGCCTATAAAGATGAGTATGAGAAGTTCAAACTATACTTGACTGTGCTGCTCTTGTTGTTCTCATTCACCTGTCGTTTTCTGGTCACCTACAGGTATATGTTTATTGCAACCAAATATGACAATTATTTTTTTCTTGTAGAAACAGCCATTTAATCGTTGATTTATATGTAAAGCTGCATGTTTCACTAATGCATGTGAAATAATCAGTTGAACTTATTTTTGTCTTTCTCTCTTTGTGTCTCGACAGGGTTCTAGATGCACTTTTCAACTTCCTGTTGGTGTGGTACTATTGTACATTGACAATAAGAGAGAGCATCCTCATTAATAATGGGTCCAAGTATGAATAATCATATGGTTATACTCTTTAAAATTAAGGTTCTTTTAATTTTATGTAATATATTTAACACTGCTATAAAAGATAAAGTGAGACTAAATAAAGATTTACAGTTTCATGAAGACACAGATCCATGGAACCTTTCCACAATTCTCGCATAAAATATTTTGTAAAATGTTCTGTTACAAGAACTTTTCACTGCCACGATTTTAAAACAAAACCTCCTTTTGGAACCTTTGTTTTTTTTTTTTACAGTGTTTCAATACTTGGCTTGTGTTTCAGGATCAAGGGCTGGTGGGTGTTTCAACACTATGTCTCAACATTTCTCTCTGGAGTAATGCTGACCTGGTATGACAAATTTCTTTTTTTTTAACACTGTGACAAATTACAACATTACATCTTGGGTACTTTTAATAAATTGTATTTTAATATGTTTTAAATTAATCAGATGAATCTGTTTTCATCAAATGTTCAAAATGAAGTGTTTTTAAGTAGAATAGCACACTTTATAGTTATTTTGAGGAATATTAGAACAGAATAAGTGTGAAAAAGACTGACATAGTATGTGTGAATATGTGTGTGTGTCTCACAGGCCAGATGGTGAACTCTACCAGATGTTCAGAAATCAGTTCCTGTCCTACTCCATGTATATAAGTAAGAACTGCTGCCTTACAGCGTTAGTAACACTTTCAGCGTAATAATGATTTATTCATTGTTTATTTATACATCATTTCTTTTTCTTGTTTTGTTAGATTTTGTTCAGTTTCTCCAGTACTATTACCAGAGTGGCTGCTTATATAGACTCAGAGCTCTTGGAGAAAGACACAACATGGACCTTACAGTTGGTGGGTAGTGTGTTTTTTCCCCTTTCTATTGCAGATTTATCCACTAACACAGGTTTTCACATCTGCTTTATGATCAGAGGGGTTTCAATCCTGGATGTGGAGGGGTCTGACCTTTCTCCTGCCTTTCTTTTTTCTGGGTCATGTAAGTTTGATATCGTGTTTGTTAATCTTGGGTTGTTTTGTAATAAATGTAATCATGATCTTGCATGGGCAAACAGCTCACTTCCTGTTTTGTAACAATGTAAACAATGTAAAGATGACTTATTATAATTTAACTGTGCTTAAATTATAGTACCAGACAAAACAGAGTTTCCTTAATACTGACATAAAATGTTGACGGGGTATTTAGAAAAGTTCTGATGTAATTCAGTTGTTATTATGCTGTTCTTCTAACCATTTTTTTTAAATGTAAATCCAGTTTTTCCAGCTTTATAATGGAATTACACTGTTCCAAATGGCCCAGCTTCCAGAATGGAAAGAGTGGCAGGTCAGTTTTTTAAATAAACTTTAAAAACCAAGACGAATTTGCTAAATATAACAGTAAAATAAATATGCATATGGGTTATTTTTAACTATTGAAGATGTTGTTTAAATCCAAAAGTATTAGTATATATTTTGTGATTATGTTGAAATAGTTTGTAATTAAAATATTTTCTTGTTGTTAGGTTCTCATGTGCGGCTCTACTTTCCTTGTTTTGTTCATGGGAAATTTCTTCACCACTCTTGGTGTTGTTTACCACAAATACATGGATCAGGACAAAGCCAAAGCTTTATAAATGACGGGCACAAAGGCACTGATGAACTCTTATTAAAGCAATTTGTGTTTTATATAAATGATTTTATTTTTTTTTTATGTCAGTGTGTTAATATTTTGTTGCTTGTATGTTGTCAATAAGTGTTTTTTCTATTTGTGGTTCAAACTGACTAAGTTATGATTTTTGTAAATGATTTTGTAAATATTTAATATTTTGCTTTTATTTTATTAAAGCACTAAATGTCATGGTGTTTTGCACTCCAAATGTCAAAGCAAGTAACAGTGTGTTAATGTATTTTTTTTTAGAGACCCAAGTTAATGATCTCAAAGATAGAAGCTAGACAGTTATGGAAATCATTTGCTGTCATCAGTGTGGCATTGTTCCACAGTATCAACACATGACTTTACCATCATAGGACTAAGATACCTTCATATGAGTAAGAAGCATGTGCAGTAAATCAAATGCTGTGAAAAAATGTGAACAAATTTTCCAAGAATTGATTGAGGAAGCCCTGTCAAACAGAAATGGGAAATGGAAATATCCCTTAAGTGCCTTCATTAGGTCCAAGGTTTTTGACTACTGTAAAAGACAACATTACCTAAAAGTTAACGTTAACGCATTCTAAACATTACAACAAAGCGAAAAAGTATAATCTGTTAAAAGTTTAAACTGCTAATTAATCCCGGAGGATACAATACGCGAGGGATATTTGAACTAGCGCTGGCAACCCGGCGTTTCAATGTGACGTAAGCTCGTGCTGTACCCCTCGCTCCAGCTAACCGGAGGTACGTGTTTTTAGTGTGTGTTCTGTTGTGTAACTGTTGAATTATATTAATATTCATTCATGTTAGTTTATTGTTAATCCCTTTGGGAAGTCATAAACAAACAGTGAACATTTTGTGTGTATACGCGTGTTTCTGCCCTTACAAAAAGTACTATGGCGATGGTAGCATAGTGATAGTATCAGATGGTACACAATGTGACTTTGCTACATGACACTAAATGATTAATATATTCGTATACAACGGACACCAAAATATTTAAACGACATGTTAAATGTCCGAAAACATGTCAGTGCTACAGTACTTCTGCTTTTTAAGACATAAGGGCTATTTTGTAACACGCCATGGCTGTTGGCAAGAGATAAAAGTTTCTACACAACCGAGGTGGTGAAAAATGACATTAATTAGAAATTGACGAGAGTCCTTCAAAGGAAAGGGTGTTTTGCAATTGGTTATCATTATGTAATTACATTGAATCTTCAAAAGAGGGCACAATATGATAAAAAGTCACAAACGTACTTGGACAGAAGACGTACAACCTATGGAAGGAAAAACGTAAAATGAAAAAATTCGTTTCAAAATTACGTTTTAGTTATGATTAATACGTCATATAAATAAAAATGGTAAATGTGTACAGTATATACAGGTGCATCTAAAAGAAATTCTTGTAACTTATTTCAAAAAGCGAAACTCCTATAGCTTCATTACATTTCAAACTTTTTTTTTTATGTTATAATTTTGATGATTAGAGCTTGCATATACATATCTATGTAGTGTGACTTCCTAATTTATGTATGTATGCGTATTTCAGTCACTTCAAACAATTGTAGACTAATAATAAGTAGGACTGCATGATTATGACAAATCAAATTTGTCGATTATTCGCTTGAAATTGTAATTGCGATTATTAATTACAATTAACACTTTGCATTGAATGATGTTTATACCATTATTTTAAGCAGTTATATTTTTATATGAAAATAAATAAGCTGAAAACATTTAAACTGAAAAACTTTTATTGCTTTTCTGTAATACTAATCCTTAAATGTCAAATATTCATTGGACTGGTGTGTATATATATATATGTATACAATTAAAAAACCCTTAAGATAACCTTCAGAAAAAATGCATCTTAAGCACTCAGAATAACGTAAGTAGACTTTGAACGACTATTGCCTTTTTTGAATTATTATGTAATTGTGGCATCCATAATTGTAATTACGATTAGAAATTCGATTAATTGTGCAGCCCTAATACTAAGTGATTAAATCAATCTGTTTTCACAGACATATCTGCTTTTGAATTCTGTGAAGATGGAGGACAGGGAATCTCAGCTGCCCTCTGATGAGGAGCAGACTCCGGAGCCTCTTCTCAGCTCTCTGGACATCTTCCTCTTCTCTCTTATCGCAGGACTGCTTATCTACTGGTTTTTCTTCCGAAAAAAAACAGAGCCTGTTCCAGAGATCAGGCCGTTCACTGCAGTGTAAGTGCCTGATTTTAACTCCCCTTTCCCCTTCTTTTGTCCTCAAGAGGGAAATATTACACCCACACAAATGTTTCTGCACAACCGAAATGGTGATCAGCGCCTTGAAAGAGTTTTGTAAAAGGCAAGCACAATATATGTGTTCCACCCCATAAAAATGTAAATGCTAAGGGATAAAGTTACAAAATGAGCTTATGCGTTAGAGTTCATGGCAGAAACTGTGTTATTGGGCTCAAATTTTCAGTAATATTTTTGTTGGACGGCCTGTTTATAGTTTTTATCCCCATAGACCTTTGGCCTTGTTTGAACAAAGCATCGTTTCTGCACCATGGCTCGTTCCTAAAGCACTTTGTGGTTCGGTTGGTCATGGGTTCCAACATTGCAAAGTGTTGACATCATGGGATCGAGAGAATGTGCGTGCGTTACATTCTGTCTCAGCGTTATGGTCTGTAGCAGCTGAGACACAGTTCATATACACAGTGCTTATGTGTCGTTATGAATGCTAACAGCTACTTCTTTGTTCACAAATTTTCATACATGTCATGTATCAAAAAAAAGTGAATATCCTGTTCCATTTTCACAATGCTCAACAGATGCATCAGTGATATCAAACATTAAACTTAGCTGTGTAATAAATAAAATTTGTAGCAATAGCCAATAATATATTTTATGGGTGAAAATGATCGATTTGTCTTTTATGACAAAGGATATTAATTAATAATCATGCTCCAAGGAGATATTTAGTACATTTTGTACCGTAAATATATCAAAACAGAATTTTTGATTAGTAATGTTATTTGGACAACTTAAAAAAATATTGAAATTATTTTATTTATTTTGTTTTGCACTCTCAGATTCAAGATTTTCAAATAGTTGTATCTCAATCAGATACTGTCCTATCCTAACAAACCATACATGAATGTAAAGCATATTTTATTCAGATTTTAGATATGTATACATCTCAATTAAAAAAAAAGACTCTTATGACTGCTTGCAGGGTCACCAATGAGCTTGAAAATGAGCATTGTTTATTCAGATGGAGTCACAGGATGTTATTCTTCCTGAATGTTCCTCATAATCCACGCTAGTCAGTTGTAGTGCTGCGTGTTAAACTTGTGACCTATTCACCTTTGAACAATGAAACAATGGAAGGCCTGATGACTTTAGCATCACGGTAGAATTAATACTTTTAGAAAGCAGGAATGCGTTAAATAAATAAAAAGTGACAGAAAAGACATATAATTATACATATTACACAAAGAATACAGGAGGAAATGATGTATTAGTAGAGAACTATAGTGTCAGGAAGACATGTTTAGCGAGCAAGAAAGGATAACCTTTTCCAATTCTCTCCACTTCCTGGTTCACATTACTCACATTGAAGGATCGCAGCCAGTCCAAGCCATCCTGCCAAAGTCCTAAACAACAACTAGTCTTTCTTCTTTAGTTGTTTTAATCAATTGCATTTCTTATGTGGCGTGGGTTAAAAACTGAATTAAATCCAGAAACTTAGATTGCCTTTTGTTTAGTGATCTTTTGTATTTTATTAGGCTGGGAAAGGCAGGGAATGGACTCCTTGTGTTTGCGTTGGCAGGAGCATTCAAGTTTTTATGCATGTCTATGTGTGCGTGTGTTCATTTAAGATAGGTTGGGGGTTTAGTAACAGCATTGTGCTGCAGAGATCCATGGGAAATGTTGTATATTCCTGTTGCTTTGCAACCGCTGTGCTCTGGCCAGATGGCAGGAGAGAGAGAGACAGAGAGCCCGTCTCAGACTCTCGCCTGCCTCACACCCCCTTTTCCTGAGCTTAGGAGCGATGTGTTTTCTACAGAGCCTCCTAATGAACTTTTACGCAAGCCAAAGGACTTTCTCAGGCTGTCTGAGGGCTTGATCCGAACCTCTTAGAGACGAAAGTGCCCTTAACAACAGGGTCTTTTCCCCAGTCATGGGATGCATGTTCTCTTTGCCTCAGGACAGACTGGCCGCTGCAGAGAGGTTAGTCCGGGACAGATGGATGTTAATATGATGTTTCTTCTGTTGTGAAATTTTAGGTGCTATTTATGACTTATATGTAATTACTTATTGTTCTTATAGTCTTTCAGCAGTGTTGTATGAGTGGTGTGCAAAAGCAAACTGAGGTTTATCATTTTCATTTGCACAGAGGTATGACTATTTTGTGAAATGCCTTGTGGAATGCTGTATGGATTCTCTTTGAGTAGTGGCTATTTTGTTTCTTTCATTTGGAGTTATGCACAAGTATGTAAGGGAGGAATCTATTGTTTTGGATGTGTTAAGTAATTTGATAGTTTGATTATACACTATTCACCCTAAACCTGAACTCTACAATGTAAAACATTTGGGTATGTTTAACTGAATCTACACTATTGCTCTGTCTGGAAAATGTTTAAAAATGTTTTTCCAGTGGTGGTAAAGTAAAATTTTCAGCATCGGCACTTTATTATTATTTTTTTATCAATTAGAAACACAGGTTGTGCTGCTTAATATTTTTATGGAAACCATTTATTTTTTAGTTTTTTTTTCTTTTTTTTTGATAAATAGAATAGAATAGTAAGGGGAAAACAACTCTCTTATCTTTACTGTTTTATTTAATACATTCAAAGTGTTTTTGCTGAATAAATGTATGTTTGTGCTCAAGTCATGTATGACTTATTTATGACTTTTATAATTTTGGACAACATATTTTTTATTAATTAATTTATTTTACATTTTACAAATAAGGACCATGCAGTAGAAGTAGAAACCATAGGATTATTGTATCAAACTTACTTTGTTCAAGTAAGGTTTTTGGGCTTTATGGACTACCTTCTGTTCTTCATTGCTGAATTAACATGAAAGTTTGTGGTTTTCATTAGTTGAACAATGACTGAAAGCAGACGTGTTCTAATGCTTTGGTGCTCTCAGAGGGGTGTGAACTTCAGGAAGTTCTCCTGTGTGGAAAAGGCTGAGAAATGAATGGCTCAATCCCCTATTCATTACCAAAAGAATTGGTCTGGCATGCATTTCAGCCTTTTCACATGTGTGTTCTTTCTCTCTTTTTTCTTATTTTCTTTCTCTCTACATAGAACACCACAAATACGTGAGACCAGCTTTATTGAGAAAATGAAGAAAACGGTGAGATTTTCAGGAAGATTTTAGTACCATTGAAATTTTGTCCAGTTCTAAAAAGTTGAAATAATCTGTGAAAATGTCACCACCTTGAACAATGAAAGAAAACATTCCCTAATGTTTGAATTTTATGTTTTTGTATCTTCCTATTGTAGAACCGAAACATTGTGGTGTTTTATGGATCCCAAACAGGGACTGCTGAAGAATTTGCTAACAGGCTAGCAAAAGATGCCCAACGCTACGGCATGAAAGGCATGGCCGCTGACCCAGAAGAGTATGACATGGTACTTTCACCATTTTTACTTCCTGTTTAATGCACACTATTAAAAATCAGTCAGTCAAGATCAGAACTGAATACTTCTCAGCTCTTTTGACTTTTGTCATTATAATCTCCCATTTGCAGTCTGAGCTGTCTAGACTGAAAGAGATTCCCGATTCCATGGCTGTTTTCTGCATGGCGACCTATGGAGAAGGAGACCCCACAGACAACGCTCAGGAGTTCTACGATTGGATGCAAGGGACTGATGACGATCTAGAGGGGATCAACTTTTCTGTGAGTAATACTCCAACGTCAGCAAAGCTAATTTGTTTCTGTTTGTGATTCTATGGTGAGTAAATGGAGATTGCATTCCTGGGCTTTTTTATGTAGTGGTACCTATTTCCTGGGCAGTCGGTGAAGTTCTTAACAAGCCTGAGCCCGAGGCTGTCCCGTAGTTAAGGGGCCCATGGAATCCTCATCAGTTTTCTCTCACCAAATGGAAACATCTGGCCTAGCCAAACAAAACTAGAACTCCATCCCAGCGGAACCTCTCTTTTAGCGGGACTCTTTCAGATGGAACCGGATCACTGCATCTTCTGTTTCTTTGATTCTGGAGACATGAGTGTCCAGACGCCGCTTAAGTTGGACCTGTATTCTGGACGAAAGCCTTGTGGTTTCAGTCTGGAGTTCTCAGATTCTTTTATGTGGTTGTGGTGGGACAGCGTGATAAAACATGTGGTTGAAAACTTCACTACAGTGCGTCTACAGTGTTTTATGATTGTGGGACAGGCTAGATAGGCAGGGGAGGTTAAAAGGAGCAAAGAAGGTCTTGCAGATAAAAATCGTAATTCTGTTGAATTTTAGTCCAATACACTGTAGTCAGATTTAATCTTAAATGTATATGGTGTTATGTAGTAAGGTTCATCAGAAGTCATAATTTAGGTTTAGTTTCAATTTCCATTTGGCAACTTGTTTCTCGGTTTGATCCTTTTAAACTGGAGAGGAAGTTTTGAATGTTTAAGTAAAACCTTGCAGTAGATTGAACTCACATTTAAACAAAAACAAAAACATGATTTAAATGTTTTTAGTTGACATTCAAAATTGAAAGTGTCTTCATTCTGTCTTTTTTTTACTCCTTGCGGAGTTTGAATGACTTTTTATTATTTATTTTATTTTATTTTTTCATAGGTGTTTGCTTTAGGAAATAAAACATATGAGCATTTCAACGCCACAGGCAAGTATACAGACAAGAGGCTTGCTGAACTTGGGGGAAAAAGGGTCTTTGACCTTGGCCTCGGGGATGATGACAGCAAGTGAGTGAATAAAGATAAAAGATAAAAAAGGATAATAGAATGAACCGATAAAAAGTATAAACAAGTACATTTTGGCCTGTTTAATTAATTTTCATTGCCTGTCCTAATTATTTAATCTTAAATCATTTGTAGCTTGGAGGAGGATTTTATCTCTTGGAAGGAACAGTTTTGGCCTGCGGTTTGTGAGTTTTTTGGTGTGGAGCCCACGGGAGAAGAGAGCAGGTATTCTTTTTTTTTTATTATTATTTGCCATGTGCTTGTCTTGTAATTAAATCACAATTTTAAATTTAGAAAGAGTTTACAATTCGGTTTTGTATTGGTAGGCATCAAATAGTAGAATTTAAAAGAGCAGACCAGCTGTGTGAGATTATCTAGTTCAAACGTGATGTTTATTTGATGGGCATTTTGTGGCCACACAACACATGCAGTGTCTCATCTCCATATTAGAGGAAGCAAATCCATTTATCATGTTCTTCCATAACAAAAACATCCCCTGTCCTGCTTTGAATAGGTTTTTGCATCTTATTAAACATCATAGGTGTTTTGAATGCTTTAAATACAGGCTTGTATGAGATCTCCAATCCTTTTTGTGTTCTTTCAGCATTCGGCAGTTTGAACTGGTGGTTCATAATGATATCAATATGAATCAAGTGTACACCGGAGAAATGGGGCGGCTCAAAAGCTTTCAGACACAGAAACCGTGAGTTTAAGTGATTGTACACATTTTAAAAGATTACTCTTGATCTGAGAATACATTTTGTGTTATATTTTTTTTTTAGGATAAGCTAGAGTCTCATGTTTTAGTTGAGGTACTGAAGCATTTTATCTGAATGCATTGTTTTTTTCATATATATATATTTGTGCAGACCGTTTGATTCAAAGAATCCTTTTCTTGCAACTGTGACTGTTAATCGTAAACTGAACCAAGGAGGAAGTCGGCACCTGATGCACATCGAGTTGGATATCACAGACTCTAAAATCAGGTATGCATAATAATTGACTTGATGGGCGAATCATGAAAACATTTCCAGGTCACGTTTCATTCTAAAAATGTAAGATGAAAAAATAATTAGTAGGAAGCAAATTAAGGCTGTTTTTATTATTTGTTTTAAAGTTTTATATTATATCACATTAATAAAACATATATGCAATTTTGTTATTTTATTAATTAATTTATTGTTTTATAGAAAAATCATTTTCTTTCTTTTTTTTCGTAAGAGGGAAAATTAATCCTGTTTTTATTATTAGTTTTGTATTTTAATACATAAATAATACATATACATCATTTTATTCTATAAAATAATTTATATTTCTATATTAAATATAATTTCTTCTTTTTTCCCCTTTTTTAAGGGTGTAATATAACCCATGCTCTTGAGGGTTTTAATGAGATTCAAGCTCTTATTATTGTTTTCATATGCTGATGTGATGTTGATTCAACAATCTGAGGTGATTCCACAGTTATTATTATACTTAATATTACAGCATTGCACAACTACAATGGTTTAAAATATCAATGCTACAAGTAGTGCTATATGTATAACATATAGACGTTTGCATGCATACTGTGCATAATATCTTCACTATTGAGTATATATTCATGCAGTGTCCTGAGTTTTTTGTTAATGTCCACATATTAATCAGTTAATTACCAAACTTGGCAGGTATGATTCTGGAGACCATGTTGCTGTTTACCCCACAAATGATGCAGCGGTGGTCAACAGAATAGGAGAGAGACTTGGAGTAGATCTTGATACTATAATCTCTCTCAAAAATCTGGATGGTATGTACTAATATTTGAAATTCATATAATATAATTAAAAAGTTAGAATATGTTTTTATGTATATTGTAACATGCTATGATTGCTAATGATGTTTCATTTCTGTAGAGGAATCCAATAAAAAGCACCCGTTCCCCTGTCCAACCACATACCGCATGGCACTGACCCATTACCTTGACATCAACAACACTCCTCGCACAAATGTGCTGTATGAGCTAGCGCAGTACGCCTCTGATCCACAAGAACAAGAAAACATGCGCAAGATGGCATCTGCTTCACCTGAAGGAAAGGTTAGGATTACGTTATACTGTCTGATATAAATGGATGCCTGTTTCCGCTACTGAATAAAAAAAAAAAAAAGTAAATGCAGCATTTTATTTAACAGTTCTGACTTTTTTTCTTGCAATTGCTAGTTTACATTTACATTCCTCAGAATTGTGACACATAAACTCGCAGTTGCAAGTGATAAAGTCAGTATTGTGTCATGTAAATTTGCAATTACAAGAAAACAACTCACAAACCAATTTAAACTCGCAATTCTGAAATAAAGTTGAAATTTAAAGAAATAAAGTAAGAATCACAAGATATTAACTCTCAATTCAGACATCTTTTCTCAGAATTGCAAATTTATATCCCTCAATTCTGACTTCATAACATTCAATTGCGAGTTTATATCACGAGTCTAAAAAAAATTCAGAATTGCGAGAAAAAATTCAGAATTGTAAGGTAAACTTGCAATTGCGAAAAAAATAATCAGTATTACATGTTTATTTCTCGCAATTCTGACTTTATAACTTGCAATTGTGAGTTTATATCATGTAATTGTGAAAAAAAAACAATTTTGACAGTGAATTTATATTTCACAATTATGACTTTATAGCTCGAAATTAAATTTTCTGTGAAAAAAAGTCAGAATTGTAAGATTAAAAGTTGCAACTTTTATGTATTTTTTTCATTTATTGGCAGAAATGGGGCAATAGAAGTCTATAGTAAAACTTTTACATTTTTATTCACTGTCTGATTGGTCCTTTTAAAGGCTTTGTATCAGAGTTGGGTTTTGGGTTCTGAGAGGAACATACTAGCTATTCTAGAAGATCTTCCTTCCCTGAATCCTCCTATAGACCACCTGTGTGAGCTCCTTCCTCGACTTCAGGCTCGATACTATTCCATTGCCTCTTCCAGCAAGGTAAAACCTGCAGTTTTCAATATTATATCTTGGATTAAAAACATTGAGATGGACACAAGTTTTGTTGACCCTCATTTCAGGTCCATGCGACCTCTATCCACATCTGTGCTGTGGTGATAGAGTACACCACCAAGACAGAAAGAGTCTTCAAAGGTGTGGCCACCAACTGGCTAAAGAACAAATTAGTGACCGATAACGACCATAAGCACACAGTTCCCATGTATGTTAGGAGGTCCCAATTCCGCCTGCCGTTCAAACCCAGTAACCCTATAATCATGATCGGGCCTGGTACTGGAATCGCTCCATTCATGGGCTTCATCCAGGAGAGAGCATGGCAGAAGGAGCAAGGTGAAGCTTGAACTCGCTTTGACACAACTTGTGTATAATAAAATAGCATAGGTATCTCACTCATTGTTTGCTCTCTCTTGCAGGGAAGGAAGTTGGTGAGACGTTACTTTACTTTGGTTGTCGCCATAAGAACGAGGACTTCCTGTATCAGCAGGAACTAGAGGAGTTTGAGAGGGCAGGTGTGCTGACACAGCTTAACGTTGCCTTTTCCAGAGACCAGGAGCATAAGGTGAGCGAGTGGCATAGGGATGCACTGAAATTCAGATTCTGGCCAGTAACTAAATTATTTTCATGTTATGGCTGCCATGATATTAAAGTAATATATTATAAAAAAATCACTGAAATTATTTGTTTGTATTGTATAATGGATAGTCATTTAATATCCATTTAATAAATGTTATTATTCTATAATTTTGTTATTATTCAGGTTGTGCCAATCATGTTTACAGACTGCCTCCAAAACATTCGTCCATCATAAAAAAATTAGGATAATTAAAAAAAAAAAAAGCATTCAAATATTTCAGACCTTAACAGTGTTAAATTATTAGTGTTTTAAAAAGTTAACTTGAAGTGTGTAGCAAATAAAAAAAATAAATAATAATAATAAAATAGTACCTTTAAATATAATATTTTAAAAAATGCAATATTGGTCATGTATACTTCAGCTAGGATGCATTAAATTGAACAAAAGACATTTGTGATATTCCAAAAGATTTCCTTTCATTGTATTTCATTTCAAGTATTGTTCTTTTGAACTATTTTCATCAAAGAAAAATATTCATTGATTTCTGAAGGATCATGTGACACTGAACACAGGAATAATCGCTGCTGTTGAATTAAATTAAATTAATTTTTAAAATATATTTAAATAAAAAACTATTATTTCAAATTGTAATATTTCACAACAATTACAATTTTTAATGCAGCCTTTTTTCTTTAAAAAATTGTGCCGTATTGGAAAACAAGAAACAGATTATTCATCTTCGTAAACAACCAATACAAATTGTTTTTATTACCATAGTTTCCAGCATTACCAGAAAAAGTTTTCACAATATTAAAGATTTTCATTTTAGTTTGAACTGAAGAGTCATTGTGTGGACTGTGCTGTTTTTACAGATCTATGTGCAACATCTTCTGAAGAAAAACAAGGAGCAGTTGTGGAAGCTCATTCATTCAAATAATGCCCATATCTACGTTTGTGGGTAAGAACCAGAAGTTGCTTCTACCACAGACTAATAACATTCTTATGAACACAATCCACACTAGTAGTTAACTGGCAGGATTTCAGTGGAACATTAAACATCTTGAAATAATTATAGTGCTTCCATATAATTATATGATTTTTCTAGCATAAAGTGGTCAATAATGCCATTCATCAGTATCATATTGTATCTTTAAAGACCACAGCATCTCTTTCCAGCAGCATATTTGCTTGCGTATGTAATGAGAATATGTGTCCTTGCAGAGATGCACGTAACATGGCTCGGGACGTGCACACGGCCTTCTATGAGATTGCAGAGGAGGTGGGCGGCCTGACGCACACTCAGGCTGTGGACTATTTCAAGAAGCTGATGACGAAGGGCCGTTACTCGCAGGACGTTTGGAGCTAAGCTTACCGATAAACCATTGTTTGCCACTTTACCTCAAGCCATCATTTCTCCAAAAACTAGAGCTAAAACATTGAATTTGCCTGGACTCATTTGTCATATAATAGAGTTTTGATGAAAGCTATTGCACTCCAGCAACACAAAAAAGCATGATCTAACATTCTCCCTTTCCGATGAATTTAGGATATTCAACCTAATGCAACAGGAAACTGATTTGACTGCATTGGAACCCTAAGCGGCATTGGATGTTCATTTATACGCAAATGTAGGTCAAGGATGCAAAATGCTTATTTTTTTGATCTTTTGATAAAGAGATAAATGTTGTCATACTCTTTTTATTTCTATGTGAAAAGACTGCAAGTATCACTTTGTGACGTACTGTAAAACTTTAGATTTTGTTTTTGTGATAATGTGTATCAACATGTTACAGAAAATCAACATTTTAGGTCAGTCATGTTTTTTTTGATCATGTGATGTTTATTTCTTGTTGTTTCAATATTTTTATGCATTATTTCACACTAAAATTACGTAGCAGTGAATGAGCAATTATGCAATCAACATGATACCCATCTTTGGGTGAAATGTTATATCCTGTTAAGTCAGTTTTTTAAAGTTTTAGCAAATGATGTTAATGATCACAGGAATATATTAAATATGTATTTTCCCTAACATAAAATGTGCATTTATAAAAAGAAAAGTAAGTTCTTCTCTTATTTTCTAAGGCTTTTCTTGACTGGTACGTGTTTTTCCACCTATTTCTACTCATAATTATAGAATTGACTCTTCAATTCATCCCCCTAGTGAGCCAAAGCTGCAACTGCATTGCCCAGAATTGTGGGTTTAAAATGAAACAAGCTTACATTTGTTTGAATTTTAAAACTTAATGCATTAACACTGCTTGGGAAGAGAAGCGTCATTGTGATGTCAGATGTTTGTGCAAAGTAGTGATCTCTGTCATGCAATGTTTGACAATTAAAGAATATGCACAAACACTGTCTGGCTTCAAAATGTGTTTGTACGGACATGTTTAAAAAATACTGCATATTTATAGAAAATTATTAAAACACGATAGGAGCATTTGTACTTGATTCAGTTTTTAATTTAAGGTACAAAATGTTTAGCAAAACAGCAACTGTATAAAATGAACAACAAACAAAAAGCCCTGCAGATGAGGCATCAGATTTCTAGGATGACAACGGGGCTCCAGGAGGAGTTGTTGTGGGAAAGGCAGGCTCTCCAGACTCTGACTGGTGGGTTGGAGGTGTGAATGGCACTCCTGGCTGAGGTAGTTTAGTGAAAGGCTGACTTGAGTTTATAGGAGGCCTGAATTGATGCTGAGCGTATGGGGACATTGGCCTCCATGTGCTGTTGGTGTGATGGCTGTGCCCATGATGATGCCCATGGCTGTGACTATGACCGTGTCTATGATTGTGACCAGTGCCGACTCCAGCGTAAGGAGAAGTAAATGAATATTGCTGTTGAGGATACAGTGAGACAGGCCAACCATCAAAGGTGTTGGGCAGGCTTCCTATAACTTGACTGTTGTTGGCATTTATTGGAGAATAGGCCTGGACAGGGTATGACCCTGGAGGAACGTCTCTGGAATTACAAATATTACAGATATATGTAAGTTCTTCTCTTATGCAAGTATTTCTCTTTTCCATTAAGATTATAGAACTGACTCCTCAATTAATCCCCCTAGTGCATCTGAACTACAACTGCATTAAAATGTGGTTTTAAAATGAAACAAACTTGCATTTGTGTAATTTTAATTCGTAATGCAATAAACTTGATTGTTTAGGTGTTTTAAGGTCAGAAAATATACTGAGAAAAATCTAAACATGTTTTGGTTTTAGGCACCCAAAAATGAGGATTCTGTCATTATTTACTTATCCTCATGTTTCTTTAAAACTGTGACTTTCTTCTGAGGAACATAAAAGAACATATTCTGAAGAATGTTGGAAACCAAACAGTTTCGGTTGCCATTGACTTCCACTGGAAATGTTGACCTTAAAATTAAAGTCCATGGGAAGCAAAACTGTCTGGTTAGCAACGTTCTTCAAAATGTCAAAATATGAGTTTTCACTTTTGGGTGGACTTTCTGTTTTTAAAGACCTGCATAAATAAAATGAATAACCTCCATGAAGAACCTTCTGACAAAATCTTAAAATAAATGTTTATATTCTTGTATTTAAACAGGCATAGGCACACATTCAACAAAGACATAATGCTTAAAAGATAACAATAACCATTAAAAAAGCTTGAAATGCATCACTTCACTACTGCTAGCTGTTTCAGATGAAGAGGAAAAAATGTGCACTCTAACAACCTTCTACATATCGCAATATGAACACCATATATATCTGTGGCATTGATAACTCACGTGAGGTCTAGTGGCTTTTTGCGCTCTTCTGTCGATGCAGGAATGAACTGGACACCAGGTATCTGCTTTAGCAAGCGAAAAGGAAACTTCTTCTCCAAGACGGACGCTCTAGATTCTGACATTTCCAATAATGAAAACCATCCCATTCCATCTAAAAGTACTAAGTTCAGGAATAGCATAAAAACACACTACACACTGATTACATCATAGAATTATCAGCTTTACAATCCAGAATTGTATTCTATAAATTTACGATTAAGGATACGTAATATTCCTGTAACGATGGCTAGGACGTTGCAAAGGAAAAAAGTGTTTGGAAAAAATAGGGTTAGAATTATTAGGATAATCCAGGGGAGAGATGCAGTAGGCACACTGACGCCCATTATATACGCTTTCCGCATAGCAGAATTGATGGTCATCATTCCCAGGACAGACAGGGCTAATGGGACGAGCCCGTTAACTGCGCTCCTACTGGACGGGGAGAACAGCAGTGACTCCAGCAGCACGTGTAGGAGTCCACAGATGGACGACAGCAGAAGTGACCGGTAGAGAAATCTGACCGTTCCGATTCCTCGCTCCAATCCGCTACAGGGAAATGCCATTGGGACGGCACTTAGGAACAAAAGCATCATATTCTTGTGATAGAGGAAATAGGTGAAGAGTTTGTAGACTGTGAAGACAGGGGAGAAAACACGAACATTAAAAATTTTTATCTGAAGCATAAACATATTTGAAAAACAAAGGTACAGTCAAAGCATTGTAAATGACAAAATAAAAATGGATAAATAGGAAAAAAAATATTTAAAGATGTTGATTATGCATATAGAAACAGCACATTTTAATTTCTTAGCAAAATATGTATGTATGTATATATATATATATATATATATATATATATAAACTGCTCAAAAAAATAAAGGGAACGCTTAAACAACACAATGTAAGTCAATCACACTTCTGTGAAATCAAACTGCCCACTTAGGAAGCAACACTGATTGACAATCAACTTCACATGCTGATGTGCAAATGGAAAAGACAACAGGTGGAAATTATAGGCAATTAGCAAGACACCCCCAATAAAGGAGTGGTTCTGCAG
>JAUMHE010000059.1:11613674-11665333 GCA_032359235.1 Enteromius mattozi
CCCCCCCCCCCCCCCCCCCCCCCTCTCTCTCTCTCTCTCTCTCTCTCTCTCTCTATATATATATATATATATATATACAGTAGTCAACATTTGAAGTGGATCAAGAAAGTTCCACAAAGTTGTCCTGTGAGAAGAACGGTATTGATTTTAGTTTTAGGACTTTCAAATGTTCAAATGTTGACTACTGTATATATAATAGCATTAGTCTGTGCTTTTTAGAGTGAGAACACTGAACATTGCAGCAAAAAAGAAGAAAAATACTGTTACGTTTACATTACATTATTGCATTTGTTAGCACCATGCTCTACAGTTTGAGTTACAGAAGGGCTAATTTAGCTATTCATTACTGTACTTTTTTCTTCTTAATGCCTGATCTCTGCAACAGCAGCTATCTGCACTAAGTGTAAATAGCAATTAGATGCTATTTACACTAAGTGCAAATAGCAATGGATTCTATTTGCGCAGGATTTTCTGCTATTTATACTAATTATTGCAAATAGTGGCAAACAGTGGCAATGGCACCTCTTCTGCCGGATTATTTGCACCTTGTGCAAATAGACACTCCGTTAAAGTTTTACATTAGATCAGGTCAGTTATATTTGTTGGAAATACACACCACTTGGAAAAAACAGATTAAAGGTTGAACAAATGTTTGTGAACATTCTGTAAATACAGCCTTGTGTATTTATGATATTTATTAAGTTAGCCATATTGGATTAACTGAGTGAAATGTGAATTGAGTTGTACCAGGAAGCGGATGCGTTGAAACTTGAACGAATTGTGTTACCTGTCCAAGTCTTTTGTTTGAGAGTCACGTCATGGCCAGTATATTGACTTAAAGTGTCAATCACTACAGGGGTGTGACAATCACTACAGTTACAATTTCCTCACTACAGTTAAAGTTAAAAAAATGTCATACTTTAAAACTTTTAAAGTCATTTTTTGTGTCTGTTGCAAAGTGAGTGTTTTTTTTTTCTGTATCTTTTAGAGTAATGGTGACCAAACGATGGAGTTTTGGATGCTGGAGCCATCTGGATTATGTATTTTTCCTGTTCCTGCTCCTGCTGTGCCATCCAGGTGAAGTCTGCTGCTTGTATAAGACACACCTGGGAACATTATACAGCTTTACTTAATTTTAGGGATTGTCCTCCTGTTTGCTCATCTATTATGCCCAAATACTACCCTACTTTTGAGTTTATAGAACAAAGCTAGATGATGATGAAATATAACGTCTGTTTGCACAATGTAGTAACATTACACAATAGCTTTTGTAACTTCTAATGGTGATCAAGAGGTCTTCAATATCCTGTATCCTGCATTTGGGCATGCAACCTAAAAGACTGCCATTTAAAAATCTAATTTATCTAATTTTGTAAAGATTAATGCATTATTAATCATGTACTCAATTATATGATGAGGTGCATGAACTTCACAAGTTCCAGAATGATCCATTATTAATTTCAGTGGAAGATATCTGACATTTTGTATAACATTTGTTCAGATTTTCAGTGTCACAAATCTGTTAAGTGATCTGGAAATCTTGGTGCAGAATCTTAAATATTGTTTTCTTCTTGTTACATCATGATGTTTTAAACCTAGCATTTTCAGTTTATTTCCAAATTTTGAATCCAAGATTTTGTCCTCTTTTTTTATTGCATCGTCTATTAACGTATCACCCATATACATTGTATGTAGGGCATATGAGCAGTAATTTGTTTCAGACTATGTATAATTGTCTGCTTCCTAGTGCAAAAAGTTATATTGTTCAGTATTTCTGTAATAGGAATCTCATAAAACATGAGTCACGTAAAACATGGGCTGTGATCACTTTGAAACACAATAGCTTAACTGAAACAACCATATAAAAAATATAGCTCAGTCAACCTGCTGGACATGTTTTAGTCTGAAACAAAGCAAAAGCAATTTATACTTATGCTTATCAATCAGCTAAAAGGGCAGACAAAAAGAAAGAGATGAATAATGAAAAAAAAACCTGATAGTCTGACAGAGATCAAATTATGTTATGTCTAAATTCTTATAATATGATGCATGTTGCAACGATACATTAGCTTTAATTTAAACTTTTTTGTATTTATCTTTTTTCCTGCAGTAACTTCAAGCACAAATGTCACAACAATTGTGTTTTCAGCCATCACACCATCTACAGGACCCCCAAATTCAACTACAGGGACTGATGGAACCATAGCTAACATTACCACAGTGCATTCTTCGACAATCGAAGGTCACAGTAACTCATCACCAGTGCCGTTAACAACAAGCCATGTTACTGTTCAAAATACAACAGCACTGGCGGAAACCACAGCCACATTTTTTAACTTTAGCACAATGATCCCAGCAACAACATTTACGACGGAATCACACAGCACTGATAATCAAACTGTGGAAACCACACCATACACATCCACTGTAAACACGACTTCTTTTGAAACAACCGCAAACTTCACATCCACTGTAAACACGACTTCTTTTGAAACAACCACAAACTTCACATCTACTGTAAACGCGACTACTTTTGAAACAACTGCAAACTTCACATCCACTGTAAACGCGACTACTTTTGAAACAAACTTCACATCCACTGTAAACACGACTTCTTTTGAAACAACTGCAAACTTCACAACATTTACAGCAACAGTAAGTACTACAAATACACCATTATTAGCACCAAATCAAGTTATCAGGCATTGACTCATTACAAATTTCATCTTCAGCCCGAACCATCATCCTCCGCCAATATAACTGATGCAACACCAACCATTAACCAAACATCAACATCAACCGGTAAGACATACAGCATAAAGATCTATCTCTCTGTGTACCAAACCACAGTTTACACTTGCTTTCATGGTGTTTTTACATTTTACCCTAATATTATCTAATATTCATTCATTCTTGTCTAGTTGCAGCACCCAAACCTTGTAACTTGTATCAAAGCTGTAAGAATGGTAAGTATTACAGTTTAAGCACACATAAATAACCCAGTTTTTTTGTTAAATTACTGATTATCATAACTGACTATTTTGGTTTTTATTAGAATTTTACTGGATGATCGTTAATGTAACAACAACACCCAAAAGTGATCCAGCACCCATCCAAACATGGGTAAGTTCAGGAATGATCATCATATGAGACTGAGAAGATTTTAGTTTTTTCCTTTTATTTGATAATATAGATATAGAATAATGAAGAAAACAGAGATTAAAATGATATATTAACCATTTTTGTTAATAATTATATATTAATTATTTTGTTAGATATGTTTTTCTATTTTAATGTATAACATAATACTTATATATAATATTATAACACTATTTTACACCATGATATTTTTAATATTGAAAATTCACAGCTAAAAGATATATAAAACAAATACAGTGCCTAGAGAAATATGGAAAAGCACTTTACCGTTGTACTGTAACTCAGTCATCTGAAATATGTTTTCTAGCTTAAGATTCTTTACAGAAGCAACCTAAATGCATGTCTACTTTTACAATATGAGGATAGGAGCGCAATGATTGAGAGCTCTGATGGGCCTATCACAAATACCAGTATAAGGTACAGTTCACTGTAGTGACCTTTTCTCATGCATAAACACATACAACTGTTCTCACTTTAGGCCATTTAGACATTACAGTACTTTCAACTGGAACTGTGTATGTGGATATGTAATTTGTCTTCTTTTATGAGCTTCAAATAAAACTCTGTTTTTTTATAATAATGTATTAATGGCCATTAATTCCTAGTCAATTCCTTAATTTAATAGGGAATGTTTAATGAGTTTATTTTTGAATAAAAAAATGTGCAATAAATTTATCTGCTTTCTGTTTTTCACAGTACAGAGAAACCCACACTTAAAGTAAGTGCCGATTCAGTTGTCATTGCATGCAGGAAATTTTGGTATTTCATGAGATTTCATATAAGAAGCATACACAACGTTTGCTTTTATTTTCCATCACTAGGACATGGAGGTCACATGTGATCCAAAAAATAGTACAGAGTCAGTATCAAATGCTCCCATCCACATTAAACATATTCAAGCAGTAGATAAAGTCATTGTGCTTCTATAAGCTTATCTTTCATCATCCTGGTGTTTTCTGACAGGGATACACAGTGCAATATTCTTCTGTGGCTGAGTGCACCGGCCAATGTTTGCTGCATTAATGATGCTGTTATGAAGATGAACTTAGAAAATGTCAGTTTGGTGGGAACAATAGAAAGAGTGGGTTAGTAAAATTCCCCTAATTCTTGACTTTTAATAATAGTAATTCATTTCAGTTATTTCTGTTCACTATTAATATTTTATATTGTTTTTGTGGGATAAAAACATTGTGTATAGATTGTTTCCATCTTGAGAATGAATTTGTTTTTTGCACAGGTGTGTGTCCAGATTATGTAGCACCGATTTTATCTGGACAATATGACAAATGCAATCAGAGCGTCAACATCAGTGTATGTTCTACAGCAGAGTCATCGAACATCTCATGGTACGTTTACACACAGACTGGAAAAGAATGGTGTATCATGCTTACATTAATGATAACTGAGTAAGGTACAACCTACAATTCTTTTTAATTAAACAATATTTTTTTCATACTTGGGTGTTCTTTGTTTTCTGTCTCATTTCTTGTCTTTATTTTTTATAGTGGAAACAATACAAATGTGATTTTTCCACTGGATACTGGTGTTCCAGAGAACTGTCCTACAAGCACACGTAAGGCTTCTTTTATCCTCTTCAATAAACCTTCTGTGTGCTTTAGATTAATGATATTTCATTGCTCAAAAATGTTACATACTTTAAAGACCTTGTATTTAACATGTCTGACAATGTTAATGAACAACTACACATTTTAAAGCAATGTGCAGTGATGTTTTAACTTATCTTTTGTTTTTCTCTAAAGCACTGCCAACATGTAATTGTTCCACCCACTGCAATAACTCAGGTAAGAATCTTTTCATGTAAGAGCCTGCTTCGAATATAAATATGCATTTAAAAGGTAAATCAGATGGAAGGTTAAATTTACATGTCTTCCTCTATTTTAGATTTCTACTATTACAATTTTAACATAACTTTGTCAGCTGAATTCTTAAACTTGGCAAGCAAGTCCGAATACCCGCAAAGAGAGTCTGTAAGTATAACATTCAGTCTTAAAGATTACTGGATGTTCATTTGTAATTATTTTTTTTGTAATAGCTCAGTTGATCTTTATATTTAGCTTTTTGTTCTTTTTCTACAGGTTAATCAGTTGTTCAATGACTCCGCATGCAGCAACAGTTTGTGAGTTTTTAAATAAAAAAATGTACATTTATTTGCCACAGCAATTTATGGTGCAGCCTTTGTGGTCATCATCCCTGAAATCAAACCCATGACCAACGATGTGTACGATATGATAAATCCTATAGCAATGCCGTAGTACATTTTTAACACTCCTCTTTTACTTCTGCATTTTAGATCTGCATGTAACAGTGTGCAAACATTCAGAAATCACATTCGGGTAAGATATCTTGATTTCAGAGAGTAAGTAAGAGATGTGTTTTGGTTGTAGAATGGTAGAGGTCACTTATTTACAATTCTGACTCCTACAGGACATAGGTGTGAATAATTGCACAAACAGGTATGTTGAGTATCACTGCAGCATGATTTTATGGATTTCATGATTGCGTATCATATGTGTCTCCATATCATATTTGCCCCCCCAGTAGCGACAGCCTTTCAAGCAGTTGTATTGTTATAGTGAAACTAGACACAGCAATGGACCCGTGTGATATTTGCACAGCTCTAGAGTCCATCTTTGAACCTCAGAAAAACTCTACCTTCGGTGGAGTTGTGCGCAGAGTAGGTAAGTACTTCTGTAAACATTGCTATACATCAGATTATTTTCTGAATACATCTGATGACATAGTTGTGATTATTTTCAGCTTACTGCTCTTCTTCGGATTCTCTAAACTATTTCACGTGGAACCCATCTTTGAGCACAAATTTCAGTTCTGAAGGCTTCTGCGTGGAGTCAAACAGAGAAAACTTGTTGACAGATATCTGGTTAGTAAAGTTCAATGTTTTCTTTGCATACAGTGTGTCATATATGTCAGCAGATGTATTTATGGTGTTTGTTTTTATTACCAATATTCATCTGCCACAAACATATACAGTATATGTACTGTAATATATGTATGGTGTACAGTATATATGCCCTAAAAACTTTAACACACACGTTGCGCACAAGTGCCTACCTTTTAAATTAACAACACTTTTTTATTTCATATGTTTACAGCTTAAAAAATGTGAATGCAGATATGAGCTCAAGTGTAGTCATTCCTTTGAATGACAGCTGTAATTCATCTGCATCCACATTTCAGAACAGTACCACAACTCCTCCATCTTTCACAACCACCATCAATGCTACAATCTCTGCAAATGTAACAGGTAATTAAATACAGTAAAACTGGGAGGGCACATTTAATTTTTATTTTTTTTAATAATGTCAAAATGGACTAAAATGTATTCAGTTCTCACTGTTAACTACAACTTTTGCCTGAATAAACTAAAATGTGCTGCTTATTAATAGTAAGGCATTGTTAAGTTTAGGTATATGGGTAATGGATCTAAAATGCAGTCATATAGAATAAGACATTAACAAGTGCTAATTAAGTATTAAGTACTAATAAACAGCCAATATGCATACTAACAAGTAACTAGTTAACAGTAAGAATTGGTCATTAAATAAAGAGTTTTATTTTATTTTATGTTTAAGAAATTGAAGCCTATTTTTTGACCATCATGGTTATTTTAATGATAATTAAGCAAATAAAAAATGCAGTTTTAAATGCAATGCAATAAAAAGCAAATTGTTTTTCTTGAGAATTTTATTTTATTTTATTTATGCAAAATATAATTTTGTTTAATTTCTGATTATGTAGTGAAATGTGACCCAGACATGTTTTTGACCATTTTAATGAGATTTACCTTGTTACTTTCATATTGTTACTGTCATAAATTCAATGTAATGATTAATGCTGTTTATAGAAAGAAAAGCCAAAGGAGCATTCAAGAACAAATCTGGGATTGATCAATCAACCATTCCACTACATTTTTATCTCTTCCTTTTTGTATAGTGTCTACAACCACGTCAGGGACATTAGATGCTGAAGGATTGTTAAAGTTGAGTGCAAATGCCTCATCTTTAAACGCCACTCAGGTGGAGCAGATTTTATCACAGCTAGAGTCTCTTCTCTCTGGGCCCAACGTAAGCCTGGCTCTGGCAAACAGCTCCGTCAACATTGTGAACAACCTCCTTGACGTTCCTGTAGCTGTAATGACTCCTTTCTCAAAGAGGTGAGACACGCTCATCTGTGGCCAGGTTTATTACTGTTTTGTCCCATTTATTATGGAATAATAGTAAAAGAATTGAGTCAAGCCTACCAAGAAAGTACAGTTATCAAAAATCAAGAACAAAATTTGTCTGATATACTGTATACAGTCAAGCTGTTTGTCTCTGGTTACTAGGGCCATTGGGGTTGTGGACACAGTGGGTCTTAAACTGGTTGTATCAGAAACGAGTCAGTCAATACTTTCACCATCACTGGCTCTGGCAGTGAAGAAAGTCGATGGGACCAACTTTCAGGAGACATCTTTCTCATTGATTGAAACATCTGGCGTGCAGGTAACATCTCCGTCATGAATTCTTTTTCATCTTAGTTAATATTTTTGAGCATCTCAGAGGAGCCTTTGACAGGTTATGTGCTTTCATTATATAAACGTTTGACAATCAATTTATCAAATTAAATATACTTATATATCAAAGTTATTTGATATAAGTATTTTCAGAGTATTTTCATAGTTATATACTTATAATGGCTGTATATATATACTGTAATGTTGATGAGTACAATGATTAGGGTTTTATGGGTCAGAATACCTGATTTGGTTCTGCTGTGTATGGCTCTACAGATTCGAAGTATGGTGACTGAAGACATCATGGTTCAGGCTCGGTCCACTCCTGAAGACATCATGGTTCAGGCTCGGTCTACTCCTCTGGGTTCAGTCACCCTTCCAGCGTCCCTCACACAGAACCTCACGGCAGAACAACAGCGGCTTGCTTCCAGAGTCCAGTTCAACTTCTTCCAGAAGAGCACCTTCTTCCAGGTCTGATACAGAGCAATGCTTTAGATTCAAAGTAGTTGGCTTTGTATTAAGATGACTGCTGCGTGTTTGAAATGGTGTATTGTGAACTGATACGAATATATGTTTGTTTTGCTGTAGCTATTTTGTTAAAATGTCAATCTGATTAGAGCCACAAGTATCCCTGAACTCTTTTTTTAATGTATTTCTGTGTAGGACAAAAACCTGACTGTACGTAAACTAAACAGCGGGATTGTGGGCAGCAGTGTGGCTAACCTGAGCATCTCTGGCCTACAGAAGGAAGTGCTGATAACCCTGCGAAACACAGAGCCCATCCCGGTCAATATAAATAACATTAATATCACAAAAACCACAATAACACATTTGTACATCAATACAACTCTGCTTTTTTGTCTTACTTTCTTTTTATCTCTCCACAGGCTAACAATAAAGCATTCTGTGTATTCTGGGACTTTGGATTAAATGGTATTTAAGTTGTCTTTTAATGTTTCCTTCTTTACTTAATTTTGCAGTCGTGTGTTTTAACCATTGGTCATTGGTTCACAGGTGGCTCGGGCGGCTGGAATTCTTCTGGGTGCCGTGTACTTAATACTTCTGCTGAAGAAACTCAGTGTGCCTGCAGTCACCTTACCAGCTTTGGTATTCTGCTAGTGAGTTACAGCACAAAACATTTACATCCGTGTTTAACATTTAGATTGTTTTGATTGTATTATAATTGTGTTTTGGTAAATCTTGTCTGACAGGACATTTCCAAGACTCCAATTGATGAAACTAATTCTAAAATCCTGACCTTCATTACGTACATCGGCTGTGGCATCTCAGCCATTTTCCTGTCCATCACACTGCTCACATATCTGGCCTTTGGGTAAGGATCCCTTTGACCAATTCATTATCTATTTAACCTCTTTTAAATTCAATATATTGGTTTTTGTTTAAAGGGTTTCATATTTTGCTAAATATCTACCTAAAAATTGCAATGATATCTTGAGAAAAATGATTAAATAGATTCCATTAAAGATACATACAAGCTATGTTTTATTTAATATATAGCATATCAGTGGTGTGCCGTGGTGTTCTGTTTATTTATTTATTTATTTTTTTACAAATGTAGATTCATGTCCCAATTACATTGTCCTGGTTAAATAAACATTACTTAGACTATTTTAAATTAACATTGTAATCAGTATTCTATTTATTAAAGCCAAGTATCAATTTTGCATTTTGCATTTATTGCAAAAAAATTACTCAAAGCAATAACAGTTGATAAAATATATTTTATTTGTGAACTTATATTCAGCTCTTCTTTTTGATAGTTAACTTTGAACGTAAATATTGATTTACTTTAAATCTCTCTTTTTAGAGATTTACTTTAAATTACACCAAGCTGATTACTCACTAAAAACCCCCACAGATAATTTTTTCAGGTCCTTTCAAGTCTTATTTTGATGTAAAGTGGTTATATCTTATCATAAGTTTAAAATTAGTCTTCCCATTGGCACCATTATAATGTTCATTCAGACTGATTGACATAGACGGAAACTACTGTAACCGGTTTACTTGTTACTTGTTGTGGCCACGACATATTAAAACGTCCTAAAACTTACG
Organism: Enteromius mattozi; assembly: GCA_032359235.1. NCBI lineage: Eukaryota > Metazoa > Chordata > Actinopteri > Cypriniformes > Cyprinidae > Enteromius > Enteromius mattozi. The sequence continues at coordinate 11,623,438 of JAUMHE010000059.1, forward strand.
TGACATTTACTTGCCTAAACTATATTGTGAATATTCAAAGCTAAACAATATGACACACACTAACATTTTTAGGAAAGGAAAATTTTAAAGAAAGAAAAGCAATAAATAACAAATATTTTACTGCCATTGTGTGAATAATATATAATCATATAATTCACAACAAGTAACTGTAATCTGATTACGAGCAATTTAAAATATTTAGAATATAATCTAATTATAAGTACTTGATTTTAAATCTGATTATGTAATCCAGATTACATGTAATCGGTTACTACCCAGCACTACATGTATACATTATGATTTATTTTTGTCTCTCCAGTAAACTGCGCAAAGACATCCCATCTAAGATCCTGATTCAGCTGTGTTTGGCCTTGCTTTTTCTAAACCTTGTGTTCCTATTGGACGCCTGGCTGGCTCTGTACCCAGAAGCCGTGGGTCTTTGCATCTCCACTGCTTTTTTCCTGCATTATTTCCTCCTGGCGTCCTTTACCTGGATGGCACTGGAAGCTGTCCACATGTATCTGGCCCTCGTCAAGGTGTTCAACACCTACATCACCCGCTTTATGGTCAAGATGGGACTCGCTGGATGGGGTACGTGTTACCTGCAAGAGTTCATGTTTTGTCTTTTGAAGGCTGCTTTGTTCAAATAGTCTAGTCTGTCTGAGAGCAGATGAGCTCATAATGTTTTGTTCCTTTTAAAGGCATTCCTCTCGTGGTAGTCATAATTGTCATAGCTGTTAACAAAGACCACTATGGCCTTGTGACATATGGGAGGTATGCAAGCGGAGCGACTGATGATTTGTGAGTAATAATTCCAATTCCAAATTTTCTCAGCACTATATTGATATTTATATATATATATTTATATTTTGTATAAATGATAGAAAATAGATTTTTTTTTTTAACCCTGCTTAATATGTTTAATCATTTCTTTCATGCTTTTATCATAATATTTATTATAAATTTGTTTTCTTCCCACAGCTGCTGGATAAAAAACGACATTGTCTTTTATGTTGCTGTGGTGGCGTACTTCTGTGTGGTCTTCCTGTTGAACCTCATCATGTTTATCGTGGTGATGATCCAGCTGTGTCGCATTAAGCAGCAGAACCCTCACAATGTGCAGAATCGCAGCGGCTGGCAGGAGATGCGCAGCGTGGCTGGACTCACCGTGCTTCTGGGACTCACCTGGGGCTTCGCTTTCTTCGCCTGGGGTCCTGTTAACCTGCCCTTCATGTACCTGTTTGCAATTTTTAACACTTTACAAGGTGGGTCCCAATTTGCCAAGGTGCTCTTCCATTCTTGAAAGGCTAAATTCTCCCTATTTGCATTCTTAAAAATGAATTCCTTTGAATTTACAAATCCTACAGAACTTTTAAGGTAACGTAAGTACACAACTGCATGAAATATATAACACTGTGCAAGTGGTTTTTGGATATTTTATAACAAAAATCTTAAATATTGTGCCTTTAATACATTGCGCAATCCACTGAATCCATAATATTATCGGGTGACACATGTCAGGTTTATTTTTAGTGTTCTGATGGAATGTTAATATACCTGTTTCTTCGCAGGACTCTTCATCTTTGTGTTTCATTGTGCCATGAAAGAAAACGTCAGACGGCAATGGAGGACATACCTGTGTTGTGGCAGCCTGAGGCTGGCAGAAAACTCAGGTAAGAGGAATTTAAATGTTCTTGTAAATGACTGACTTGCTTTAATGTGGCATATTTATCTAATTACTGGCCTTGTCTTTTTTATGTAACAGAATGGAGTCGCACAGCAACGCAAAAGATAAACAAAGCCACCAAAAAAAGAGGGTTTTCATTCCGCTCTGCAAATTCTAACAATTCTAGCTCATCTTTCCTGAACCACGACAGCTTGGCATCCGATACGCCCGTAGACGTCAGTGAGTATTACCTGCTAGACAGGCTGTGCTAATCAACTTTCTGCATGGTTATACCTGAAATTCCTAGTTGAAACAGCAGGTGATGCTAACTGGTCTTTACAGAACCTATTATTAAAGGAATAGTTACCCCAAAATGAAAAATTGCTAACCATCCAAGAGAACTGAATTGATTTGAAGAAATTTATGTCACTTGCTCATCTGCGGTGAATGGGTGCCATCAGAATGAGAGTCCAAACAGCTGGTGAAAACATGACAATAATCCACAATTAAATTTTGGGTGAACTATTCCTTCAACTAATTGAAGTTAATTGATGTAAAGACATATTTTATTCTTATAAACATTTATAGTTCAACTCTGAATGATAAGCTATTTGAATAATCACATTAGGTCTATTGTGAGTCTATAAGTGCAAAATTTGAGCTGTTTGACTGTAATTGCAGGCAACCCGATAGACGACAGGATAATAACTGCAGATGAAGAGCCCAGCTCAGGCTCGGATGTGGTATTGAATGAGATCAACAACCAGTACCGAGGTCAGAGGAAATACTGAATGAACTGATCACAGCTGGTATGAGCGTGTGTGCATGTATGTGTGTGGTATGGTCTAATGTAACATTATTTCACTGCTATTTTAAATTTACATAAAGTATTGAGTGTTGTACTGTATATACAACAGAAATATTCCTTCAATTGAAGCACTTTTAATGCAATTAAATAATGACGCTACCACAGCAATGCAAAACCAACAACAACAAATTATCTGATGGTTTGGGTTGCATATTTGGATAATTGCAAAAAATTGGATTGCTCTTTATGAAATGTAATTATGTGCATAAATATGGTTCAATGACTTGATTCTTATATATCTGTATGAGTCTGGAGCATTCAAAATCATGTATGTTGTTACATGTATTTTATTTTTGTATTTTTATAGCTTTTCAAAATATTATATTGTATTTATATAAGAGTATAACAAAGAAAAACAAGTTGTAGAGTGTCTGGTTGATAGTTGTCTTCACAAACACACTTTTGTACACACACACACATGCATGTTGGTTTTTGTGATTTATGGGGACTCTCCATAGGCATAATGGTTTTTGTACTGTATAGACTATATGTGGTATTACCCTACACTGACCCTACACCTAAACCTACCCCTTACAGGAAACTGTGTGCATTTTTAGATTAAAAAAACACCATTTAGTATGTTTTTTAAGCCTTTTGAATTACGGGGACGCTGAAAATGTCCTCATAAATCACCTTCATATTGTAATACCTATGTCATACCCATGTCATTATACAAAAACATGCACACATATTCAATCTGCAACATACTGTAATCAAAACAAATGATGGATAATATAGTATTAAGAAGGTTCTGAAGTGTTTTTTCTTTGATGTGTTGCTTATATGGCATACAAAAGGACAATGCTACACAGTTTCCATGAGTCAGAGCGCACAGGTTTTTAAAAGTCCACCAGGAAATAAAAAGCTATGTTTACAAGGAGCAAGGCTTCTCCTGAAACAGTTTTTGAGGTTCATGACATCAAACCTCTACTAAATGTTCAAGAGTTATGTTTGAGGCAGTTAATAGCAAGTATATTCCATTTTATTTTCTTTTGGACACATGAAATTCTGTCTCTTCACGTTTTTCTTTAACTATAATGTATACTTTGTTTAGTGTTATGGTTTCACTTATTTCAGATCTACCCACAATACATGTACAATACAGTTTTTAAAAGAAATTCATATTTTTATTCATCAAGGATGCAATAAATTGATCAAAAATTACATAATGAAATGCTGTTGTTTTGAATGTACAGTTGTTTTCATTATTACTACTAAGAAATGTTTCTTAAATTTTACATTTATTAAAATAGAAAACAATATTTCACATTATTACAGTATTTTACTGTATTTTTAATAAAATAAATGCAGTCTTGGTAAACATAAGAGACATAAAAACATTAAAAATCTTACCAACCCCTAACTTTTAAAACAGTTGTGTAAATGTCATGGGTGAAACGCTGAACTGTGATTGGTCCCTTTAAATGTCACTCAGTCAGCTACTTCCAGTTTGAGTGGGCGGTTCCAACAGAAAAACATGGCCTAAACTTATCCGAGACTAGCATGAGTGTTACTTAATTTAATTTAATCACAAGTGATAATTCTTGAGCATATTAAGAAGGTCGGCTTGGTTTCGAGGTTGTGCTCTCGGATCTAATGATTCTAGAAGATAAAGGTGGTGGATCCCATAAGAATGGTCACAAGAGTCAGGTAAGCAGCTGTTTATACAGTATATCCTTGAATGAGATGAACATGCTTCTTGTGTTTGAGAGTTTATTATGAAAGGCATTCCTTCAAATGCTATAAGAAATGCAAAACATTTAGAAGATCTCCATATCTCCATCTGAATTTCCCTCAAGTTAACAAAACTGTCCACTTTATCAGGCCACTTGTGCTTATTGTCAAAGGGTTCATTTTGACAGCCATCACAGGCCCAAAGTTCAGCTGTCTTGTGCAATATCATTACAGCGACTGATCAGAAGAACTCGAGCTACAGGATCAGGAGTAGATACACCAGTAGATGATGTTGAAGAGAAGATACGCCACTGGAAAGATGATTCTGGAGTACGAGTCAATCATGTAGCTGTTGCTCATTATGAATCTGATGTTCTTGCCGACTGAGCGTTTCCTCCAGAGTCTGGTGCCTTCGGTGGGTGGAGGTTCGGTGGAGGAGGCTCTGGGTGGGATGGTCCGTGTCGTGCTGGGTGTGGTGGGGAGCTCGGGGAATGGAGATACGTCTATGTCATCGTGAAAACAGCCATCGTAGGCCATAGCCTGGGTTGCGTCGTAGGAAACTGGAAGCTTTGGGAGGAATAGAAATGCCAGAAAGTAAATATTTGTTATGGAGTTCAAACAACAGTGATAAAAAATACATTAATTTATATTGAAATTATAAATCAATGTAAAATGCCATTAACAACCCATCGGATTTGAGCCATCACTACTGTGAAGCAAAAAGAAATAAAATATTGGGTTTTCCTTAAACTGTTGCAAGAATTTGTTAACATTTTTAATAAAATAAAATCTAATTAATTTTGTTTAGAACTGTTTAGTTTGGTTATTTTGGTTTTTTAATATTACAGTTATTGTTTTGGCTGAACGTTTTGTTAGTTTTTTAGTTAATGAATATTTTTTTTAATTATTAGTTAATAATTCATATTTAATAATTATTATTATTACTATAATTTTAAATACATGTTATAATATTATTTATGAATTAAGCATTTTTAATTACAAATAAAATAACTATATATTTTTTATGAATTAATTGTTGTTATGGTATTTTGGAAAGGTAATGTTAGCAAGGTTTTAATATAACAATATAATATAATAAAGGTTTTAAATATAAATGTATTTAAAATATATTATTTCTAAATTATTTTTCTATATTACATTGCTATTATCATTACATAGTCTGCTAACTTATATTGCTTTCAAAATCTCTGTTTCTTATTGACTATTCAAAAGCTGTATTATTAGGATATTTTAATTTTGTTAATAAAATTAAAATTGTAATTTTAAGGCAACACAAATTCAAATACCATGGTACACAAACCATGGTAAACTTTTATTTTAATTTGTGTTGCAATACAATTACAATAGGGGGCGATGTGTACCTTAAAAAATAATATTCAGTCTTGGTCATATTTACCATAGCAAATAAAAAATATCCAAATATAAATGCATTTATAATGTATTATTTATTCATTACTATATATATATATATATTGCTTTCCAAATATCTCTATTTATTCTTTTAATAACATTAAGTACGAAAAATGTGTAATTGTATTATTTATTGACTTATTATTATTATTATTAACTTTTGTTTGGCTTTGTGTTGCCTTAAACTGACCATAGGGGGAGATGTATAGCTTAAAAGTGAAGATTCAGTCTTGGTTATAGTTACCAGAGCAAATTTCACCATATCTCTGAACAAACCGTGACCCTAACCTTTCCCTTCTGAAGTTTTTTCATCTCTTCCACTGTGGTGAAGTAATTGACAGCAGCGTATTCAATGACCGACAGGAAAACAAAGAGGAAACTGGCCCAAAGGTAAATGTCCACAGCCTTCACATAAGACACCTGAGGCATCGACGCTGAGACGCCTGTTATTATAGTAGACATGGTCAACACGGTGGTGATTCCTGTAGAAGATCAAAAGAAACAGAATGAAAGAGAGCAGAGTGACGAATAAGAAGTGGGTTAACATGTTAGAAAGGAAGTTCATAAGTTCCATCTATTGCATGTCACAGAAGAGTCCTCGGCAGATTATAAGCGGTCATATTGGACGTAAAAGGAAATGAAAATGACATTCAGTACAAATGCTCTATAAATTAGTCACTGTTTATTTCACATTCTCACACGCAGTGTTGGTTGCAACACTTCTTAAGAAAACACACAAGACCATAGTGTGAACTACTTCTTCTCTTAGTTGTGACTCTCGCAGGGATTGTTCTATGAGGTCATGGACGTGTATGAAAAGAGCAGCTTCCTGGCTGGGTGTCTAACGTCTGCTGGCCTGACTATCAAGGTATTTTTGAGGTAATATAATTCTGTTCTCTGTGAACCGGTTTGTGCTTGTTCCTGGAAAGCATAATAACCAGAGAACAAAGTAAATACACAGCTCACTGTTACCAACTCACCTGAGGCGACAGAAACTTCTGGTCACTGGTGTAATGTTAAATAGAACAAATGAACTGAACATCATGTCTAAACGTATTTCTAGATTCTAAAATAAGGGTGTTTCCTCGAGAGGTTTACCTAGAGACACTCGGGCCGGTACGGCTCTCCTGTCGATCCAGAAGGATACCCAGGAGAGCATGACCATTAGCATTGTGGGAAAGTATGTCTGCAGCATGAAGAAGAATATGTGTCTCCTGAGGATGAAGTTTATGTACAGACGGTTATACCAGCCTGAGAGAAACAGAGAGTACGGGACATTTACTACAGATATGAAAACAATATTAAACTTTTTACAAATGAAAAGAAAACAACAAAACATTCTTAGAATACACATGTCCCCATGAATTACTGATGATAAATTTAACAGGGTAATAACCTAGATACGTAACTTGTTACATATAAATAATTGATTTTAAATTTTATTTAAATAGTTTAAGGATTAATCAATCAATCCATCAATCTATTACTGGCACAAATCTTCTACCATAACATTCGACGCAAAACACTTTAATGGAAAAAGGTAATTAATTTAATTAAAAATTTAATTTACAATCAATTCAAAAAAATGTTTGGAATTAATTATTAACAACAGTAACATTATAGCCATTTATTTTATTATATTTAAAATGTAATTTATTCCTGTGATGATAGCCTTTGTTTTTGTTTTTTGCAGCCATTACTACAGTTTTCAGTGTCACATGGTCCTTCAGAAATAATTCTAATATGCTGAATTGGTGCTCAAAACCATTTCTTCTTCTTATTTTCTGTGTTGAAAACAGTTGTGCTGTTTTTATGGAAACCGTGATGTATGGAATGTTTGATTATGAGCATTTATTTGAAATCAATTTTATTTATCAATGTAAATGTACTTGAAAAAGAACGTTAGTACGGTAATAAAAGCATGCAGGAGGAAGTGAAGCACACATACCAGTGCTGCTGTAGAAGGCTAGCCCGAAGGAAGGGTGGAATTCTTCAATAAAAAACTGCGAGAGTGCAATCTCGTCAGTCCTTAATGAATCGTTCCCATTCTTCCAATAGAGCATGAGGTCGTTCTCATTGTAAGCGTCTTCAAGAGAGCAAAAACATAAAACGTGGGAAGGGGAGTGGGGAGGTGTGAGACAGCAAACTCTCTTTGAAGATACATGGGCGGCACTCCTCAGGGGAGAGAACACCGAGCATCTAAAAGCAGCTCCGCCATCTCTCCTCTGAAGCGGAGGCCCATGTAATTCTGTGTGCCATCAGTGAAAGACACAAAGATATGCAACCCGGAACCAGTTCATCTGTGCAATTATTTCATATCTGCAACAATAAAGCCTGTAAAAATCAGATTAAATATGACTAAAAGGGTTATACACCACTTGCAAGCCAGAAACGCATAACACTTTATCATTAAAGGAGTAGTTCACCCAGAAAATGAAAATCATGTCATCATAATCATGTAAAATGTTCTTTTGTCCATTCCACATATTGGTGGTTTTGAAGAATGTTCATGCCTCTCTTTTAACATATAATGAATAAATAGTGACTAATTTGTGTATTATTTTAATTAGCTTTTACTTTAATATATTTTTTAAGCTGTTCAAATTTTTTAAAATCTTTTTTTTATTTTTATATATAAGATTCAGTCATTTTAGCATTCTAACTTTATTTATATTAGTTATGTCCAGAGGCAACATTTCTCTAGTTGTTTAAGTTTTTAAGATTTTTAATCATTAATATTTTGACTACCAAAAAATCTGACTCATGACCTTTATTCTAAGCCTTCTGGAAGAAACAATAGCTTGATTTAGGAAACTGGCCTTTTTGTTATTGACACCAATAATAATAAATACCAAGAAAAATGTGTTTTCAACTGAAAATCTTTTTAAAGTTAACTGGTCCTGGGTAACTGTATACTAGCATTAAACATTTGTGGTTGGTTTTTGGTGTCACATTATCTTTCAGAAATGACTTTGCTAATCACTAATACGCTGAGCTGGTGCTCAAGAAATGTTAATATTGTAAATGTGTAAAACAATTGTGCTGTTTAATAATAAAAGTTCAAAATATGAATGAGCCCTTATTGCATAAAAACATAAATTTCTTAAAAAATGAAATTATCTTACTGACCCCAAACATTAGTGTATTTTCATTGTACAAGTTTGTGAACATCCTGCAAAATTTCTTCTTTTTGACAGAATTTGTCATTTTTGGGTGAACTGTCCCTTGAACACAACATTATGCTACATTTAGGATATGTTTACAGGTATACTGAGAGCACAGTGACTATTTCCTTGTACTCTGTTGATAGTGCTTACTGATGAGTGTACATGCACACACAGACGGTCATACTCACAACTCTCCAGCTCTAGAGAGCAGTTCTGTGTGTCTAGAGGAAACCTGCTGAAGTCCATAGAGCAGAGAGCCGTCACTGTGATTCTGCAATTCACAATTCAGGACAGCCTTAACAAATCACTTTAAATGAGACTGAAAAAGTTCATTTAAAATCGTGACATGTGATACTGAGCTTAGCAAAACATCAAATCAGGGAAACAATTCAGGTGAATTGAACTGAAAGCCGATCCTGTGCTTGAATTGGCACACCTGACCATGTACACAAGTCTACACTTGCAGCACATACTGCTGATTCTTAGAAAAAACATCTTGTCCAACTATAGCATTTCAACAAAAACCTCACCTCATTTGTCAGTTAAAGCAAACAAAGCCAATTTGCTCACACATAATTTAACCTGTACGACTCCTTCTATTCTCATCAGTGTTGTTGTCATTAGCCAAAGTAAAACTGTTAAAACATGTTGTTAATTGAAATAAGTTAAATAACTGAAATAGTTTAAGCTCACATGCTAAAATTACTAATTGAAATACAACTGAAATAAAAATGAATTAAAACCACTTGAAAACATAAACAAACAAACAAATAAATATTTGTAAATCAAAATAAAAATAAATGAAACCTAATTGAAAACATAAACAAACAAACAAAAAATAAATAAATACATTTAAAATGAAAACTTAAAATATAAAAATAAAACCCAATTCAAAATAACAATAAAAACTCTAATAGTAGGTGTAAATAAAAAAAAAATAAAACTGATTCTGATATAAAAATTACATATAATTTTCAAACAGATTTTTCCAAACAATGATAAATCATAATTGTGACCCTGGACCACAAAATCAGTCATAACTGGCTCAGGTTTAATTAGCAATAGCCAAAAATACATTGTATGGGTCAAAATGATTGATTTTTCTTTATGTCAAAAAATCGTAAGGATATTAAGCAAAGATCATGTTCCATGAAGATATTTTGTAAATTTCCTACCGTAAATATATTAAAACTTAATTTTAGATTATTAATGTGCACTGCAAAGGACTTAATTTGGACAACTTTAAAGGTGATTTTATCAATATTTTTCCATATTGGCCATATTTCAAATCTTCTGAAGTCATCTTAAAGCTTTGGTTGATGAATAGATTAAAATTTAACTCACTCAGTCATTGTTCAGTCATAATTTTGAGCTGATTCTATTTAGTGAACCAGATGAATCAGTTCACACAGTGGATTGAATGATTTGTTCAGTGAGTTGAACTTGAGAGCCGGAACAGACTGATTCATGACTGTTCTTTTGGGCTGGTTCATGAACAGTTTTTTTTCTCATGTTTGAAGTTAGTATTTACTGTTGTAGTATGGAAAAAACCTAAGGGATTCTTTTAAAACAACAAATTGAGTGTTCCACAGAATAAAGGAAGTCACACATATTTGGAATGACAGTAAATGATGACAGAGATTGGGTGAACCTTTCATGACAAACTTTACTTCAAAGTAAGGAGCTGAAACCTCTTATTTCCTTTCCTGTGAAAACACTGACAAATGCCTCAGGGAAACTGCTAGTTTCACAGCTTTTGGTAAAAACATCTTTTTTATGTGGTACCTGACGCTGTAGAGAATGTTTCCATCTGGATAGACTCTGAGCATGATGTTTTCCATGGTGGTGTCATGAATGAAAGAACGCTTGGAGTGAACAAAGAAGACATCTGGCACCCATATCTTTTTCACCAGACGAGCATCAAATGTTCGGCTTTTGTTACTGCTGGAGGGGAAGGCTAGTCTGTCGTCCTGCCAGTAATGCCTAAGGTACAAGGTCATGGTGAAGTCCTATGCCCGCAAAAGACATAAAATAGATTTGTCAGTTTGCATAAGCCACTCCTTCATACTTTGAATGTCACTGTGTATATATGATTATAACTGCAGCCAAACCTTTGTTTTGACTATTTAATTCTCATACTTCCATTTGAATTATTTGCAACTTAGGATAAGGAAAAACGAAATAAAATAAAATAAAAAAATGGATGACACTCGAGTACATGAAGGTATGCTGAATGAACACGTCTATGGATTTAGCATGCGTTTCTGCACACATTCATGGTCTTTGTTGTTTTAACCTTTGCCCTCTGCCTCAGTCATGAATCCAATCGTTTTAAATGGTCGAGGATTTAAGCTTGATGTATGACTAGCACTGGGAGTTGAGGGTGTGCTGATCTAACAGACAGGGTAAAGGTTAAAAGTAATTTAAAGAAGAGCTGACACTTACCATATTGACCTCTGAAATGCTGTCAATGCTCTCCACCTGTACATCGATGCCCACTGGAATAGCCGAACCTGGACTCAGATGGAAAAGAAACTGAATCAGGAGAGGATCACATGTAAAATAAAATGAAATAAATCTCTTCAATTTCTCAGTTGTTTCTTTTAGACGGTAATTAGATGTAGTGGTGACTCACAGTCTTCCAATTCTCATTTTGTCAGTGTCAGTCACTTTTGTGCACAGACATTCTCATCAAACTCATCTAAAATCAAACGATCTGAGGTTTGTTGTGCGCTGAACCTTTTACCTCGACAACCAAAACTGGTTTGTAGCTTTAGAATTGAATCCATAAAACATGCTATAAACATACTATAGACAATGAGTTTTGTTAATGGTTCTTGCGATGGCATCCTGCTGCTGATGATGTACTTGACACCTCACTAAAATACTTTGAATGCTATTCAGAATGAAACAGCCTGTTCGTGATTCACATCACACATTACAAGACAGTTTTTTAATGAATTAATAAACATACACATACAGCGCAACCAGTGAAGTCTGATTTCTGATATAAATGTTCTCTGATTTCTGTCCTTTATCATTTATGATTCAGGTGGAGTAGTTTCTCAATTAAACTGACTCATTTAGTTAGTCATTAATATGTTGTATCCAGCTCATAGAAGCCCTTATGTTAAGTCTGGAAAGACTAAAATCAGTGTATGTACTTGTTCAAATAACAATATACAGTAAGATCATGAGTCATGAGTTTCGTCAGTGGCATTTTTGAATTAAGTATGTGTTTTCACATTTGTGTTATTTGTTGTAGTTTTATCTCTTTCTGATATGATCCCACACGCCAACACAACTGCATTTCAGTTTTCCAAATATTTCTTCCTCTGACTTAGAAGAATGTAACGAATGCACGAATGAAAGAATGCATTCATTACCAAACTATCAAATCACCAACTATTTACTTCTGAGATCCATCAGTGGAAGCAGTAATCAGATCTAACGAGTCAATATTTGTGAGAAAAGGACTATATGCAATTTGCATTGTCATAACAGAATGACATGCCAAATGTATGTTTAACTATCATATTTGCGTCTATCTGCATTGTGTCGGCTGTTTTTCTTCAAGGGAAACTTAGACACATCAATCTGTCAACTCACAGCTGCGCTGCGTTAAACAGACACATGGAGACCAGTTGCAATCTCTCTGAGTAAGAACTGAAGAATTTTAAGTGTCTCATTCTCATCTCTGCATCTAAAAATCAGATTTTACCACAGATCCTAAATTCCAGAGAGTTAGTCTGAAAACTAAACTTTCTACTACTATAATATTTTAAAGAATTGGGTAAAAAAGGACTATCATTAGCATAAAGAAATGACATATGAAGTCGAATAGATGTCTCATGACTGCGTCATCAACCACATAAAATCTGAAAAGCGATGTTAAGCTTCCTACAAACAGAGACTTAACTCAGTGCACATGACTCGGTGTGATTATCAGCCTCTCGCTGTTTTCAGAGAACCATCATGTTCCCCTAATCTGGACTGAAATTAAACTCAATCTCACATGTAGGGATTAGCAGACAAAAGTGCTACTACCCCCTTTTTTGTACATATATTGTTAGTTACATATATTATAGTAGTAGGCTACAATACTAAACAGTATCTGTCGTTGACAAATAACATGGACATGAAGATATATATGACCACACACAGTCATCCTAGCTTTCTTACAAAGTCGTTGCTTCACAAATACATTCACCTAAATGGATCCCAAATCGCATATTGAACAGAAAGTCTCAGACAAGAAGATTATACGATTGAAAAAACAACATACCACTCCATGTTATTTTAAAAACGACGACCTTTGGGTACCCTGTAAGATTTAGCTACATTCTCAGGCTTCTCAGAGAGCCGCTGGGATTATAATGCAGATTACTGCGTATAAAACACATCTGTCCTCAGTGTATTGTCTGCTTGGCACTACTACCAATCTGGGTCAGACTGGGGTTTTTTTCCTCTGATTTGGACTCATCGCATATGACATTCTAACCTACATTTTTGACAATCTCAGCGACAGAGTCACATTCTGGTCATTTGGCCCACGGTGACTTTTAAAGCTCTTGATCTTGAGTTCAACCAGTGTAACAGCGCTTAACCCTGTTCTTTGAGTTCTCTCAATGGACATATAATAGCAAATAAAAGCACAGCAGCACGTATGCATGATATCTCTATATAAGCACAGCATGTTTTATACAGTAAGCAGCTTAAAGAGCATGTGAGAATGTGATTTTCGGAGAATATAGTGTTATGTATAATATTATAAAGAAAGGATCTATATATTTATATAGATTTTTATCTAACATTTATGGTAATTTCCTGCTGCTTGCATAATAGTGATCATTATAATTGCTGGCATAGTGTGAAGTATGTGATCTCCTTTAGAAAAAGGCATCACGATTCCCATCAGCAGATTTTTGGGTAATCACATCATTGTTTCTCTTTTTTTCGCCTCTCTCTATCTCCTGAAATTATCCCAGCTGTCCTTGCAGTGCCTCTCTGTGCGGTATCAGTGCCGTTGTTGTGTGTCACACCATGTACTCACTCCAGCTGCGCAAAATGAGCTTGAGCTCCCGGCCAGTGTCACTCAAATCAACCATCAAGACACCAAGATAACACTTGATGCTTATGAATGCAAAAAGTATGTATTTTAAGAATACAACCGAAAGTAATTTTTGAATGGAAAGGTTTCCTCACCTCCAAAACCAGGCCTCATGGCGAAGTCGTGATCTTCAATTCTCAAGAGCTGCTCTGATTTAATCAGCAAAGATTTGGTGCTGTCAGACTTCTTCATTTTGAAGTCTATTCGTCTGTTTGAAAAGAGACAAAATGTTTATTTATTTTTTTAAATGATATAACAGACATAAACAATAACATGCACAAAGTTGAGTTTGGGTTAAAATACAACAACACTGACTTAAGGTAGAAATTATTTTAGTATTCAGCAATCCAGTTTTTGGAAATACTTTACTTAAAACCTTTGTATATAATGCACTATACAAGTATATTAAATGCATTATTATGCCTTGTAATACTACTTATAAACTCACAAATAATTGCAACAGCTGTTATAATACTTTGTTCATTGCTTTTAGAAAAAATTTGTTTAAATTTTTACACTTCTAGACTGTATCTACTATACATTAAACTCATAACAAGCAGCCAATATTTGATGATACAGACATCTGCAAATATTACAATGCATTTTAACTTGGGTTACAATTATTTATGAAAAGTTATATTGCATTTTAACATGCATTATAAATCAATGCATAAAGTGTTGAGACACTTTTCTAATTAGAAGCCAGCAATACAATCAAACTCTGACTAAATATGCCTCTTATTAAAATATTTTGATTTGACCAGGTGCCATATAAATGAGTCCCACTGACTTACAATTGTAATACAATTAATAGGATAAACATGCACATCATTTCATAGGTTTAACTCTGTTTGATTCTTTTTGATATCATCTTTCAGTGACTGTTTTTTGTCATATTATATTCTGTTCACACTTATACTGACCACAACAAACTCAATAATTCAACCCCAATATACTACTGCAATAATGTAGCACTTTAAGATTAAGTTTAAGGTTACGTTTTTATTTTATTTTATTCTATTTATTTAATTAAATGAAAATTAAACGTGAAGAAATTTTCCTGATTTATTAAATAAAAAAAATAAAAAAATTAAGGTTTATTTACTTATCCAATTCATAGAAAAAAAGTAATAATACTTTTACAAAACTCTTCGTCAAATGGCGCTGTTACCTGAAAATGACCTCCCTCAGGATCAGTACTAAAAGACTAAATTGCTACCCAGTGCTGTTTCTGTTGTTTACCTCACATACCCAGCTCAAACCTGAGATCTAATTACAGACTTCCTTTATCCACAATTAATTACACCTTCAAAAACACACACAATCCAACAACTCCCAAGTATGGGTCAAAACAAGCCTTCAAATAAACCCTCACACATCAATCCACATGGCCAAGACCACAATAAATATTTAAGGTATTTAAAAGAAACAGAATAGAGCTGACTGATTATACACAAGGCAACGTTCCAACTACCAGAGCATTCTGTGAATGCATCAAAAGCATCCTCACCCTCCATGTTTGTGCCGTGTGCTTTCGCCCAGGTAGACGTCCTTGTGCCTGCGCTGGTTTTGCGTGTTGCTTCCTTTGAGAAGGGTGACGGGCCACAGCCAGGCCAGGCACATCAGCCTCAGTACAGAGAGAGCAAAGTTCATGACCGAGTCCTGAGCTCCAGGATCTGATGTGTGGAGAAATAGAGAGACGGTATGGAATCAGTCTAACTCTCTGGAGTTCCTTACCCAGCATCCTTTCCATCTCTGAGTGCCGCCCATTCCGACACCGAAAAGGCCTTTAGATCCACACTGGGCTGCAAAAGTTATACGGTCCCATTTGAAATCTTTTGAGCACTGCTTTTGTGCATGTGTGTTAGTGTGTATACAGCTGGAGGTCTGCGTTTCCCACCCTGCCTAAAAGCCTGTCTGCTCTTCTGACCATGTCTCCCTCCCTCTGATTAAAACCAAATATCAATTTATTTCTATAATGACAAAGGAATGACGTTAATTCCTCTCTAATCTTCTTACATGCAGCTGCTGAAATCTTTCAGTAACCTATAAACTCCACGGGGAAGGGGAAGGGGAGGTGCATCACAACCAGAGATAACTCTAGCATCAGGTTGGCTAAAAAAAGCAACTAGCCCTCTTTTTTTTGTGAATAATATCCAATAATTTTTCCTTCAGAATCAAACAGCTCGACCAACTGACTTTAAAACATACCTAACCAGCATGTGCTGTTTTTTTTTTCAGCAGATTTTTTCTTCAGAATCAGACAGCTCAACCCACTGACTTTATATCTCTGAGAGCGTAAATCTATGCTAATATACTAACATGCTGATTTGGTTCTCAAAAACATCCAGAGCTAATTCTACCATCAGGTTGGTTAAGAAAAATGGCAACTAGCCCTTTTTTTGTGAAAAGTATCCAATAATTTTTCCTTCAGAATCATGGACATTGCTGAGACGGACAGCTCGACCAACCTGACTTTTGTATCTCTGACAGAGTAAATCTGTGCTAATATGGTAACATGTTGATCATGCTACTTTGCTGATTTGTGCTCAAAAACATTTCTTGTTATTATCAGTGTTAAATTTTTTTTTTGTGTGTGTGTGTAACATTGTTAAGCTAGTCGGTGCCTATAGCCTTGTGGGCAGTGCGGTGACATTCAGTGTCATGGCGCTTCGGGCATCACGAGTTCAAGTCCTGGCTCGCAGACCTTTCCTGATCCCATCTCTCTACCGCTTCACTTCCTGTCAGTTGTGATCTGTCCTATCTAATAAAGGCAAAAACGCCAAAAAATAAATCTTAAAAAAAAGCATTGTTAAGCAAAGTATTGTAAGTAAGATGTTACAGAATCATTTACTGATCATTCCATGTCTGTCGATGCAGGACATTGTTATTAGTTTTATATGTGTTTACTAAGTCTTCTATATCTATATGAATTAACTCTAGCTGTAAAAGAAGCATAACATAGTAGTGGTTGTTCTGTAATTGTATGTGTCTGTACAGCTAAATGGGTGTCATGCTGCTATTAGCTATTGATGTGTAGATCCACCGTCAGGCTAATCTGTGAGACAGATCTTAACTCGCGTCATGGAGGATTACAGTCATGGAGAACATCAAGAGATGACGGAGAGATGAAAAGGGAGGGATAGAGGACAGAATGGTTGCGATGGTCTTTTAGGTGGATTCTAGACAGTTGCTATCACTGTAAAAAATTGCACTGTAAAATAATGCTAATCTACTGGCAGTTTTGGTTGTCAGCATTGTACTGTTAATTTACATCTGTCTACCTTTAATTTACAGCTCTTTGTTTTTACAGTATGTTACTGTTATTATACCATGTGGTAATTTGGGAAACTGATTGCTTTAAACCATTTGAGTAAAGCTAGTGTTTATATGGTGAACTTATTTCATTTAAGTCCACTAAGAAGAAATATTTCTTAATATAAATTAAGCAATTAAAGTGTAATAATAAAGCAACCAAAACATTACTTTACTGAAATCTTTGTAGATTGTCATTAACTGACAATAGCACACATTTATCTAGGCTGCTTGGTAAAGACACTGTCACTGTATCAGAAACCCCACAGATACTGCCTTTAAACAAAGCAGCAGAACATGAATGTAGGGTGCTCAGGGATAGACAGATAAAAGTATATAAATACTTTTCACAACAAATGTTTAATCTAGACATAACATTACTCATTATATAATATATAATACAAATTAAATGCAAATAAGAGTTGCACAATAAATTTCTGCATATATTTAGATTATTTCACTCAGTTATTGCAATTAATATTTCTAAAGGATTTGATATTTTTAAATTGAAAATCTTGGTTTGGGACAAGGGCAAAACAAAAGATTCTGTATAAAAGAGAATAAACAATATTCGAATCGAGTATCTGATGAAACACAGTGGCACACAATCAATAATAAAATTGGAGCCAGCAGAAGAGTAATCCTAGAGCAGTAACATGCTCCTCTAATCCAGGATTAGAGTCTGATTGAGGGCACAGAAGAGTGCTGGCATCCGAGGGAGACCAGCACGTGCCTCAGTGCATCTAGAGGAAGCTGCTCTTTTACACTCAACCAGGATCATCCTTCCCTGTTCAGATCATTAATCATTATAAGAAGGATATAAAAAGCTGCTTCGCAATCATAATTTCCACAATCACACTTCATCTTAGTTTACCAACACAGATTTTATAAACATTGCCCTTGTGGCCAAATACTGTATGACAGGAGAGCTAACAACCTACTGTTTTAAAGGAATATGCTCCTTTTTTTTTTTTTTGAAAATAGGCTCATTTTTCAACTCCCCTAGAGTTAAACATTTGAGTTTTACTGTTTTTGAATCTATTCAGCCAATCTCTGGGTCTGGCGGTAGCACTTTTAGCTGTACCTTAGCATAGATCATTGAATCTGATTAGACCGTTAGCATCACGCTTAAAAATGACCAAAGAGTTTCAGTATTTTTCCTATTTAAAACTCTTCTATTGTTACATTGTGTACTAAGACTGACATAAAATTAAAATTTGTTTTTTTTCTGATATAGTTACTATTTCAAATCAGCCTAAAAAAAAATCGCAACTTTTCATTTTGCATCAGTTTTAGTACACGATGTGGATGAACTGAAAATTACATTTTTAAAAGACAGTCTTCCTCAAGAAATACAACGATATAAAAACACCCATGCCTCGGTTTGATTTTTAAACATGCATTACATGCTCATGTTTATTCAACAAAGCCTTTTGTAAAATCGGGTCAGTTTTGACATCGTGGTAGGTTGCATAAATAAATAAATGTATGGGAAAGTGTGATGCTAATGGTCTAATCAGATTTAATGATCTATGCTAAGCTACAGCAAAAAGTGCCACTGCCAGACCCGGAGATCAGCTGAATGGATTTGGTAAAACTCAGCTCTTTAACTCTGGGGGATTTTATTTTTAAAGTGGCGTGTTCCTTTAATCACAACATTTTGAAGTAGATGATATAGCTGTTCATATATTTGAACACAAATGTCCACTAAATGTTTGCACTGTAATTTCAAGGAGTCATTTATTTTTTGGTCTCTACATTAAATGAAGGGGGGGGGGAATCATAGTTTGACGTCCTAGAAAACTGTAGGCTACATTTCAAACTCATCTGCTTAGGCTAGATTTTTACAATGGTGTGATGATGTGAAAACATACAGAAAAAGGAATGAGAGAAATCACATTGCTGAATATACAAAGGGTACAATATTAATTATAAAGTACTTTTTAAAAAGTTAGTCAACGAGAACTTGACTTAAGAAAGCCTAATCAAAGTAGTTCTAATAGGTTGAAGTTTAAATGTTTTACCCCTGGTTTCACAGACAAGGCTTAAGCCTAGTCCTAGACTAAACTGTTAATCTGAGCTGTTTCAACTGAGAGAAACTTGCACTGACTGATCTTAAAACATGTCAGTGTCTTTGTCTTATGACGCACACCAATAATGCTTTTTCTGAGGCACGTTTATAAAAAATTACTCCTAATTGTAATTACTCCTAATAACAAGTCCTAATTTAACTAAGGCACAATCCTGGCTTGTCTATGAAAACCAGGCCTTAAGGTCATAGTCTTTTATATAGATAGATACATAGATAGATAGATATTAACAACAACTCATGGCTATGTAACTCAATAATAACAACTGGATCAGACTGCATCAGTTGCTAAATAATATAGCAAACGGTCATTCTTTGGATATAAAAACCAAATCACATTTGTGTGCAGTGTGACTGAACCCAAGAGGAATGTATTTAATGCCGTGTCATCAAACACACTGACCACACTTCATCTGCAGCCTGCAGGCGCTCAATCAGCTCAAGCAAGAAAAGTACTTCTCACATCTCAAGTCTGTGCATTTGGAGAACCTGTAAGGTTGGTATGACAGCTTGCACCTGTCAAAGTCTGTAAATACTGCAAGTTGAAACTCCTTCTAAGCATTATGCATCTGTTGGAATGTCAAGCAGAATAATGTACTGGGCCCTTTACAGGACTCCTTTTAGGAAGGAAACGACGGTTTCATGTTCTGACATCATAAGAAAACTTTACTAACCATCAAGGTTACTGCAATCCACCACTAGTTAAATACACATGCTTACCACACTCTTTAGCAAATTGGGCAAGAAGGTTTCAAAGAAGTTTGAAGTAGGTCTATGTTTAGCAAACCCTCAACAAAGAGCAAGGTGGTGATAAAAGACCTAGAGCTTCAGAATGGCTTGGAGGGATGTGGGAAGGGTATGGTGAAGTAGCCGGAGTACATGGTGGGAGTTAAAGGGTTTCAGCTGCCATTTAGTGACTCATGATCTTTGAAAGAGGCGTGGAAACCTGTCTACCCACTCTCTCTTTCTTTCTTTTTCTCTCTTGCTCTTTCTGTTATTCATACCCACAGCAAGTCAACAGCACAGCAGAGCCAATACTCAAAGTCACCTGAGGAACTTTATCGGTTAACTTTCTCTTTTTGTTTTTATATTTACAAAGACTCTCATTCAGGTGGATCCAGGAGCTTCTTCTTTTTTTTGTCTGTCTGTGAAGCAGTAAAGAGGAACAGGGTCTGATTACGTTCCTGAGAGAGACTCTTTGAAGAGTCATCTTCTCAGCAGTTTTCTTTCTGTCAGCTCTTCTCGTTTAGTCCCACACCTCTTACTTTGCTTCAATACTTTGTTGCGAGGGAGAATGTCAAGGACCTACTATGGCGCTTGTATTGTTTTATGGATTTTTTCCTTAGTGGCATGTAAGGTTCCAGGTAAGATTAACTTTTATTGTTTTTTTTTGTCATTATTTTATGAAAGTGAAATAACTTTTTGCTTTTTTCTAAGAAAACTTCTTCCCTTTAACAAATCAAATAACTCAAAGTTCGCAATCACTCATGCTTTCGATATGCTTTGATTTCAGTACCCTCTACTTTCAGCTAGGACACTTTTTTATCAATTCATGTTCGTACGTCACAGTTGCCAGGCTGAAAAGATGCCAGGAAAGACTTGCAGTATGTGTTGAATATACCTTATTATGTAATTCCAGTGGATGGAATGAAGTATCAGTGCTGGCAAGATCATCCACAGACATCTGTTTTCTAGTAATTTGGTAGTTCCTCCTTAGGAATTCTTCCCAAAGCTGGAAATCTGTTATTTGTTACTCATTATGATTGCTTTGGATGTAAATTATAATAGTATAATATACTATATATATGTAGTGTGTATATATATATATATATATACATATACATATATATATATATATATATATTAGTGTTGTCAAACGATTAATCACATCCAAAATAAATGTTTTTGTTTACATTTTATAAGCACACACAATCATGTATATATTTAAGAAAAATGTTAGATTTATATATTAAATATATTTATATATAATATAAATTATGTAAATACATACATGCAAATACATTTAAATATTTTCAAAAATATATCAAAATTGGACCTTATCCTATAGTGTGATGTTGCAAAAATGTAGTAAAAAAAAAACTTACAACACAAATAACATGAGAAAAATGTATCTTCATTCTTAGTTACACATATCATGAGAGAGGTTTATGATTAATATTAAAGCTTTTTTTCTTTACATTTTTCTTTCATACCATATGATATATATGTGTGTGTATTTATATATACATAATAAATATACAAAGTAGGCTACATACATATATATTATGTAAACAAAATTTTTTATTTTGGATGTGATTAATCCTTTGACAGCACTAATATATATATATTATATATAATATATATATTATATATATATATAGAGAGAGAGAGAGAGAGAGAGAGAGAGAGAGAGACAGAGTATAATAGTATGTTCATTATATATTAGGTAGTATAATTTTAGTATTATTTATTAATGACCTTTTTATATTTTCATTTACCATTTTAATTTTATTAACTTTTATGATTTTTTAATTTAAACTTTTTGTTGTTGTTTCTGTTTATTTTTTACATCAGTTTTAGTACTTCAGCTTAAACTTATGAATTTCCTTACCAAACCAAGATTTAGAATCCTGCATTTTTATCTAAAATTAATATAGCTTTATTTTAATTTCATTTTAATTACCAAAATTATAAGTCGTAGTTATATTTAAGTTAACATTAAATAAATTTTCTTTAGTTTATTTTCTTTATTTATTTCTGAACCTGCCCGTTTCAAATGTGCATTATTCCAGCCAGACTGAAAGGATGCCAGGAAAGATGAATGCTCGTTATAAATATACCTTATTATGTAATTAAAGTGGATGCTACTCTTAGATCTCAAGTGGAGGCAGAATTTCAGCTAATGGCTTTTTGAGCCTCTCCTCTGCGAGTGAAGGAGATGAGTGAGTCTGCTAGAATTCACTCTGGCCCAATATTTCTGTCACTGTGAATTTTTCAACAAATCTCAGAAATACATCTAGACTAGGAAAGGAACGTGTTGCATGTAAGACGTAAAGATAAGATAAGAAGCAACAATAAAAGCACAACTGTTCCGATACACCAAAACTGTTGCATTAAGTATTCTGACACACTTAAAGATGTGATCAATGCCGTAGATAAAGATATAGTCTGGTGCAATCTCAGACTTGCAATGCATGCAAAGCCACGACCGTGTCACAACATAAAGGTCAACGCCGGCATGCATTCTGCTGCTGCTGTTTATTTTATATTTATAGCCAAACAGTCTTCAGATAAGGCGAGTGTGTTGAACTCTAAACAATCACAGTCATAAGTGCTCATTACTGATAAATGTCCTCTTAGAGTGATGTTATGGGTGAACACACAATTGTAATCACTCCCAGAAAATACCAGACAGCAAATAGTGGCAGCAGAACTCACTTTTTCTAAGAAAAATGGTAGCATACTGGTGCATATATGTTTTGTACACATACACACCCACTCAGCATGTGGTTAAGAAGCTGACATGTGACAAACAATGTTACCACCATAGCAGTTTTGTTACTAGATGTACAAATCTACCTGTGTTTAACAAAGTTAGTGTTTAACACTGATGTCAACCCTAACCTGACTAAGGTCTATAGATCATTCTCGTACATGCAGGAACATCTGAAAGCTTTTTTTTTTTTGATTTGCAGAGGTTCGTGTGACCTGTATCTTCTCTGAGGACTGTATTCTGCCCTGTTCTTTCACGCCCACTAATGGTGATCCAGTGAAGATCCAGTGGTTCCAGCAGGAGGCGCTCATATTCAGTGTACAGCCGGCGGGAGAGAAGTTCAACCGTGGCAGCGTGTCTCTGTTCAGCGACAGCGTCTCTGAGGGAAACGCTTCACTGCTTGTGAAACAAGTAGATACGAAGAGTAGAGGACTCTACAAATGTGTGGTCAACAATGTAACTGTGACACATGTAGTCGCAGCAGTGGAAGGTTTGTTTTTCTTTCAGGAACACTTTGATGTATTTTAAGTGTATTATTTGTGTTTAGTAGTTGTTGGCGAGAGATTAGCACAGTTAAAGATATTGACTCATTTTTATTTTATATTTGATTCATTTTTATGTTGTGAATCAGTTCACTAAAAAAAATAATTCATACTCGTTGTGCCGAGTCTTTTATTTTTTTATTGAGTGAATCGATTTAAGTCGACCCAAACAGGTTAATTTATTAACATTTTCTTAGCTCAGTTTATTTACTTAGGTTACAATATTAAGGCTCTTTATTGAAACACAAACCGAAACAAATTTGTAAAAAGGTTCGCGATTCAGTTTGATTCATTTGGACAGTTCAGTCACGCTGTGAATCGTCTTTACATTTTTTTATTTTTTTTTTTGCTGATTTGCGAATGCTTTTAGCTTATTTTATGTAGTTCGCTGCAGTTTTTTCTTTATCTGGGTGATTTTCTTTTTAAAAAGAGAAGTATCTGTTAGATTGAGTAGCACTGTAAGTTGATTTGCACTCTTAAGCTAATAAAACCTGATAAAAATTGGAAATATTTATGGCAGATTCTGATCTGACGATGGTGGAATTGTTACTTAAAATTCAATTTAATTTTTTAACTTTTTTCTTGAAATTGTATAACATCTATCTATCTATCCATTTATCTAATCTTTGATTTAATGTCTTCCAGCTCCCATCAGGACAGTCTCCATTGACATCAATCCCTCTGGGCTGATTAAGTGCTCTACTAAAGATGTTTATCCAGCACCGGTGGTGCAGTGGAGCACAGAGCCCAGGTTAAATCCAGCTGTCCTGCAGCCCATGAACCGCATAGCTCCTGGGGGAAAGAGCCTCTTTACAGTGGAGAGCATCTTGAAACAGCAGAACAAAAGTTTTGATTATATTTATGTGTGTAACATCACCTCTAAATACGGCACTCACACACGGACAGCTTCATTACAGCTGCAAGGTAAAACTTAATCAAGTTATAATGTGCAAAATAAGTGATATATGCTGCAATATGTTTTTAAAGGTGACAATACCAATGTTTTCTCAGAAATTACCGGCCCTGAAGGGAAAGACCTGGTTATTCCTTGTAAAGCTCCTAAGAAACTTCAATTCTTCTCTCTCGTCTGGACTTTTACGACAGCAAACAAAACCACAGATATCCTTACGTACGACAGCCGCACTCATAAATCCAAAAGCTTCTGGGATAATGCAGAATTAGAGGAGGAAGACGCATTGAAGGGGGATGTTTCACTAACCCTGGAGAAACCTGTTGGCTCAGAACATTCTGGAATTTACACATGTACCTTTTTAGGAGTAGAGACACGGCATCTGACACAGAGCCAAGTTGTTATTGCATCTGCCAGGCAGGAGAAAGGTACCCACTGATCCATGAACTTATCCATCCTTTAATTCATCAAACCTAGAACTCATTTCCTGCCAAAACATTGTGGCAGTTTACTTTTTAACAGCAACATCTTGCTTGATTTAACACTTCCGTTCTCTTTTTGTGTGTAGATTCTGTGAAATATAACTTGTGGATGTTGGGTATCGTCGCGGGATTAATCGCTCTTCTTGCGCTCACTTTAGTTATAAAAAGATACAGAGGTAATAATGTGAACAGAACTCGATCCATAATAAGAGTGTTTACTGGTTAAGGAATATAGTGGTTCACACTAAAATTGATAATTTGTTTATGTGTGCAGCAAAATCAAAAAGAAAACAAGAAAAAGCTCAAGAGGATGCGGAAATGCAAAGCATGAACCCAGGTATATTCCATTCATCATCTTTTTTTAATAATTAATTAATCATGTAAGATCTCAGCTATATAAATTAACTGTTTTTCTTTTGTCTTTCAAAGACAAAACATCAGAAGAGCCACAAGCTGAAAGTAATCTGACGACACAGCCCTCAGCTTCTCACAGTTAGCCATGGACAGAAGAAAGCTGAATATCACGAGAGGCAAACCAGTATGAAATACAAGATAGAAGACCAGATAAAGGAGCTTGATTTCTATGCAGTCTGATTATTTGTATGAAACAATTTGTCATCCAGGAAAATTACACTTGAAAATGTATTTTTTTTAAAATGGTATTTTGATGAATTATTTTTTTCCATAATTTATTCTGAAAAAAAAGTAAAATATTAAAAAATATATTTTATTTGTCTGTGTTTTATAATTAATTTTCCATAAACCTTATACTGGCAATATACGTAGTAATTATTACACTACTGCTCAAATGTTTGTGGTCAGTAAGATGCAGATATAAATCTTTAAAATTAGTTATAATGATTTTTGAAGGACACTGAAAACTGGAGTAATGGCTGTTAAAAAGTTCAGCTATTATCAAATATTATTGAATTAATATTACTCCGTATTTATGTTCAAATAAATGTGGACCTGTCAGAATAAGAGACTTAACATAATAATAATTATCATCTCTAATTAACCACACCCTGATTTATCCAAACACAGACCACACCAGTCCACTTCTAGGTTTAAACTCAGTGATTTGTTCTTTTCCCCGGTTATTTATTCTTCATCCTCTGCTTAACTGTACCTGTTACATGGCCAGACCAGTTCTGGTCACTATATGTCCACTCATGCACCCGCTGGTTAATCATTCACTGGTTTAATTGATATGTCCACAAGGGTCTTTCTCTCCCCCTTTCTCACACGCACACACTCTCAGGACACATGTACTTGCACAGAGAGACGGATCGTGGCATCGCAGAAAACTGACCAGAAAATGGGGCATATTCTAACTGTCATGGAACTGCTGCTTCTGTGTGCTGCATTTCTGCTTTTTCTTAGGACTTGGGTATCTGGTATCATCATTACTAAAGGTAAGGCCACATACACACTAAATTTTGAAATGAATTGTTTCTTCTCTAAGGGAAAAAAAACGGAATGAAAATGACCATCCCTGTCTTGTGGGAAAGTCTATATTTTTATGTTTTAGTTGTTTTCTTGAAATATAAAATGAATAAAAAATGTTAAAAAATTCATATAGAAATAAATAAAATAATTGGATGTAAAATGCATGTTATATGAAATAAATACAAATAAGAATATAAAAAGTTGCTTTTTAATGTTTTTGTTTTGTTAAAGTATAAACACACAAGGTGTTTTTTTTTTACCAGAGATATTTTTTTCATTTTTTAAAGTGCAATATATAATAAAACGGTTTCATTTATTATATAAAAATCTATTTGTATTTGTCATTCGTACATGAGATACAATGGAGGTAACTGAATATTTTGTTTTGCCTTTTTTTTTCTGGTCTGTACTCTTAAGTTGTTCAGCCGTAGCTGTTGGCTCAGTAAATGGATCAAAGCAGCACTTGGAGGAAACTCCATTAGTCTCAGATTAATGACCCTTGTGTGAGAGAGAGCAATCTGTGATTCATTTATGAGGAATAAGCAGCCTACAAGTAAACAGCAAATTGTAGGAAAAACAGACTGTAGGAAAACAAGCAAAACAACAGGTTAACTAACACATTTTTTTTTTATGTGCAAATGTTAATTTGCCATTGTTCGGCATAAAGCAAAACCAAGGCAACCAAACTCTGTTGTGAGACTGATAGCTGTTGAGGCCTGTATTTTTGCAAACAAAGCAATGTTGAATTTTACATTGCAGTTAAAGTACATGAGAAACTCCATGACTAGTTGTTTATCATTAAACTGATTTTTGCTGGAAATCTGAGCGTTTATCTGTGCTGGTCTCGTTCTAGACGCACACGTAACGTGTCTGTTCTACGAAGACTGCGTGCTGCCCTGCAGTTTCAAGCCCACAGGAGCCGTGGTCATCCACTGGTACAAGCAGCAGATCCCTGTCCACAGCTACTACTACAACAAAGACCAGTACGGCCTCCAGAACAAGCATTTCAGCGGCAGGACCGGCCTGTTCAATTCCCAGATCGCACAGGGCAATTCCTCTCTGGTGCTGAGGAAAGTCAAAGTCCAGGATCAAGGGAGGTACAAGTGCTACACCAGCACCAGGAAAGGAAACCAGGAAACCTTTGTTAACCTGGGGGTCAAAGGTGAGTAACAGGGTCGAAGTTTTGAGTTTGCTTAGGTTATTTGGGTTATCTGATGTAAAATGTTACATTTCACAAAGTGTAACCTCTGCAATACTGTACGGTAAAATGAATTTAGATTATTTTATCCAAGCACTGAGGGTCACTAGAGGGCGCTAGGGCTTCTGTGGAAAAGTTAGATGAAAAAATTTAAGATAAAAAAGAGTAATGCTGATGATAATAATAATACATTTGCTGCATCTAATAGATTGGTTTCAATCTGCGTTATAAAGCCTGGTTGTAAATAATAAACAAAGGAGATTAATCACAAAGTATATTATTCTTCTGATAGATGAGACAGTAAAAAACGTGGAAAAAACATAAATATTTTATACATATTTTTATACTGTAAAAAAAATAGAGCTCATGCATGAAAATACATGCCCTATACATTTTTCTCCAGGTTTGTGTATTTAAGCACTAAAGAGTGTTAACAATAACAGAGCATAGATTAATATTTTATACATGTATTAAAATATTTTTCGGTTACAAAAAGGTTTTAATATCAAGGTATTTTATTCTATTCTCACATAAGACACAAAACAAAGTATTAATTTCATAGAAAGTATTTTGTTCAGATGCTATTTTTATTTTGAAAAAAAAATTATATATATATATTTTAGTTTTACACAAATTTTACACATTTTTAAGTTTGTTTACACATTTAAAAATATTTTTTGATTACAAAAAATAATAATATTTAGTAACAAAGTATTTTAGTCTATTCACAGATAAAACACAAGTATTAATTTAATATAAAGTATTTTTTATTATAATATTTTTTATTGTTTACACATATTTTAAAATATCTTTATACTATAAAAATTAGACAGGAAAAATACATAGCTGCCTTTAACATTTTTCTGTAGTTTGTTTATTGGTTTAAAGAGTGAAACATATTTTGTATTTTGTATAAACAAAAAAATATTTTAATACTGTAAAAATGAAACGTTACATATAAAAATATATAGATAACTTTATATTTGTGGAAGCCTATTTATACCAGACATTTTTTAAAGAGACCATTAGATTTAATTCGGCATTGAAAATATGTTGTAGTGTTTCATTACACTACATGCAAATAAAATTTGGAATCAATTTAAAGATTTATTGGCAATTATATATATATATAGCAATTACTAATCACTATGTGTAAGTTTGTATATACCAAGTTCACATAACAACTAATCATTTAATTGCATCACAGTATACAATCAAACTTTTGTTAAGATCATTTAAATAATCTTACATTTTGATAATTTTATGCGGTGTGTTTTCTGTCACGCTTAGCTCTGATCCAGTTTGTGAAGCTAGAGATGGTTGAGGACCGGGTCATCTGTCTGTCCCAGAACATCTATCCGGCTCCTGAGGTCACGTGGATCACTGATCCCTCAACTGACACCAGAAACCTCCAGAACTTCACTCGGAAGACCTCAGACTCCAAGGGCCTGTTCACCATCGAGAGCAGCGTCAGTGTGATAGGAAACATCTCAGATCATATTTACTTCTGCTCTGTTGTGTCTGCCGATGAGATGCAGGTGTGGACCGCATCGCTGCATCACAAAGGTAACTGAAACACAGACACTCAAAAAAGGTATTTGTTACAAAGTTCGCACAGTTCTTTGAATCATTTGAATCTTTCAGATGAGTTGTTTGGTGAGGAGGGCTCTGGACTCCTGGTTCCCTGCGTGGTGCCACAACCTCGCCACAATTTTACCCTCACTTGGACCTTCATCAGAACCACAGAATCCATCCCCATCTTCACTTACGACAGCCGGACCCGTCGGATCGCCAACCTGTGGGAAAGTAAAGCTGAAGTTGACATAGATCAGGCTCATTTAGGCAACGGTTCCCTTCATCTGCTGAACCCGGACAGCTTAGGACACAGCGGTGCCTACATCTGCACGTTCTACGGCTTCCAGATGAGACACCAGGTCCAAACTCATGTCAATATTACCATTCGTGTGACTGGTGAGATTTACT
The DNA here is from genome assembly GCA_032359235.1 of Enteromius mattozi. Taxonomy (NCBI): domain Eukaryota; kingdom Metazoa; phylum Chordata; class Actinopteri; order Cypriniformes; family Cyprinidae; genus Enteromius; species Enteromius mattozi. The sequence goes on from JAUMHE010000059.1 coordinate 11,652,815, forward strand.
TAATCAAAAAATAAATCAAATTTTCTTTGTGACTTTGAAAGATTGGCACAGTCGTTGAATTCATAATACTATATATTTTTTCCCCAGATGATGATGAGTATGACTGCAGGAGGTCATGGTGGGGAACTGCTGCATCTGTCTTCATATTTCTGATCACTGTATCTGTAGCCCTGTCACGATGTTTTAGATTGAGAGGTACTATAGGTATTATATGTGTTATATGTATATATCATATAAAATGTTGTGTGTATAATATATATTTTTTATATAATTTTATATAATATGTAATATATTTTTTAGCTTTATTTTTTTACATTACAAAATATACATTATATGTAATATTTATCGTTTATAATATTAATAAATTGTAGGAAATAAGATATTTTGTGTAAAATTAAACAATATATTAATTTCCATTTTGCTTTTACTTAATAACATTTTAAAATAAAAATTTGATAACAGATATTTTCATAACAAAATAATTGTATTGTTTAATTTATATTTGTTATGTTATGTATGTATTCAATATATTTTATGTACAAAATTACACAATATAATATTATTAAAAGCAATTTATTTTTTAACATTAAGTATATTTTTTAAATAATAAAATTTGATATTAATATACTAATATGTTAATACATACATATATATATCATTTATATTTTGCCAATTTTATGTATATGTGATATTTACATATATAATATGATAATCTACTGTATAAAACATTTTGTGTAATATTACACAATTTCATATATTATCAAAAGCAGTTTTACTTTAGCTTGTATTACAGGCACATTGTCTCTTGCAGGTGAACATCCAGTACACGGCCATTCAGACATCAGCAAACGAATCAGATGTAGCAACAAATCCGGTACATATTTATCCTCATTCATGCATTCCTACTGCTGCAAATGTAACACTCTCTAATTCTAAAACTTTGTTTTAGCAGAAATCCCGGTATTTGACAGACAAGGACAAGATGAACCCAGACGCAATGGTTTGGAATCAGTACAGACAGACATTCACAAAGCACCGTCCAACACAACACTTTATGAATCATCCAAACCACTCAAACAACATCCTGACGGCTTTCAGAACGACGTCCTGCCACACACACCCACAGGGAACAGTACGATAATTACTGATTCCTCTACACCTGACACACCAGCAGAAAGACATGAATCCAGGCCACAAACACCGACCGGCGCTATCATAACTCTGTTCACATCTGAGATGAATACAGAGGATGATAAAGAACTTGAATCTGAATCACGCTCAGCAGATAGAGTTGAGATGGAAAGTACAGTGATTAAGGTATTTCATAACAAATACGAATCTTCCACACCTGAGCTCTCACAGATTAATGGCTTCAGGTGATTGAGATTAATTTGATAAATTAAAATGGTGCTGACTAGTTATAATAACTAGATTTTAGAGCTCGTTCTGGAAATAAATGGCATATGGTAGATTAAATGATAATGTTAAATCTCAGTTAATAAAATCATTTTAATGCAAAAATGTTGTATTACATGTATTGTGTATCTTGCACTTAATCCTCACAGAACTCTTAAGTTAGATAAAGTGTGTAAATGTACTAATTTTTAATGATATTTTTGTGAATATCTGTTGCAATGTGAGCAGATTTGTGTGAAATAAGTAGTGTTTGAATGTGAAATCCGCCTGTCTGTGGCCAGCAGGGTGCAATATTTCTGTTTGCGTATGGCCTATGCTTCTTCTAGCGTATCCTTGCTTATCTCTCGGTTAAAAGTGGGATTTTTTACTGTCAGAAAAAAAATTGGTAAAGTGCCTGCATAATATTTAACAAAAGAAGACAGACTATACTTTGTTTTTAAATGTGTTAAAGTGCTATATCACTCACAACCATGAACTAGCTAGCCTACTCTCACGTATGTATAATGTAGCCTAAATTGTGCAACAAAGTTTTAGTCATGACTTCATACTGTTTTAAATCTCTAAGGAATTTTTTGGGGAAGGGGCTGATCCTTTTTTCCTGTTTACAAGGCGACATGTCCTTCCCTCGTGGACATTTAAAAATTAAAGCACAGAAATTTTCCAGCTTATTTAGCTGTGTGTCAAATGTACCGTAACTGTAACTGTATCACAGCTAATTAAATAAGGAACCAGAATCCAGATATGATAAAAGTTTGAGTGGGCTTTAATATACAAGACTTTATACTGTAGGCTATGATCTGAACTACTGATCCCTCCGGTCTGAAATGAACATCTCCAGTGAGGTAAGATTAAAATCAGGCTATTATCACTAACAGACTCTTTCTCATTTTTAAATAGCTCCTCAAATAGCTCATGGCATAGGATAATCATCTGAATTGTTTGCATTGCCTGTAAGTCAGCTCCAATGAATGTGAATCACAACAGAGTGAGTTAGTGAGCCGTGACAACATGGTCATGTAAACTTCTTAGTTGGTTGCACTCCAGGGAGTTTTCTCAGAAGTTTGGCATTTTGGCAAATTTTCTCAAAGTTGTGAACAAAATGTTTTAAGTTTGCTCGAACTAATCTGGCCTTTAAACCAATTGTTAGCTCTGTTAACTGGCTTTATCTCCTGTCTGCATACTGTGTAATCATCATGAACTAAATATTATTCGGAATCTTAAACACTCAGAAATCCCTCCTGTGAAATCGGACATGGCTTTACCATGGAAATATTACTTTAAATCAGTCGAGTATTTACTGCAAAATTTTATAATAACAATTCTAATTTCTAGTCTTGACAAAACTTGGAAAGAACTAAGTCTCAAGGTTCCATATTTTGAATAAGTAATATTATGACAGAAATTTTGAAAACTGTGACAGGAAGATGCATAAAATATTTGAGTGTCACCTGGTGGCGATTTCTGTTATATCGTCTACCTCAATTTTTGAGATGTCAACTTCAAATTTGGAACATAACTTAGTTAAACATATGGCTTTGATTTTATTGCAATTTTAGATTCCAAAAGATTTTGAAAAATTATTGTATTATTAAAAAATGTAGACTTGCACAGTACAGTTTAACTTCTTAAAATTACTTTAATTTTTAAAAATTATTTTATCTTCTGATTGTCTTCTTTAAAAAACCAACCTGTATTCCAAATGACAATTCAATACACATAAATAGTTAATAATATCCTGAAAACATTATCTTAAAATATTACTTTATTAATGAATTCATTTATTTATAATTTTATTGTTAGAACCAATTTTTTAGTTAGGTTGGAACCTTATATATGCATTTTTTACTTGCTTTGAATAACGTTTGGACTTAATGTTCTTGATTGAATCCCAACTGACCTAATATCAAAATTGTTGTCAGCAGAAGTTATTGAAATATATCTTGAACAGCCTGAAGTGACTGTAGCTTACATCTAGACAAAAGGAAAACAACTTTGTTAAAAGATTTAGGGATTATTTCAGTATTATGCACCAAGCCATGCCAAAAGTTTCTTTCCAGAAAGGCTGTGACTTTAGAGGGGGTTTATTCATGGTAACATGCACCATGGACACGGTTAATGGATCTGTTATGCTTTTGCTACAACATATCACCCCTTGTTTTAGCTGATTAAGGTGATGCATGTCTTCAAGATCATCTCTGAGTTGTTTTTTCATTATTGGGGAGAAATGGACTAGTCCAGTGACCTCACTTACAGAAACCGAGAGACGAGAGGGAGTCAAGTGCTCTCAGCTGTTTCTGATCCTCACTTCCTCTCAAAGGACCAAAAGGAAACACCCAAAAAACCAGCCAGCTGGAGAACAAGGGGAACAGCCTTGTTTCATGAAATATCCCAGAGCAGAACTGCTGTGCTGTTTTTTGTAATATAGAGTTATAAGAAGACCATATAATATAAACATCGCTTTTGGGGGATTCTAGATCATTTAACACCAGGTTGTTATTCTTTTAAAACTGGGGCCCATAAACCATAATCTGGCACACAAATCATCACTGGTGTAAAAGATGTATTTCTATTCATATAAAAGTGAGAAATGGAATATATTTTACAACCAGCTCTACCTACTCATCATTTTTTTTAACCCTATTTTAAAGCAGTTTTTATTGTTGACTAAAGGTGTTTTTTTATGAATTAAAGTTGAAATAAGATAAAATATAGAAAACAGTAAACTTAAAAAAAACTTAATTGGAAAAAGAAAAGCTAAAATAAGCTGAAATACTAAAATTACTAAAATCAAAATAGAAATAAATATAAATTATATATATACATATAAATGAAAATGACAACATTATTTGTAAAATTATTTACATTATTGATTTCATTAGACCTACTGTATGTAGTGCAAGTTAGGTCATATTGACATTTTTCTATTATATATATTATCATAATTGGTGCATTCTTAAAAACACATCATTTGTGTTTCACAGAAGAAAGTAAGTCAAATAGGTTTGGAATGTCATGAGGGTGAGTAAATAATGACAGATGTTTTATTTTTGGATGAACTATCCCTTTAAGTAATCAGACTGGTGAAATGGTTGGCTTGATTTTAGGGGTTTCTGTGTTTGTTAATTTTGGCTGCTAGTCCTGTGCCTCCTCAACGTTTTAACCATGGTACTTTCTCTGTTATTTATTTGTTTTTCTGTCATGACAATTTATAGTAAGCCCTCTCGGCCTGGCCTCTTTTCTTCTTTCTCCCTCTGTCTGTCCCTTTCTCTGACTTGGTCCCATAAGGTCTTATAAAAACATTCCCCCACAATCTTTTCATGTCCTCCTTCTCTCATAAACTGAGACAACCTCCCTTTCTCTAAAGCTGCCATTTTGTCTCTGGTTGTGTGTATATGTATGCATCAGTGAATTAATCTTATTCCGAGTCAATGGGAGATCAGCTAAACCCGCTTTCCAAAACAGTGAGAAAGGGTCTTTTTCTCAGGCTGCATTAAATGGCCTATAAAAACCTACTCCAGCAACTATGAAACTTAATCACTTCGCCGTGACTCACCATGACATTTTACTGCAGCAGTACCTGAGTTATATAACTAAATCCATCATTTGAATTACAGTTTTTTTAAGAAACTTATCTTAGTTTGAAAGCTTTGTACAGGTAAATAACATATAAGCTGTATCAGGGTTATAATGACATGAGCGTGAGTAAATGAGATTTTATTTTATTCATCTTAGTGTGAACTGTCTCTTTAAACAGTGGTTGAAACCCCTGCTCTTATCCTCAGGAAACCCTGTTGGATTTAAATGAGAGTGGGCGTGGCCTGCAGGTGTGGTCAACCACACCCTACTTGATCAGTTTTGGTAGAGGCTTTATTAATTTGATACCTCTAACTGAAGGTGAGTATGTCTTCAATATATATTACAAAATATCCAAATTTTAGTGATAAAGAGACTTGTTTTACGTGTTAATACAAAAAGCATGGAAATGTTTTACTGTGCCATATAGTGTTATAGTTTAGCCTGCTCTGAGACCATTAAAGTTTCCAGACTGCACAGGAAAAAGATTGGAATAATGTAGCCCCTTAAACTGAGGCTGTGGTGGCTGAAATAAACTTGAGTTTGAATATGGACCCTCTTGCCACCCGTTGAGTTTAATACCATTTATTTAATAAGGGGGTTTCCAGAGTGGTCTGGTGTGTTCAGTTTTGTAGAAGTGTACAGTAATGTGATGACAACATAACAGCATTTTGTTTCAGTGCTTCTCTGAAAAAGGGCAATTTTATGAACAACTTTGTTTCTGTGCTAAAACTGTTATCATTTTGTCAACACAACATAATGTAAATTGTAATTCTCAGGCATTCATCCAAAATCATCCATCCATCCATTCAGTTGATTCATTATTTATTTAGTTGTAGTTAGTTATAGTTTTTTTTTTTTTTTTAGATATTTCTTTTTCACTTTGTATTATTTACTTATCTGTATTTTTTTATTTATATTATATTTTGTAATTATTTATTTTATTATTTATTCATTTTAATATGTATTTATTTATTTTTTACTAAAATTAATTAATCTTATCTATCTATTTCATTCAGTCATTATTCATTGTTTATCTAGTTTTTTGTTAATTTGTTCATTTTTATTATTTAGTTATTTTAGTTATATAATTATATCTTTGTCATTTTTACGTATTATCTTTTATATATTTTTATTTTTATTTAATATTTTATTTTGTATTTACTTATTATTTCATTTATTAATTTCATTTGTGTTTTTATTTAATTTTTTCATTCATTTCTTCATTCATTCATTCATTCATTCATTCATCCAACTAATATAATTATTCTCATATGAAGAAACTCCACTGAGGTCTTTTACTTTATATCACAGAAATATCTCAGATTGGTTTTGAGGATACAGAGTCGCCACAGGACACCACCGCCGACGGTCCAGGGATCCAGCCGCACCACTGTGTCATAACCAACAGTGCTGGAGTTATTACTTTACACCCAAATGGAAATATGTGCCATCTTGACGGAGTTCCAGTCACCAAGCCAACAAAGCTCACTCATGGTAATCCATAGTATTTTTAGCTTCTCCTCCAAAATTGCTGTTATAAATCCCTTACTGTACTGTTACAGTAACTAACCACTACTGCCCCAGTGCTATTATTACATCTCTTTCATATTTAAACCTCCCCAGAGGTCACAGTTATAAGGAGAGGTCAGCTATTTGATGTGGGCATATCTTATTTGGCCACTCAGCAGGTTCTTTGGATCTAACCTTGCTTGCTTACGGCCTCAGAGAGAAATCAAAACAAACGACAGCAATGAATGACATCCTGTACAGCGATATGACTCAGGCCTGACACACCACAGGAATAATATCTCCCTCCTACTTTCTCTCTCTCTCTCACTCCTTGTGCTTTGATTTTTTAGCATATGTTTAGCAGAGTCTATAAACAAACTCTCTTTTTCATTCCCTCTTTCGCGGCCTCTCGTTTTCTTCCTGTGTTTCTGATCAGAGCGATATGAGATCACACATTTCTGTGAGACTCCAGACTTCCAGAGAATGTTTCGGTGTTTAATAGTTGATTGGTCACACACTCCTCCTCCTCCTCGTCTCTCTCAATCTCTTATCCTCCTCGCCTAACTCTACTGCGCAAGATTCTGTGACTGTGTTCTGAAGTAGTCAGGTAAACATTTACAGTGTTTAAAGACGTCAGAAGATGTTGACAGGCATAAACAGATGGTGAGATTCAGACATTTTGCCATTCCCATGCATATTATACACATTAGAGATAGCTACATTCCCAAGATTACTTGCTGTTTCATGCATCCCCATTAGGCCAATGATATTTCAGTACAGTAAGAGTTCAGTACAAAACTTGCAGTTGTGCTGTCTGTGCTTTTTGCTATCTTATGCTAAAAAGATAAAAAAAAATGCATCTGTTATGTATCTAGTTTAATCACGTGAGTATTCGGAAATTTGTGTTTATAATTGTGTATATCCCCATGCATTCGTATACTGCCATATGAGTGCATGGATATGGGAATGTCTGTGTTTAAGTGTGTTGAAATGTGTAGCTGAGGTCTGGAAGTAATCAGAGTAGCCGGGCAGCACTCCAGCGCCCCCTCCCCATGATGCAACTGGAGTTCTGAGAGTGATGGAGAACAGAGTGCCCGCTGGGCGGCAGGGGGAGGGAACGTCTTTCCTTCTCTTCCCCCCACCCTCCTCCTAGCTGAACACTGTTACCCTGAGGGGAATTTACAATGGAAAATATGCCAGTGCACTCTCTAGGTCACAGACTTGATGCAAGGTCAAGTAGAAGATATGCAACCAGCGAAACACACAAAATCTTGTTTCGGATTGGCCAGAGAACTTACAGAAAAGTGATAGAAAAGTGTTCAAAGCAGGGAAATTGTACTTTGCACTTTTTCAAACTACTTCTGCCAAAGAAAGTATTTAATAGCATTTTAAAAACGAAGCTAATTGACAAGCTATGAGGAATTATTATTAGCTAGTCAAAAATTTGTGTGTGTGTATATATATATATATATATATATATATATATATATATCAAACACACACATATATATATTTTTTGAGCCATCTGTGTGACCTAAATTACAGGGCACGTTTAGATGAAAAAGCTCATAGTGAGCCTGAAAAAATCAAGTGATTTTGTTTTTGTTGGCTGGCAAATATGTATAGCTCGCAGTGAAAGAGTTGAGATGGTAATTGTTACCAGATTTATCTTAACAATTCTTTAAGATATGTGTCATACATTACAGTAAAGAAACTGAAAACTGAGTAAAATACAGGATGTGTGTTCAATCAGCCTGCTCTAACTTGTAGGATGTAGGTCAAACAATATCTGAGTCAGAAACATTAAATGCAAGTGTAAGTGTCCTGTGACAATACCTCAATTAGTAGGCATTAGAGTCACTCTGTGAAGCCTGTTTCTGCAACTGAATAAAAAAAAAAAGAACAATTTTTTTTTTTTAATTGTGAGACATAAACTCACAATTGTGAGTTATTAAGTCTGAGAACATATTATAACATATTAGTCTTTTTTTCTTGTAAGTTCATTTCTCAGTTATGAGTTTACATCTCACAATTCTAACTTTATCTCTCTCTCTTGCGCGTTTATATTCTGGAAAAAGTAGTGATACACAAACTGGCAATTCTGAGAATAAAAGTCCGAATTGCGAGATGACAAGTCGCAAGCAGCCATAACTTCTATTAGAGCGCGTCCCCGCTGAGAGGAGGCGTGTCCGCAGACGCGGCCAAGCAAGGTCTTGCCGCACTCACTCAACATCGCGTCTGTCCTCTTTGTCATGCTAAACTGAGAGCACGCATCCTCCTCCTCCTGAGACTTCATCAATGGGACACTAAAGAAAGGTTAGTCTGTATTTCTTCAGCTGCAAACAGAGCTTAAGAAAAGTTACTTGGAGCTTTGTGAAGAGCGGCGTTGATACTAATAGGTTGCATAGTTTCATTGTTTCATTTAGAGTTTTATTGTTGGGAAATAAATATTGTGGTCTAGTCAGTCGGGCAGGGATTGACGTAGAGAAGACTTGAATCATTCAGTGCTGTTTTTGTTTCTGTTCTATAAGCTAGTTAAGTAGTTTAAAGGGATGTTTATAGAACTTTAGACTGACAAACACGACGTGACGCCATTCAGTGCTGTTTAAACAGAGCAGCGCGTGCGGTTGTTTGCTTTGAGGCACAGACCGCTGATGTTTAACCCGCTTAAGCCCGCTATATTAAAGCGATTATTGGCTAGTAGAGTAACTGTTATAATAGTATAATTAGTGTCTGTGGTAATACTGTAATTATTAAGTTATAGGAACTACAGCATTTGATGGAAACTATGGTTACCATTGTAATTTTTAAGGTCAGCTGGAGGAAGGAAAAGGGTGCTTTTGCCAGAGAATTGGACTTGCAGTTTACAAGTTCTTATAGAGTTCTGCAGATAGCTAAAAATAATAATAAAATCTTTAAGCATGGCACTTTTGGTTCTGTTTAAACAGGCTTTATCACTTTGGCAGGGGCTTCTTGCTGAAAGGATGACAAGTGCTGCAAATCATTAGACAGAGAATGAATGTGGTTTGTACAGGCCCGACTCAGAGCTGGAAGTCCCAGAGTTTAGTAAAACCCACTCGCAGTCCTTTCCCAAGACCGTAAACTAAAGCAAGCTGTTAAATTTCAGAGAGCAGTGATTACACTACACATGATACCGTTATGGAGACGTATAGTATGTAATTGTACACTCCTCCAGTCCAAGGCTGTGCTGATCAAATGATGTGCGTTAGGCCGAGAGGGAAGGGAGGGTTTCCATATGTTTGAGAGTTCTTGTCAGGTGGTGATGGAGAGAGTGTGAGAGAGCCGTCGCAACAGACTCCAGAATTTGGCACATTGGAGAGAGCGTAATAATCACATATCATAACATTTCAGCTGACGTACCTCATCACCTCATTCCACAGCATTGTTTCGATAACAATGAAACCACTGCTATGCGCATTTACAGTTCACACAATTGTTAACAAATGGAGCAAGATGGAAATTCCCAGTGCTCTTGCTTCTGTCTAGGTAGGACAATCGACTCTGGTCTTTGTTGGTTTAGAGGAAAGCCAAAGCTTTCTCAGGTGGTGGGCGATGGTGAACTCACGGTGAAGGATTGTGTTGCCGACAGCGTAAAACGATCCCCCACTTCCTGCTCAGACTCCTCATGGGCAGCCGCAGACTGCAGGAGTGAGCTGTTCAGGAGAGTCTGATGGGACTTTGAGTGTTCAGTGAGTTTCAGGAAAAGCCTGTGTGCTTACAGCATGTCTTTTGCAAATAGAGTATTATACATTTGGTGTATTGAGGAGAAGAGAGCATTTGTTTGGGGGAGGAGTGTTTTAGATATTTCCTAGAAGCCTCCCAAACTAAGTATCTATGTTTTATTTCTTTCCTTGCCTTTCACATACTTTTTTTGGTTACATACAGTGCTACTCATAATTAAATGAAACAAACCCTACAAATAATTTGCAGTTTACCACTTTATAAAAACATTTTTGGTTTGTAACGAGAGGTTGAGGTTTTGTCAGATTAAAAGAATAGTTCACCAAAAAATTAAAAATGTTTAAACTTTACTCACCTTCAGGCCCTCCAAGATGTAGATGTGTGGCTTTGTTCATTGGAGAAATTAAGCATTACACTACTTGCTCACAAAAGGATTCATTGCAGTGAATGGGTCCCATCAAAATGAGAGTCCAAACAATAATCGACAAGTAATCCACAGCCCTCCAGTCCATGAGTTAACCACTTGTGATGCAAAAAGCTCTGTGTTTGTGTAAAACAAATCTGTCATTAAGGTGTAAACCATTGCTTCTGGCCAAAATCCGATCCCAAAATCAATAATAATGCTTCCTCCAGTGAAAAAGATCATCCACTGTTATCCTCTCAAATCAAAATCCACAGATATATTTGTGTAGAACTGTTTTGGACTCTTTTCACTTGCTTGATCTTTGCATATTTCTCTGTTGATTTATACAAGACAAATTTTTCGCTGGAGAAAGCAGTATGACTTGCATTTTAGGTGGAAGTAAAACCTTACTGATGCATTTGTTTCTTACAAACATGCAGTTATTCACTTCACAAGATGTTGTTTGATGGATTTGAGTGGATTACTTGTGGATTATTATGAAATTTTAACAGTCATTTTAACTCCCATTCTGACGGCACCCATTCACTACAGTGGATCTATTGATGAGGAAGTGATGTAATGCTACATTTCTACAAAATTTGGTCTAATGAAGAAGCAGACACTGTTGGATGGCCAGATTGAAACTGTTCCTTTAAGCTCACTTCTGGAAGTAAAATCAGTTGTAAAAAAACCGAAGAGAGAGAGGGAAAACGAAAAGAAACAGAAAGGGAGAGAGAGGATGTGCCCCAGACGTAAGGGGAAAATCAGTCTTGTGGATTTAAGTCCTCTGAAAGACTCGGTGGACTTTGCTTCAGAAGAAAATTCAAACTGTATCTGAAATCTGAGCTCTTTCTGGATCTGTTTTTTCACTTAATCAAGAGGCTGGCTTTCTCTTTCTGTCTTATTGAGTTGAGTTGAATTCATTTTAAGACGTGTACAGGAAAAAGGGTTTTATCTTCAAAATACCAAAGCTCTTTGTCATTTTACGTAACTTTATTCGGTCATAACTTTAATGCTACTAGTGAGTGTGTGTCATACTTGTGGGCTTGCATGTCTTAGGTAATGATTTATTACTGCTTCATTTCCTTACCAGTGCCTTGGACTTAAGCACAATGTTTTTATATTATAATGACTTTGTGGTTCTCCTCAGGGTGCACTCTTTGCCTGGGTAAATCTTTTTTCCATTTCAACCACCCAGAGGAGGGTAATCACATGAAGAACATGCTGCCAGAAAAGACTGCAGGACCCGCACTGTCCCTCAGTACGGGTGAGTGACATCTACCTTCACCCTCCCCGGCCAGCGCTTGATTGTGGATCCATTCTGCTGTATTTTCAAAAACGGAGTGACTTGCTTGCAGCCTAATTGGTCCCCTCCATTATCATGCTGCAGACTGTTTTATACACAGGAAGAGTGCAATTCTGTGCCATCTGTTCTGCTCTTCTGTGCTAGTTTGTTTGCTTGTTTGTTAAACATGTAAATATGCTCATCGGTCTCAATCACTGGTGTTTTCTTCTTTCCTGCCACTTTTTTTTAAAACATTACCTATAATTTTCCATGAGTAGGGTACAAAATGGGGCCTAAAGCTAATAAAAGTTAGGTATTTTTAAACAAAATGTGAGAGAAAGGAGGTGCTTAAACTTCTGAGAATGTTGATTACTAACTTCAAAGACCAAACTAAATATTATATGAGACCTATTGATTTCTATTAATTTTAAATGAGGTTTGGGATGTGTCTATGTACAGAATAAAGTATATTAGTACAGTTTACAAAATAAATATTATGGTTTTATGACAACTTTGAATAAAGGTTTTGATTCACTTCAAATGTTGACTACTATATATACAGTGCCCTCCACTAATATTGGCACCCTTGGTAAATCTGAGCAAAGATGGCTGTGAAAATAAATCTGCA
>JAUMHE010000059.1:11665433-11691182 GCA_032359235.1 Enteromius mattozi
TGCAGATTTATTTTCACAGCCACCTTTGCTCAGATTTACCAAGGGTGCCAATATTAGTGGAGGGCACTGTATATATGTGTGTGTGTGTGTGTTTTTATTATCATGTTTTTATTATCATGTTTGTTTGCTGTATTGTTTTGTATTTTTAACCTAATCAAAAAATGTACAATGAAAAAAAACATGATTTTAGTCAACAAATTGTCAAGATTTTCACAGTGTATGATTTCAAATTTTAGATTTTTTGATACAGTCAAGAAGGTCAAAACTTTAGAGGTGGGACAAGCCAAAACCATAATTTAGGGACGAACGCAAGCATTTCAGTTGTTTAAAACTAGATAAATGTTACGCCCGCTAGCTTAATTTTATGTTACATAATAGTTTATGCAATGACTCTCACAACAAAAGCATGAGATTTGTGCTGCTTATATTTTAAAGTCATGGGATTCAAAGTGTAATGTATTCATGGAAAGTGCCACCTCTTCTTTTCCCCATTTCTTTTCTCTTTCTCTCCCTTTCTCTGTGGGCTTTGTGTTGGCTGTGAGACCTTGATCTAATACAAACAGTCATCTTACCACCATGCAGCCGCAGCTGTACAAATGACCACGTTACCTTGTAAATAAATGACAACTTAAAATCCCATCCATATGGCTCCAGGTCAGCCACTTAGCTAAAATGATTTACAACCCAAAACCTAGATAAACATTATGGAGTACAGGTGGTCCACACATATGTGTGTGTGTTCCCTGACGGAGACCACTACTGCTCCCACAAATCACACTCTGGTTGCAGAAAAGTTCTGACTCGGTCCCTTTCCTCTGCTCCAGTGCCAGTAAGTAAAAAACCATTCTGGCTTTGGTTCTTCCAATTTTAGAAGACACTTTTCCCTCTAAAACCCAAAGCATCCATATTTGTGTGGGCTGAGATTTGTATGAGAAAGCCTTTTTAGTTGTGTAGTCAGCTGAGCACATGTGACCTTTGAACTTTTGCAAAACCAAAGAATTATCCAGTGCACACGTAAGATTTCTTTGTAGCATGTGTCTGACAACCTTTGAACTTTTGCATTAGTACAAGAAGAATGCAATCGAGGGTTGAACTGTTATGTTTCAGCTCTTGATTAGTTCAGGTTAAATGCATAACTGCTGTGTAATTTCCCCGAAGAAATTTTGTTCTCAATTAAAATTTGCATGCCTTCCAGGAGTTTCATTTGGCTTAGAAGAAACTTCCAGTCCATACCTTTCCACTATTAGATATCAGATGAATTTATCACTAAAGACCTTGCGTATTAAACCTCAAACAAGTCACATCACGAGGAATCACAATTTCCATGGTGTTCTGAGATTCCATACTTTTTTTTTGACTGAAATTTAAGTAATTATTTGTTCACAACCAGCTCTCAAATTGGTCATGGAATGACTGAGCAGTTTTTGAAAGATTTGAGAGCTCACAAGAAACACAACAATCTGGCATGACTCAAATTTAGACTTTTGCGCTATATTTGAATGTGCACAGATAGAAATGAACTTTTATTTATTTATTTTTTTCCCAGATACAACAAAGTTTCATTCAAATGGCGGTACATTGGTTGGGTCCAACGTTCGTGGCACACGCTCCAAGGCAGAGCTTCAGGAGTTGATGGAGAGCTTGCAGCGCAGGAAGTCTGCTCTGGAGGCCAGCTTAAAGGCTACTGCAGACCGTGGTTACCTCACTTTGTCCCCACCTCCCAGTCCCCAATCGGCATCATCCTATCTACAGGACCGACCACCCCTTTCCATACGAGTCCCTTCTTCTTACACAACCTCCAACAGCTTGAGCATGCCACCATCGCCCCATCACTCTGAGCGACCCATAAGCCCAGTCCCAACCCAAACCCGCGCCCGACACCAATCGCAAGACAACCTGTTGCTTTGCCTCCCTTCAGAAGGGCGACATCCCAACACTGCCAACTCGCTCCTTTCTATGTGGAATGGCTCTTCTTCCTCCTACGTGACCGATGCTCTCCCTTCATCTCGCCGAGGTCCAAGCGGGGCGGCCAGCATGCCCTCCAGTCCTCGTTTGGGGCGTAGGCTGCTAGTAAGAGATGGGGAGTCCACCGTTGACCCATCGCTCCGTCAAAGGAAATACTCTACTGGCTCTCTGAATGGCCTGGGAGGACATAGCCGCTCTCTGCCCAGGTTGTATCGAGGAGACGCCCCGGTGCTTTCTTTGCCACCCCGACGTACCACCAAACCCCGCCGCAGCCTTCCATCCTTGGAGAAGCCTCCAGATGTGACCGTGACAGCCAACATGACCAGCAGCTCTCGCCGGGCCAGCCTCTGTTCTGTTGGCTCTGCCCCATGTTTGGATTTAGGCGTAGGAGAAAGGCGGCTGTCGTTTGGGAAAGGAGGCCTGGGGCCCGGCATGGGGCCGAGGAGGGGCAGTATCAGTTCTCTCAGTGGAAAAGAAGAACTCAGAGATTATCATCAGAGACAAAGAGATGAGAGACTACGAGAACAGGAAGTGGAAAGACTGGTAAGAGGACCTTCAGTTACCCAGAGAAACACTTACAGCAGTGAGTCTAAACCAGTGAGTCAGTGACTCAAATTTTAGGCTTCATAATTCTTGGTTGCTACATATAGTTTCAGTCTATTCTTCTTTTTTTTAAAAGTTTTAAAATCATGACAGTGTTGAATATGTACATATCACATGATTTTAAAAAATATTTATACAATATACAACATTACAACCCCCCCACCCCCCATTGTATATTTGATCAAATATACAATTTCTATATAAAATCAATTATTATAAATATATTATAAAATGTAAGTGTTTATATTAAAGGTTTATTGTACTATATATCACTTGTGTCTTGAATCACATATAGCATACATGTATACCTACAGCTATATAAGTTCAAAGAAATCAATGATTAAGGAAGTTAATTTTGTTAGTATTTTAAAATATTGTTTTGACTTTAATTGGCTTGAATTCAGGTCTTTGTGTTTTATTTTGCTTCCTCTGAGACAGTGGTGAGACATAAAAGTGACTAAAAGACTTTGATCAGTGCCATGTTCTTGGCCCAGAGCATTAAAAGTGCGGTTCACTGGATTGTTCACACTCCTTCATGCGCTACAGACTTAACAAACTTTCATTCACAGCTAAACCAAGACCTTACATGTGTATGAACCAGCTGGAAAGCACACTTTAAATTAGTTATTGCTTTACACTAAGACCTCTATAAAATCTTAATGTTCCCTCTAGAAAGTCACATGATAACTGAGCTAAAGCAGTGCATCTGTAGTCAAACCATCTGATCTGACCGCAGGGGTGTGTGCACTGTGTGTTTGTTTGTGTGCAACTAAATTAGTTCCAAATCCCACAATGCACTGCTAAAGAGATGGCTATGATGCAAATCTAAACAATATGTTTTATGTTAAATCTAATATTTCAAAGATTAACTCTAAGTTTCTTTTTTGAATCTGAAAGCAGTATGTTGTCAATGATTATCTTTTTCGTTCCGCTCTAGGAACGCCAGCGTCTCGAGACTATCCTGTGCCTGTGCTCTGAGCTGGGCCGGTCTGAACTGGGACGGATGGAGACAGACTCGGGTGTCTCAGCCGTATCGGATCTGCAGAAGATCAACCGAGAGTTGGAGAAGCTACAGGTGTCTGATGATGAATCTGTGTTCTCAGACTCTGCAGCAGCGTCTCTGGACAGTGGGTTTGTGGGTAAGGGTCGTGGAGAGATTCTGATCCAGAGACAGCGCAGGCTCAGCGGACACAGGGAGATCAGGCCCCAGTCACCCACCACCAGCCTGCGGAGCTCAGTGCCCTCACCCTCTCCACACCTCCGCAGCAAGGTCAGACACTGTGCCATTTCTTCCTGAATGCAGAAAAGGACTTGTACCATTAAAATCCATTCACACCAAGAACTTTAACAATAAAGATAATAATAAATTCCAAAGATCAAGATGCAGTTTTGTCATCTGGTGCTTAAGGTCTTTAAAGAAGGATAGATTCTGATTGGCTGTCGATGATTTTATCATTCATTTGCTGGAAAAAATGGTTTTAAAAGTAATTCCAACAATATTGTTTTTTCTGTAGTGTGGATGCTGCTGTTCTTTAAAGCTAAGATAATTTTTTAACTATACCTACATCATTATAGTTATCATACTTGTTGTGAACAGGTCTTTAATGATGTCAAAATCAATTCGTTGTTCCATCTCTTACACAAAACTTGCCCAGAAGCATGTCCAGGTCATATTTCATCCCAAAGTCATAAGGAAAACAAGTACTAATATTTTTAATATAAAAAATGCATCTCTTTTTGTAGGGCCATTACATTTTTTATTTTATTTTTATAATTATGCATATTATGCTCATTAATAAATTCTTACTTAATTGTAAAACAAATCATTTCTATATTTTTGACTTATGTTATTTGTATAAAATATTTTCCATAATTTGTAGTATGTTGTAGCACATTTAATGTACGCTAAATTAATGATCTAATATGAAAAATGTAAAAAATGTGTATTTTTGTTTTTAAAAATTGTCTATCTATAATTGTTTTACTAATTCTCATTAATGTAAAAGAAATTGACAGCTATATATATAAATTTTGAAATGATTTCTATAGTAGCTTCTAATTAGTCATTTCTTTATAAGGTTCGTTCTACTATTAATTTCAGCTACAAAAACAGTTATTTCTCGCCACAGTGATATTTGTTATTACTATATATACACCATGTATTCAAATCTAGTCTCCAGTTGTGTGCTCAATATCTCAGATTGAACCTATGATGCTGTGGAAAGTATGCAGTCCTCAGGGATCTGAAGTATGCAAAACAGTTTGGGAATGCTGTGGAGTCTTTATACTTAACTGATGTCTTTCTAAACAGCACGAAACAGTGAACTTTGACCAGTGAACAGCGACACCGAATCAAGTTTTAACACTTTCTGTGTTTAAAGCACATAAGGTGTCAATTCCAGCTTAAGAGGGGGTGGTGGACTCTGTGGAAGAAGTGTTTTTCCATTGGATATCTATAATGACATAATGGTGTGTTTGAGTTAATAGACTTGCTCAGGAGAGAAAGGCAGTTATTGCTTCTCCTGCAAGAGGAGAGGAACAGGAAATGACTATATTCCCAGTGGATTTGCTATGCATGTGTGTGCTCGAGACCCATATGAAAGTAATTGTTGGAAAGAAGCAAATAAATGTATGCAGAAAGTATGCAGATCTGCATATCCTTTCCCCTACGCTTATCCTCCACTCTCAAGCCATATTTCTTAATAAACTCTCAGTTTGCTATTGTTAATGACAGTTTGAATTTAAACATTTAAACATATGCACAGGCCCATCCGCTGCTGGATATTTTTGGTAAATGTCAAATGCATGGAGATTAGATGCCATTATCAGACAGACTCTGTAGTCTGGCATCTGTTCCTCAGCTACATTCCTCTGCGCTGTTGTTGGAAACCTCGTGGCCTCCGAACCGGCCAAATTTACTATCCATAAAGAGCTGTCATGAGCTGGATATTCATTTTAGAGTTCAATCTCATGTCAGGTCTCAATGACTGCATTTGTGACCGTTTAATCCATCTTTTCTGCTTTACATTGTCGCGTATTTGTGGTTATATGTTTATGACTGTTAAATTAGTCAAGGAGAGGTGATGTGGCTATGTGAGAGTTAAAACTGTTGTCTAAAATTGTCCTTGTGGTTCTGAATCTTCCCAGTCATCATTCAGGACTTCTGTATCTTTTTAGCAGGTGTCTGAAGACATGCAGCTGAGACAGGAAGTGACACGTATTGAAGAGGAGAGGATTCAGGTGCTTAACAACATCGAGGAACTTGAACAGAAGATCAGAGATCTAGACACACAGATGGACGAGTCTATCAGAGAGGTGTGTGTGCTTTTAAATCAGAAGCTGTATGTGTTTTAAAGTGAGGAAACATGTTTAGAAAGCATTCCTGGAGCTCAAACAGTAGTGCGTGGCGCTAGCAATGCCAAGTTCATGGGCCCGATTCCCAGAAATCACACGCCGTTTCGATTAAAAGCATCTGAGAAATGCATTAATGTAAATGTCTTCATGTCTGTCAGTAAATTACTCTTACAGATGGACTCTCTAGATTTGTATACTTTTATTATGCAAGGTAATTTTAGTATTAACTATATACTACTATATTATTTATTAATGTTTTGAATTTGCTTGATTTTTACTTTATCAGTTTTTATTTGAATTTAAGGGAACACTTTAAGGCCACTTTTTAAAAAAAGTTTTTCATTTTCCAACTCCCCTAGCGTTAATAGATCATTGAATCTGATTTAGCATCATGCTCAAAAATGACCAAAGAGTTTAGATATTAGGAAAAATAAAATGGGGAAAAATTGATTCAAAAAAATGGTAAAACTTAACTGTTTGGAAAATAAGCCTCTTTTCAAAAAAAGTTGCGTGTTCCTTTAAGTTTTGTTGTGTGGGTTTTTTTTTTGTACAGTTTTAGTCATTTTAGTACTTCAACTTAAACTTATTTAAGTTAGTTGCCAAAGGCACTTTAAATAACTTGTTTCACTTTTTAACTTTTTTCCAATTTATATTATTATAATTTTTTTTTTACATTTTCAATTACTGAAAATATGTTTTTCATGCTTTTTTGTTGTATTTGTGCAATGAAGCTAAAATCAATAAACATTTGATTCTGTCATTAGATGGAGGTGGAGAGAGCTCTTTTAGACGGGGAGCAAGATGCAGAAGTGGCTCAGCTACAGAGCGATAAAGAAATGCTGGAGCAGCTCAACGAAAAAATGGCCAACATGGAGAAAAATGCTCAAAAAAACCAAACTCAGGTAAACATCAGGTGGCAATGTACAGCTTGAAATGATTCAGCATAGATCGTCAAATTCAGGACAAAGTTTAGTATCTTCAAAAATTCAAACAAGAGGGTCTCATTCAGTAAAAATGCGTAATACTTGCATGTGAACATTTTCACAGAAATCTTGATTTACCAGCAAGTTTGCACTTAATAGCTCTCCCTAAAATGAGTATTTAATGAAAATGTTAAATTCATGATGTAGATGAGATGTAGAAATTAAGCATTACATCACTGGCTCACCAAAGGATCCTCTGCAGTGAATGGGTGCCGTCAGAATGAGAGTCCAAACAGCTGATAAAAACATCAGTAAAACACAACAATAATCCACAAGTAACATCTACACTCATTATATGAAGCAAAAAGCTTCCGAAAATCCCTTGGTGAGCAGATAAAATAAAGCTATATTTCTTTCCATACTTCATTATAATATAATGCATTATAATGAAAAACCAACTAATCTACGTCTTGAATGGCCTAAGGTGAGTACATTAAAATTTGAGTGAACTGTTTAGAAACTTGTACTTCGTTATTAATGAAAGCCAGCCACTGACGTCACTTCTACCTCCCTTTTTTCCAGTTTATCTCTTCCTTGCTCTAACCCAAACTTGCACTTTCTCTATTTCTTTGTCCGTCCTGTTTGTGCCCATCTCACCACTGTGTGCTCTGTACGCGTACGTCATCCGTACGGTAGGACAAAGCCCTGTTGGAGGCAGAGAGAGTTAAAGTAGAGAGGCTAGCTGAGCTGATCTCAGAGCAGAAGACCCAGCTGGACTCCTGTCCTGAAGCACTGAAGGAGCAGCTCCAGAATCAGCTATCCAGGGTCAGTCAGTTACCGTGGTCTCCCTCGTACCTGCGCCCACCAACTATCCTGCTGTTTGTCTCTTACAAGCACTTCCTGTCGTGTTTTTTTCCTCTCTGCAACAGCTCTGGAAATACCTTTTGTTCTTGTTGGTAGGCCTTTCTTCTCTGTGTCTTTTAACATACTGAAGTTTCTTGAGAAGTTGACCTTTTGTCTCTTTTCTGTTTAGCACAATGAATTATTGCTGATTCTTCAGTCTAGTTTAGCTTGGAGTTGCACCATGGTGTAAAAAAATGTAATCTATTGCCTCATGCTTAGTGTTCTTGGCTCTTTTTGGTAGGACACTGAAGCTTTGGAAGCGGAAACAAAGCGTTTTGAGGATCTGGAGTTTCAGCAGCTGGAAAAAGAGAGCCGTCAAGATGAAGAGAAGGAGACACAGACACAGCAGCTGCTCAGAGAGATGGCAGAATATCAAAGATCTGTTGTCACTCGCAAGGTGTGTAGTGGACTTTCATCATGGAGTGTTTGTGTGTGGATGAAGAGCTTTTTATAATCATATTTTTGCCTCTGCACATAAAAACTGTATCTATTAAAGGAGAGGCTACTTACTCTGAAGAAGCAGTCGACCCAGATTACCCAGCAGACACAGCGGGAAAAGGAGAACTTTTTGAAGGAGAAAAGTAACCTAATTTATATGCTGCAAAGGGTATGTTTACACAGAATGTGTTTATGTAAGTCATATAATATAAGTATAACACATACACACATAAACTTACAGTGAGAAGTATTTGGACTCTTCGCCCACTATTCTATTAAAAAGTGATCAACTTTTTGTCCAATTTTTAAATCATACACATCATTGTCACACATGCATGTAACAGTAATATATAAATATACATTTAAGAAAATGTTTCATTTGTTAAATAATAAATAGTAAATAAATTATATGAATAATATATGTAAATACATGTAAATATTTTTCAAAATAAATGTGTGTATTTATGTATAAATAATAAATACACACATATATTACACATATATTATGTAAACAAAAACTATTAATTTGCAATTAATTAGCATTTGTATACACTGAAATGTTTTGCTTTAGCGTATATGACATAATATTCATACATAATGTGTACAGATAGATTTATTAATTTCTGAATTGTCTCCTAATAATTTATTTTCAGGAACGGGAGAACCTCACGTCTCTGGAAAGGAAGTACTCTGAGCTGACAGGTGGTCAAGCCTTTCCTCTCAACCCTGTGTCCATGAAGGAGGTAAAACAACATACCAACTTAGTTATGACAAACAAGGATTTTCAATGTTGAAAGACTGCTATTTTACCTGACTTTTTGAATGTTCCAGCACTTTCGCTCTCTGGAGGAGAGGAGGCGGAGCAATGGCAGTAAAGAGGGCGGAGTTCTGCTGACTGACAGCGGAATGTCTCGTAAAAGAGATAGGCAGAGCTCCGGAACATTAAACTTAGTCCTTAATCGCAGTCTGTCTCCCAAGGTCAGACAACAGATACGCCACATAGAAAAAGTATTTGATACCATCTTAAAAATATCTATTTAAATTTTACATTTTGGCACTCATTGTTTTGTTACGTGGAAGAGAGGTTTAAACAGTCTCTTTTGCTCTATATTCTTAATCCTGTAGCCCCATATGCCGCTGTCTCAGAGCTCTAGCTGTGGTAGTGTACTCCCCCGCACTCTGTCTGTCACCTCCCGTGACCTGGACACCCGCCGCCTGCTCAAGGGTAACACACTTACTGTTATCCTTTGACACTCACAGTTCTGCAGGTCAACTGTTTGATTTTAAGCAGAGAAATAATCTTATTTCTAAAATCTATTAAGTATATTTATTTGTATTAGTTAAAAAAAAATAGTTAAAAAAATTAAATGTATATTTTAATTATTAATTATATACATATACACATCTAAATTTCTATAGGACTAAAAATCAAACATAAAACTAGAGATTAAATAATATAATAAAATATCTCAATATATTGATAGAATAAAAGTTATTCCATCATGGTATTAACATCAGTAATACAACAAATCATGTGGTATTGATGGAACCATTTCTTTTTGACATTTCTAAGTAACATGACATTTAATTGAACTTAGTGAAAAATAAAAAAATTTAATCCAGGTATCTTTTTTTTTTTTTTTTTTTGGAAAAAGATGTCTCCCTTGATCCCCATGCAGCACATATTTGTTTAAAAAATGTTTTAGTATTGTGGAATATTGTGAAATATTATTCAAATTTAAAATTGCTATTTTTGCTATATAAGTGTAATTTATTTATGTGAGATTTTTGTTTGTTTGTTCTCGCAGCAGGTCAGCTGTTTTTGAACGATGAGAGGCAGAGAATGAGTGAGATGTCAAATAGGACAGTTTCTGAGACAAACGTCTTCCTGGAGCCGTTTCGCTACATGGATAATGGACACAACTTTGACACAATGAGTGTGGACAGTACAGAAAGCCTGGAGACCAGCATTTCCGCCTGTTCCCCGGACAACATCTCAAGGTGAGACCAAGACTTTTTTCAAGATCGGGACAGGTCTATTCTAACAATTCAGAGTATCTAAGCATTGAGCTGGTCCATTTTACAGATATTTACTGGAAGCCTTAGCTTTTTTGTAAGATATGAAAATAATTTAAAGCGTAGCAACAGCAACAGCAACACCCACTTTAAGGGCAGCATTTTAAACAATATTTTTACCATTAAAATTGTGTGTAGTAAGAAGTGTGTGTATCTCTATTGTGTGCTTAAATGTATTTATTACTGTTTATAAGCATGCTCTATAGACAAGAGTCTGCCTTTAAGTAGCTCTAATATACACACATCCTGTCTGAGGAATTTTTATTGCATTCCAAGGTCGCTTCAAGTAGCTGAAGTTTAAGATGCTATGGGATGCATTGCCAAATGGGGCTGAGGGTTTTAAACCTCTGATTTTATTGGACAATACATAATTTTTATATGAAAGTTGCTACTAAAATCTTAATAAGACCTGAAAATCATCAGCGTAAAACATGCTGTCTTATAAAAGTGTGCGTGTGTGGTCTGTATAGTGCTAGCACAGCGAAGATTGAGGAGATGGAGCGCATGCTAAGAGAAGCTCAAGCTGAGAAGAACAGGCTGCTGGAGCATAGGGTACGTTCTCTCAACCCGCATGCTTAAAGATACCAGTTTAAGATGCATGAAAACAGAAGTTCTCTTTCTTCTCTGCAGGAGCGGGAGATGGAGTTGCGCAGACAGGCTCTTGAAGACGAGAGGAGAAGGAGGGAGGAATTGGAGAGGAGACTGCAGGAAGAGACAAACCGAAGACAGAAACTAGTGGAGAGAGAGGTGAAGCTCTGGGAGACTTAGAGAGTTCAAGTGAAAGAGGGAGAACAGATAGAGACAGAGACAGAGAAGTGGAGCAGGGGAAGATTTATCTTAAAGCATTTCATGCAATTCAAACTTAATTATGGATGCACAGATTTAGTTTTTCAAGGCAGCCACAATGACTGAAAAATAATTAATGTAGATATATATTCTAATATAACAATTTTCTGTTCTAATAATTGTACTTCTAAACTCTTTTATATTTTGATATATTTTAATTATATGTGATGCATTATAAAAGCAAAATTATGCTTTTTTTGGGTGTTTTTTGTTTTTCATCTGACTTTAATCTTGCTTTCCTGAGGGATGTTTTTCTTCTTTTTGATTTTTTTTCAAAGCAACTAAATCTGTTTTTTCTTTTTTTTTTTTTTTTAAATGACATGAGACACAGCCAGGATCCAAAATTAACTTTTTGCCATGTCATCACTGTCAGATGATTTTTTTATTTTTTTTGTAGAATTTTATGAGATTTTTTTATTTTTTATCAGAAAACGCCTGTTAAGTTTTTTTTGTTTTGTTTTGTTGTTTTTTTGTCATCCATATTTTTTAGATTACTTTTTTAGCAGAAAAAGTTAAAGCTCCTATAAAAATGCAATAAATCAAAAATTATTTAATATTATTATTAAAAATGTTTTATTGAAAGAGCGCTTTAAAGAGGGTATTACTGAGATAAAATAAAAGCAGAATAACAAAATCTAAAAGAGGACGAAAGCAAAGTAAAACAGTAACACCACATTAATCATATAATAAAACCTCATAGGCGATAGTTTTAATTTGATCAGTAAGCCATCTATAAATATGTGTGGCAGATAAATCAGTGCATCTGCCTCTGATCTAATATGTAACATTGTAACACAAATAATAAGCAGATTCCTTCTCTCACTCTCAAGCATGCATGCATTTGCACAGACACGGTCTCTAATTAGATTTGTGCTGTTTGTGTGTCTAGTCTCGTCCACTGACACGATACCTCCCAGTGAGAAAGGATGACTTTGACCTGAGAGGTCACATCGAGGCGGCGGGTCACCATCCTGAAACTTGTTTTCATTTGGCCATCACGGAGAAGACCTGCAGGGGGTTCTTGGTCAAGATGGGTGGAAAAATCAAAACATGGAAGAAGCGTTGGTTCGTCTTTGATCGCAATCGAAGGACGCTGGCATATTATGCTGGTAATTAAAAGTGACATTTAGTAAAACCTATCATGCTTTATCAACCATGTCTGCGACCTGCTGTGAAATACCACGGAATATCAAATTCATGTTCTTACATTAATGCATTTCTAATAGAGACTAACCGGGCGAATGTTTTGGAAGTTTAAGAAAAAGCATATATTTTGGGTTGTGCACTTTTATTTTGGGTTTTCACATTTATTCTTCTGGTAAAAGAGATGATTGTGCTGTAAAACTTGTGTTGCATTTATTTATTGTAATAGCCTACCTCTGAATTAAATTTGGAGAGTGAAGTGTAAATTTGAAGTATTAACAAAAGACGGCTAGTTCAAAATAAATTTGCCATGAAAACTAGTTTATACCACAAGGGGGCAACACTGAGCTGTGCCCTTCACAGACGTCACAGGAGACAATGGCTACGTCCAGCACTAACCTGCCAATCAAACAAAGATTTGATCTCATCTCACACAGTTTTCTGTACAGTTAGAAGTTTGTATGAAATATTTTTACTTTTTTAATATTATATTATTATTCTGTATAAATACTAGTTAAATATGGATTAAACCCCATGCTCTTAAAAAAAAAAACACAACAAAAAAAACATGACTGGTTTTATTGTTCTTCAGATAAACATGAGACCAAAATGAAGGGTGTTATCTACTTCCAAGCCATTGAGGAAGTGTATTACGACCACCTAAAGAACGCACACAAGGTGGGCTGCAGTACTATTATGTAAATAGATATACAGATTTTGATGTAAAATGTTACAGTTGACCAGGATTATCCTTTCATTAATCTTGTTTATCCATACTCCTTTATTCCGTCAGAGCCCAAACCCCTCTCTGACGTTTAGCGTGAAGACACATGACCGGGTTTATTACATGGTGGCTCCTTCCCCAGAGGCCATGAGAATCTGGATGGATGTTATCGTCACTGGAGCGGAGGGATATACGCACTTCCTGGTGTGAGCAGCACTCATCTTTGTTTAACGACATTTAACAAGCCCAGAGTGACCTTCACACTTCGGCTCGGACTGCTGAAAGGGTCCAGATAATGAGCTCGTTTTCTACATCCCCCTTTCTGAAGAGGTTACACTTCTCTGATTCTCTTTTATCAGTAGGCTACTGATCATGACGAGAGCGTCGACTGTTCATTTTGCAGACATCCATGACCTAGTTTGGAAAAACTGGTGCTTTACCCACTGCGTCCTGTCCTGAGTTTACAGAGGCAGCTTTCAGACTTCAGAGGTATCAACTCTTGAATTTTTCACCCCGTTTTGTTCACTTCCGGGGTGAGACTTAGAATAGCTGTAAATAAGAAACCACTCACTGGTCTTCACATTTCACAAATGTGTCAACTTATAATGAAGCTGGATATACCTCAAAAATTTCCTGAAACAAAAACTTAAAACCAACTGTTCCTGGAGTGCCATTCAGACTCTAACAAACATCAGGGTATTGTTCAATACTGTTTTTATATCCAGTACTGAACATGAATTTATAAACTTTTTTTTTTTATTGACCCTTGTATCTTTGTACACTTAGTATTATTCCCTCATTTACCAAGTGCCTTACATTTGTCAATATCTGATGAGGATAGCTATATATTTAGCTATAAGACTTTGTTATCATTAGTGTTATTTTGTATCGACCAATTGTGCCTCCCTGATGCTCAGGAACATTCCAAAAGGAAGAATTTAGCACCAAAGACGAGCTGAGTTTGTGTTTCAGCATGAAATGAATGTAAACTGACACCCATCACTTAAGATGCCATCTTTAATAGACAAGACTCTTAATAATTTAGCACTAATGTATATTTTCATATGATTTTTGATTAGAATAATAGTTTTCTTGATTGTGTGTTGTACTGCAGTTGACCAGCAGAGGGTTTTAGCTTTCATTAGTATTGAAATGATTACTGAATTTATTCACTGTAGGATTTCATTAATCTGAAATATGAGATGTTTAAAGTTTAGTTTTGTTACCGCTGAACAAATATTATATATACCATTCATATAGTAATCTATATTATATCAGACTCGGGGAGTAATAGCATGTGTGAACTTATTGTGTATCCAGTGTTATTTTTGTTATGTTGTAATCAGTATATTTTCATTTATAGTAATAATAATAATAATACAGAAGTGATACGAATATTGATGTCAAGAAGAAATGCCATGGTTGTCGTATTAGGAAAAAATGAACACACAGGTGCTATCTGACAGCAAAATGTCTAGTTTACTGGTTCTTAAGGAGTTTAGCTAAAGCAACCAGATTTTTAGAAATGAGAAATGATTTTTTTTGTTTGTTTTTTTTAAAGCTGACCAAACTGTGTTGCATCATTTGTGCAGTCATATCTATCATTCAGCCTTATTTTAATCTTTTCTGGCAAATACTTCCACATTTTTACCAAAAATTTAGGCTGTGAAATGAATTTATTTTAGTTTGCCAGCCAGTAGATCAATGCTCAGTGTTGGGAAGGTTACTTTGGAAATGTAATAGATTACAGAATACAAGTTACCCTATTTAAAATGAAATAAGTAGTCTAATCTATTTTGCTTACTTTATTAAAGGAATGTAACTGATTACATTTACTGTTAATCAGGGTTAACCTTACAGTAGTACTCGACACTGATTACTGTCAAGACTTTCAAAATCTTTCAGAATCAAGATTATTATCATTTCAAAGCACAACTACTACCAGGTCTTTAGCACATCTTTGTACTTTAAGATTGTTCTGAGGTTAAATACAGATTTAAAATCATAACAAGACGTAGTAAATATTAATAAAATAAGTATTCAACCCCCTTTGTAATCTTTATAAAACATTTTCATAAGTAACTGTAATTTAATTATACTCCCCCCCCCCCCCCCACAATAACGGTAACAGATTACAATTATATTTAATAATTACTTTACCTGACGCCATTACATGTAACTAGTTACTCCCCAACACTGTCAGTGCTGATGTTTAATTTTTTAATTCTGTAAACAATAAAGTACATTACAGGATAAGCACAGCAAAGCTTTATATTGATCACACTATCAAATAAGTACTTATTTAAAATTATATCTTTTATATTCAGTGTTTATCAGTGTTGTATATATATATATATATATATAAGAGCAATATTTTTTATTGTAAGCATGTTTTTAGCTCATAAAATGTGAACGATAATAAAAACATATGAACAAGTAAATCATACGTTTTTTCATTTGTCTATTTTGCGAAAATTATGTCGATATTGCTGGCTTACATCTGAATGTTTGTTTATATTTATTGTTAATTGTGATGAATAACTGCAGAACATGGCTGAGACATGAACACATTTCCAGCTCACACCCTCTCACCTCCCATTCACCCAGAAACGTGTGATCAAGCGTGATTCAATTAATTAATTTCAGCCGGCATGTTCAATACAGCCCATCTGTCACACATACTACCTACTTTCTTACACATGCTACATACTATAGTAGATTTTAGACAGATAAATTGTATTACGTGTGTAATGTGAGAGTCCATTTTAGAACTCCTTGCCTCCTCACCACACCCCTCCTCTTAGCGGCCCCCCATTGGCTGACCTAGTGAGGTTGCCATAGCGACGTTTTTTTCAGTGGAGCATGGATAATTAGCCAAACATCTCCTAACAGAGAACATCTTTTCACCGGGGGTGTTTATATACACCGATAGGGAATAAGACACAAGCATTCTGTTGTCACGACCTGTTTTAAAGTATCAGGAGAGTTTATGACAATCATAATAGCGAATTTTGTTCTGTAGAAGTAACATAAGCCGAAGGGTATTTAATATCAGGAAACAGTTTAAATATGCCTTTGCTATTTCTACGTTTTTATAAGTTTCCTGTTTCAAAACAAATCTCTCCAGGAGATTATAGCGTTAAGCTCATGTTTGGATGCACATAAACTAAAAGCATATTCAGATGATACTAAATCGCTTTTTAATCCTATTCGTTGTGACATCACCCGCTGCATTAAACATTTGTGTTTGTCTGCTTGTGTAATTGTGAGTAAGTTGGCTGTCATTTTATGCCATCTGCTTGAGGGGAGGATCACCTTTGGAACAGTCTTGCATGGCTAAATTATATTCTTTCTAGATTTAGACAATGCTGTGTAACTAGGGCTCAAAATAGGACCCTAATGCAGGATTTATCTCCCTGCACTATTCATTTTTGCCACCCTAGATCAGGCTGTGTTTGACATTTTTGCTTCGATGATTCTCTTTAGATTTTGTAATTGAAGCTTTACGATCATCATTATTGGTAGTGTTTGGTGCAGCACATGCAACAGACAAGGTAGTGCGTAAGGCTTTCATCTTCTTCAGACCCCAGGGGGGTGGCAGATCCATAAGCTAGGGACGGTTTCCATTAACAGTCGGCTGATCTTTGACTAATCACCCCGTGAAGCGGTGAAGTCCTCGTGTTTTTCCAGTTAAACAGTTTCACTGCCCTGGGCTCTGATTTGGACAAGAGAGCCTTGTTTGTGCTGTGTCTCTGTGAGGAGTTTGGCCTGTAAATATCCATCCTTTGTTTTTCTTTTTCCTTATGAGAAAACTGCAACCCCCTTCTACCTCTAATCACCTTGTGATGGATCTCTATAAACATCAGTTGCTATTAACTTGATTATACAATGCTAGGGACTAAAATGGCTGTAGCTGAAAGAACGTGAGAAAAAGAGATCCTTACGCACTGCTTTTAGCATTTCTTGCTATGTCACGACCATCAAAAAGCACAGCTGTGATGGACCTGAAAAGGCTTTCTTTTTTCCGACCCTCCCCTTCCTTGTTCTCTCTTTCCATCTGTACCACAATCCCTCTCTGTCTCATTCTCATTCTCGCTCTGTGCACCACTGTTCCTCCATTTTAGCCTTCATTCATTTGCTCAGCTATATTTTATAAAGGTTGACGATGATCCAGAGCCTCCCGCATTTAAATATCCTCGTAGACAACGTAACCCATTAGAAATGTTTCATTTGCATGCAGCAGCTGCATGGTTGCGTGGCGGGAATTCTATAGCATCTTCGCTTACAGCTCACTGACCAGGGAATGCTGACATTCATGAGGCTTGCTATTCAGGTCAGTGGGTTTTTCAGCCCAGCAGCATGGCACTGCAGAGGAACCTGGGGGTTGGGGGGAGCTGGGTCTTTATAGTGGAAAGCTCTGTAGGGTTCCACTTCTACTGTCTGTCCTCGAACCAAACAGTAACACAGTTACATAATGTCACTACAGAGGACACAGTCAGTCTCTCACAGCCTAATTCTGTCCTATGCAATCCATTCCCATATGATAAAGCAACCTGCAGCCGTTCTAGGTATAATCACATTTTATTGATTAAATAGGAAACATTGTGACATTAAGATAATCACACGCACTCATTCACATACGCATCAGTCATACACACAAAAATAGTCCTCTTTTAAACATGTGCATGTGATGGCAACTTTAAAACAAAACAAAAAATAACATAACATCACTGTCATCCATGAAAGTCTTAGCTTACCTATAACACCAACTGCCTGTGAAACATCACCTCTATTGTCCATAGACTTCTTTAACGCAGTCTCACACAATGTTCAGTGCAGGCAGAAAAAAAAAATCCACAGAGTTAGATCCATATGCCTCACGGTTCTTTGATGACATGTTACATACACATTTGTTACAGCTGACAGGCACTGTGTGACTTAACACAGTGTTTAAAAAAACTGAGAAATGGATATCGGTAGGGAGAGAAAAAGGAATGAGATGGTTCATCTTGAAAAAGTAGGGCATGCGTTCTGCTACATACATTCAAAAGATACTGTTGAATATCCTGTCTTGGCATGAACTGTACAGGTAAGAGTTTCTGTTTGTTTGCATACAACACAAGGGAGCTCCAAGAAGACTAACATTGATCCACAAAGTTCACTTGAAAAAGAAAAAAATTTGAAAAAGACACCAGACAAAAAATTCTAAAAAAGAAGGCCAAGTAACAAAGGCTACAAAGATCCCTCCATTGCTCTGTAACAAAACATTTTTTTTCTGTTTGGCAGGCATGATGATAAGAAAAAAGCACCTTTGTTATGATACTGGGCTCCTCTGGTGTTGTAGACCTGGATGAAAACCATAAGACTCAGTGTTGAATTGATTGTTTCTTCTCTGAGGCTTTTAATTACCACAAAAGACCATTACGCACTATTACGATGCCGGAGATAATGGACGGATACATTGCTTGTTTCTTCAGAGAAGGTCTACATGGCTTTGGATTCCAGGTGAGGGCTCTTGTGCTTTAGTGCCTGCCATTTAATTTGCATGTTTGGTTGCCATAGGGATCACTTAGACAGGGCCTGTGAGTGTGATGTCTATTCCTGGTCGCACGCAGAGTTGAATCCACAGCATCAGTCTGTTCAAGAGTGATGAGAATAAAAACACCCAGCTGATAAAAGAATTGCGTGATTGACACCAGTGTGTAAATTAGTTAAAATAACGGTAACAATCCAGTTGTTCCTGTGCTGCTAAAAGGCGTAAACCAGGCGCAGTGATGCCTGATCGAATATCAAAAATTAAATCTTGAGAAAACTGTTGCCAGTGGAATGTTTCAGGATTTTTGCCATAGACAGAATTGGTATATCAGTTATTTTCGAGTAGCTGCAGCTGTTGGTGCAGGCTTATTGCTGGTCCGACGAACGGGCATTTTGGACACCGGTATCTTGGAACGTGTGGCTTCTGCCCTCCCCTGTACAGAATGGTAGGTTGCAGTAGATCCGTGTTTGATTGGGATCTTGGACTCCCTGGTTAAGCTTGTGGCACCAGCTGCAGGACGTGCTGATGTCTGGAGACCAAGTTTTCCATCGAGAATGTCTTCTTGGCTTGGGGTGATAGCCCCTGATTCTGTGGAGACATCACTGAGGGCCTCCTTGCTGCTACTTTCCCGTGAGAGAGTGAATGGGATCTCCTCTTCGTGTACTGGTGTTGGTAAATTGGAATGGTCCTCATCTCCATTGGGCTGGGAATCTCGATGATGTAGCTTAGGAGGTCTGCCTCCACCACTAACAGGGATCTTACTCAGAGTTGTGGGCTTCGCTGCAGGGCCCCTTTTTACTGCCTTGCTGATGCTTTGAGCAGCCAATGAGTCTCTATTGTCAGCTCCTTCTTGTCTTACCAGGTCCTCCCTTAAATCTATCCCAGCATCATCATCCAATATTTTAGAAGAAATGAAGGATGGAGTAATACCAGACGGAGACTTTAGGGCAGGAACTTGTGGCGCAGAGGTAACTGTGGGTGATTTTGCGGTGGCAGAGGAAGAGGTAAAAACGGGAGGCTTAGCAACAGAAGTCAGTTCAGAGATGGATGGTTTCCTTACAGACGCTGTGCCAGATTGGGAGCTAGGTTTTGAAGTTTGTCCTGTGGGTTGTTTTGTCTCAAGCTTGGCAATCGGAGCAGTGTTTCGGCTTGTCGATAATCCAAATGTTGTTACAAGTTTTGGTCTTGGTGTTGGTGCAGGAGCTGGGGTAGGTTTACCAAAAGGTGGTGGATAAGGGGTGTATTTGGTCGCAGAGGTAGACATAGTATGTTTGGATTCTTGAGTAACGGTCGGAGTGGGTTTTGTTGCAGGAGCTGGGACTTGGGTAGGTTTAGGTACAGGGGTCGGGGCAGGTTCAACTTTAGGAACTAAGGCAGGTTCAGGGATAGACCTAATTGTGTGTGAGACTTCAGAAGGAGGGGTAGAGATAGATGGAGGAATAGGTGTAGAGCTTGGAATAGGTTTCATAATTGGGGCAGCTGTGGAGCTAGCTATTGTGTCAGGTTTGATTTCAGGGCTAGATTTAGGGGACAGGACAGGTTTAGCTGGGGAAGTGGTAGATTTGATTGTGGGGCTTGATATAGGGCTTGGGGCAGGTTTTGTAATGGAGGCTGATGTAGGGGTTGGGGTAACTGGAGTAGTTCTTGCAGATGCTGTTGCTTGAGGTGTTTGTATAGGTGTTGGTGTTGGGGTAGGCTGGGTTATAGGGATAGCTGATGGCATAGGGGTGGGTTTGGAGAAAGGGCTGGAAGTCGGGGTAGGGATAATAGGGCCAGTAGGCGTAGATGGTGACATTTTGGTCACCGGAGAGGATGTTGAGGTAACTGCATGTTTTGTTAAAGGGCTGGGAATAGGTTTGGTGGTGGTAGGTGACGGGGTGGGTTTGGTTGCTAAAGTAGGGGAAGGTTTGGAGGAGATGGTTGGGCTAAGAGTGGAAGTAGGTGAAGGGCTAGGCTTTGATCTGGTAGAAGTTGTAGAAGATGAAGTCTTCTCTGAACTATCCACTTTCAGCGTTTTAGGTGCTCCCTCCATTCGACAGCTAGCTTTGACCCATTCTGCCTCTACATCTGCTACAATATCTCCACATGCTGTCAGTGAATCAAAGCTTAAAATTGACGAGATATCTCCGAGCAGCGTGCTCAAGCGTTCATTTGCTGGAGGTTTGCTTGCCCCGCTCACCTTTGCAGAGTCCTCAGATGATGCAGGGCCCTCTTGTGGTGTAGGCTTTTCCTCTGTCCCCTCCACAGAGCGAGCTGGAGGCCCAGGTGTCAGCGTGAGACTCTCCTTTATGATCTCAACACTGTTGGAGCGGGAAGCTAGGAGGGGAGGGCCAGGTTCACCCTCCTCGTCATCCTCTTTCTCCTTACCACGCCAGCGCACTGTACCAAACAATCCCTTCAGGCCCTTCCGTTGCCGTCCGGGTCTCTGAGACTCGGTCTGAGCTTGCCGTTCTCCCGTCAGTCCCCGTCTGCCTTTGCGAAGCATATTTAGGAAGCTCAGAGACTTAGCAGAGGTGAGGGAAGAGATGGACTGCCTCGTAGGAGTAGTTTCTGAATTCATGTTCCCACCTGTGAACTCCTCCATCGGAGCATCATCCTGTTGACTCTCATCCTCCTGGTCAAGATCCACCTGCTCTGCCTCTGCTTCTGGGGCTGTAGGCTCATTTAATCCATCCACGGTTTTGCTTCTTGATGGCGGTGATTTAGGGCCTCCATCTCCTTTCCCACGTATGGAGAAGATGCTAGCGACGCTGCTCCCAGGTTTCCGCTTGCCGAACAGTTTGAAGGCTTTTCTTATTTTACCTGGAGGCTGAGGGTCACATGGCGGTGGTTCACAGCTCTCAGACTGTGCATCCATATTCCAGCTCCACTGCAGTGTCTCTTTACCTTCGTCTCGACGTCTCGGTCTACGCTCACACTCTCTCTCTTTGTAACCTCACGCTCAGATGAATGAAACACAACTCTATTAAGAATAAATAAATAAATTACCTTTTCCCTTTTATATCTCTGTATACTGTTTTTGCAAGCAATGTGCATATATCTCCGTCTCCACTCTCTTTCCTTCCCACTGTCTTTTGCTCTTTTTTAAGCGCTCCCTCTTTCTCTCTCTCTCTCTGCTGTTCCTCCCTCCCTAGCCTCCGCCCTCCCTCTCCCTCTCTTTCTCTCTGCTCCTCTCCTCTGGCTGCTCCAGCCGGTCGCCATGGCAACTGAGGGTCTAAGCAGCTTTCGTCAGCAATGGAGCGGAGCCAGGGGCTGTCATCATCCTACCCTCTTTCCTTCTTTCTCTCTCTCCCCGTCCACTCCCTGTTTTCATCCAACTAAGTGTTCCCATCTCTCACATCCCAGTTACTCATCCAGATTTATCCTTCCTATTATTTGTGACCGAGTTCTCTTCATATCAGCATCACTGCTGCATATGGAACAAAGGACAACATGGCCAGCAACTGGCTTGGTTCACGGCATCCCTACTGGGATAGATTTACAAACAAACAACTCAAAATATCAATCTGATTTGAATGTTACCCCTTCAAGCCGTGTAATGAATTTATGTACATCAGAGGGAGGACATATTGAAGGGATGTTGAAATTTTGTAATTAATATAGCTATGATTGGTATGAATTGCCAAGTCGTAAACATTCTCCACATCATTTCCTTGACTTTCCCCATCTCTTATCATCTCACATGCACTGTGTTTCTCTAATAATCTTCATTCTCTCCTTCTGCCCCTCCCTCTCAACCACCCACAATCTCTCTCTCTCTCCCACACGCACACACACGTAATTCCTGTAGGACATAAGTACATGCTCTACATTATGTGCATGTAGCCCCTCCTTTTGCTTAGCTGTGTCACACCTATTTCTCTAGGGTCTTATTGACACAAGGATTCCAGTCATTAGAACTCATTTTTTTCATCATGAATCTGACCCATCTTTCCTATCCAGTATTTCCATCTTTCTGCATCTTGCTGTCTTTCATGATCTGCCCATTTTTTCAAAGTAGTTCTCTCTCCCCATTTGTCTCTCTTTTTCCATTTATGTATGAGATTACATCTCACACCAATCTCTCTTTACTTGCACATCCATTTTGTTGATGTATATCTTGAGTTTTCAGCTAAATGGATTTAATATGCACATTACAAATATAATACATAAATAAAGTATTATATCTAGGCAAAATAAGTGCTAAAATTTCAATTTATAACCATCTTTATATATGTTTTTAGAAAGCCCATGTTTCAGAAAATCAGAAATACATTAAATATTTAGTCATTTAGCAGACATTTAGTTATTTAACAGACACTTTTATCCTTACAAATGATGACAATGGAAGCAAAGAAAAAAAAAATGCAGTAATATGCAAGTGCTACATAGTAAATACATAGTAATTATTTTAAAATGTTTATTTTCATAAACAAGAATCGTCTATAAGCAATTCGTAACACTGCCTACATTTTTTAGCTTAAATTCTATGAATATGAAATATTAAAATGTAAAAAAACAAACTTCTAAAGACTTTCAGTTTCATGCATTTTATCATTATTTGGTATATCTCATTTTCCCCTCCCACTCACTGTACTGCTGTATAATGTCTTTCCATTTCATTTAACTATACTTTGTTCTGAATAAAAATACAGTAGTTACAATGGAAATAAGTTTTTGTCTTATCTTGTGTAGGTCACCAAGTGCGTCAGGACTGTCACTAGTTTCCCCTCAAAAGTAGTTAGGTGCATGACACTTGGTCTGCTTCTGTACATGTACATCTCCTTTTCTGTTCTTATCTGCTCAGTATTCTCTCTTTTAAAACAGGCCGCTTTCCTCCTTCCTTCACCCCATCACAACGAAACAATGAATTCATTCATCGTTAAGTGGTGCTTTCGTTGGGGCTCACTAAATGGGGCGACTCGCCAGACAGAACAACACATTTCTCTGTCCTGAGACAAAAACACCAATGGTTATAAAAAAAGAGTGATAGGCTAGAACAAATGCTGGAAGAGATAAACCACCCACGAATGTGCCACTTAATTGAATAATCTTCTTGAAACATTTGTCAATTCGGTTTAAGTTTATTTTTCTACTATTAAAGGAGCCTCAAAAATCATGAAATTGCAAATTTTCTATTGTGACGTACATTAGAGTGAAATTATCGAATAAGTAAGATGGGCTTGGTGCTATCTGTCGTTTGTTGATCTAAATGGGTTAAGTGAACAAAAATGAACAGAGAAGTCTGGCATATTACCAGGGAGAAGTCTGTTATTTTATGGAAGATAAAGATAAAACATTTTTTAAGAAGTAGTTTACCAAAAGAAAACAAAAAACCTTTGATGACTAGATGAGTTTGTTCGCTTATGAGAATATGAAATTTAACATCATATCATTTGCTATTGATTCTCTGCAGTGAGTGGGTGAGAATGTCAGAATGACGATTCACACAGCTACTAAAAACATCACAGTAATCCACAATTAATCAGAATTTGTATTTGTGCATACTTCTGATTCAGTTTTTCACTGAAGAAAGCAATATTATGGACATAGATGACTTGTAATTTAGCTGGAAGCAATAGTTTAAAAGTGTTAACCTAATAATGAATGTTTTCATTCTTGTTCTGACGGCACCCATTCACTGCAGAGGATCAACTGGTAATTTTTGGGTCAAATATTTATTCAGTAAAAACTATTAAGTCAGTTGATGGTTGACACCAAGCATGAGGTATGAGGAAGCAGTTTTTACTTAATTTATAGCTAGACACTACTGATATATCAGCTGTGTCACATTATTAGAGGCTCAAGACTGTTTTTAAGTTTATCATTTGAAATAAATCTGCTGATTATAACTCTGCTTACAAAAGAGACTCATTATATCAATACTTAAAGCTGTGAGTGAGTGTGTGTGTGAGAGTATTTTATCAAGAGCAAGAGTTCTAAATCAGGCTCAGCACAAGATCTCCTTATCACACGTGAACAGACAATTTGTTCTTTGTTCCATGTTTAGTTGGTCCTCTGACGAACTCACTTCTGAAACCTCCTGAGAAGAGGAACAGAGGTGGAGAGAGAGGACCAGAGGGGTCTGTTCTCTACAGAATAGAGAAATGAAACACATCTGGCAATAAAGCCTACAAATAAACCGACTTACCATCCGGCCCACCAAGCCAGCAAACTGACAATGAATCAAATTATGCTCCAATGAAAAGTAACAAATTGATAAAGGAGTTAACTCATTAAATAAACCTAGCTGGACGATACAAATCCACCCAGACTGTAATATTGATTTATTTTGTCCGTCCCACGCTCAAGTCCTCTCACCTCTTCATGTCTGGATGGCAGACGAACAGTGACGCTGCTTCCCTCTGCTGACGGAATGCCGAATCTCAAATGAAATCTCAGGATTAAAACAATAGCTGTAACACTGATGACAAATATGAATTGAAATAGTGATAGATCAGGGATCGATGAAATAACGTTAATAAAAATGCTAGTCAAATTCCTCGTGTATGTAAACATACTTGGTAAAAGCTCTTTTTGACCTTACTTCAACACCAGAATGTAACATCAATGACATAGGCCTATGTAAATTAACCAAATAAAAGCGGGATGATAAAGGCATATTAATAAACTTTAAATATGGGGTGCACATTTAAATTGAAATACATGAAAGACAAAATGTATTTTAAATGCATTAAAAATATATATATTTTAGTGTATGTTCAAAAATAATCAAAAATAGACCAAAAAGAGGCTATTTGTTATAAATACATCTACATATGCCTAAAATATTTACTCAAATATATGCTGATTAAGAAAATACATTCACACAGAGTAGCCTATATTTGACATTTTAAACACTTATTTGTGAACATAAATGTCCTTCTTAACAAAAAATAAATACAATTTAATATAAATAAGCATGGAGCAAAGTCTACTTAACAATTAAAAAAAACATGATATTAAGACACACACATATATATATACATACATAAAATAAACACTGTTAATTTATTATAAAACTATAAGATTGGAAATCTATTTTCTAGCCCCTATTATTGAGCTTTGCAGTGTACAAAATATATTTGGCATACAGGCTATTTAAAACATGTTTGACCAGAAAAAAAGACGTATGAATAGTGAATAGTCTTTTAAACCCTCATGCCGTTGAAACAACAAAAGTAACTAGATAAAAAAGTTTGTTTAGACAAACTTTAAGTTGGCTTGAGAAAGCCGGAGATAGAAGTTTGAAAAAGTTT
>JAUMHE010000059.1:11713731-11750541 GCA_032359235.1 Enteromius mattozi
TACGCAGGACTTAAAACGCATTTTACGTCCAGACTAGTCTTACGACCGGGCGTACGTCCAGCTGGTGCAACCGGCCCCCTATGTGTAAAAAAAAATTGCATACCTTCAGAAAGACCGAATCCAAAAAATTATGAAAACACAAAATTTTATTCCACTGAGATGAAGGGAAAAAAAATTTCGTTAAAAAAAAAAAAGTTGATTAGGGTCATACTGACCCCAAAGCCCTTATAAGGGTTAAATTATTGTACTGCCTGAAGCAGCGGGCTCAAAACAACCTGCTAACCCTCACAAAAGACGAATAGTGGGGTGGAAGAGGTCAACTTTCTTAAAGTGTAAGTGTGCATTTGTTGCTGACGTGGGCAAATATCCAAGGTTACCAAAAAGACGGGTGCATCACAGCACAATGACTCCCTTTTCTGCCACTGATGGGTGACTCATAGTCAGCCTCATCCTGTGCGACTCATAAACAACTCAACATGACCTCTTTGGCTCTCTTAATGTGCGCGGGTGTTTGTACGTGTGTCATACGTGTGCCTGTTTGTGTCTGCTTTTTGAAACATTTATGAAAACATTTGTTTGGTTCAGAGTAATATTTCTTGCCTTAAGTGCAACAGCCTGCTAGATTTTTTTTAATGGATGTTGTTTTAAACAAATATTTTAAAAATATATCTGTTTTTCTAGCATATGTATGAAGCTTTATTTTGTCATTTCTCTGAAACAAAATGACACATATTTTCATAAGCACTCACATCACTGGGACTCAGAGTTCCCAGCTCTCCGTCCTGCTCAGAGTCTTTGCCCGATTCACTGCCTGTCGGACGAGAAGTGCCCGGATGCCCGGTGGGACGTATCCAGATCTCCATACGGGTGGCGTCCTCACCACGTCGCCCACCTACATGTCCTCGGGGACCACGGGTACCTCCATCTGCTTCCTGCTTCCGTCTACGTTCAATCTGGTCAGCCTTGGTTAGGAGAACAGAATAAATAAAACACTAATAACATTGACATTTTTCAGCTGCACACCCAGTATTGTTTAATATTTCCATTACTGTTTAAATTGAATTCAATCGAAGTTGTATTATTCTGCATAGAAGCATCATTAAAGTGCATACCTTGCGCTTGGCTTCCTCGAACAGACTCATCAGACTCTCCTTGGCTGTGAGGATTGGGTTACTGGCAGCTAGACTACGCATGTAATAGTATACAGCATCCAGCTTTCGCTTCTAAATGAGAGATTAGAGGAGAAAGAACAAATGTACATTTAATTTTAGTAGTCATATATCAAACAAGCCACTCATTATAAACCTCAACCTCATAATAATACAAATATATATTTTGAATGTCAGTGCAATGAACAAGTCTTAACATTTTTTATTAAAATGTTAATATTCTAACCCTTAATCTAATAAAAATTCTGTTACGTTGAATTCTCACCGTGTAAACTGCTAGCAGGGCCAGCTGGTTGTAGGGCCTTCCATTTTTTGGAGCAATCTGCTGAGCTTTTAGATACCAACTGCACATGAGAAGAAAAAAATTCCTACTGAAAAAAACTGATGTCTTTGCCATCAGTAAATTGGTGAAAAAAATATTCATGCTGTGCTAATTCATTATATACACTATGATATAAACAGAAGCACAAGTATGCATACTGAAATAGCATACTATACTATAAAACACACTTTTTCTGTTTCTGTGTCCATGACAGAATTACCTGCGCGCCTTTCCGTAGTTAGCAGAGTCACTAGCCTGTTCACGATATCGTGCGATATCCCCCTGACAGATCATGCAGCGCTGGGCACTGATCAGAGCATACTTCACCTGCAAAAATGTAAAGTAGATCCACACTTGTTAAATGTGCTCAATAATAGTAGATCTAACTATAAAGGGCCTGTTACAACTAAATCTTAAAGACAAGAAAACCACTACAATTAGAAGTTGCAGGGCTTTGTTGCAGCTGGATACAAACACATAAGTAATTCATCACATGAGAGTGTTAAAAAAAACCAAGGAGCATACCGTCTTGCGTAGAGGTCTTGCTCTTATAGCCATACAGTCCATATAGTCCTCCAGCTTGAATTGAAAAACGGTCTGCAACTTCTGTAGCAGCGAATCAAAGAATACTGCCCCCTAGAACAAAGAAATAAACACTGTATCTAAACACACAGGCGAAAAAATTTATATTGCAGAATGATGGAAAAGTTTTTACTATTTTATTCTTCCATAAAGACCAGTGAATATTTAAACAATTTTGTATGTAAAGCCAAAGCAGTTTTTGTAAGTCGCTCTGGATAAGAGCATCTAAACCTAACTTTTTCAAATGTTTAGGTTTGGTAAGACTATCCTCACTCACATTGACAAAAACTTTCATAAAAAGGATTTAAATCACTGTGCATATCTACCTCTTCCAGTAAGGTCATGAGCATGGTTTTTATCTGTGGGGCTGTGTCTGATGCCTGGTCCTTTAGTAGCTGCCTAAACCTCTCTATCACCTGGTAAAACACATTCTTCCACAGAGCCTGATCCAGGTTTTGAGAGTCAGAGAACTCTATGTCTGTCAAAATCACCCGCTCATACAATGTCAGTAGTTCAGCTCTGCAGAAACAACAGAAGATAGAGAAAAAGTTCAACAAAGTTCATTATTACTAACTGTAAAACTCTAATGAAACAAATCTTTCCCATGCAAAACATTCAACATTAAATACAAACCTGAGCTGGGCCATTCTCTCCAGTCCCTCCTGGCTCAATCGTTCCCGGGACAGCAGATTACTGAGCTGGAGTTCCTGACTGTCAGCCAGCCGAAGCAATTTTCCCAGCTCTCCTCTGGTCTGCACCTCTGCCTCTTCTGGAGTCAGACCAGATCCAGCTGGAGATGGATAACTTGCTCCACCTTGCCCGTAGGGTCCATAAAAAGGTGGCATAGAGGCAGAATACATCCCATTGGATCCAGGAATTTGGTAGGGAATGTGATATGGGTAAGGATAGCGTGGCGGGGTGTTTGGGGAATTGGTTGATAGTGGATAGCAGTAAGGATTGTCGGAATTCTGAAATTTGTAGTAAGCCATGGCAGTGGCTTGCTGGTTTTGAAAAAACTCTCCTTGCCGGACCGGAGGACTTCCTGTAGTCTCGTCATCTGTGTCCAGAAAGTGCAGCGGCCCACATCCACCCTGCTGCAAGTACAAAGCCTGTTGAAGAGATGCATGCTGGGATTGTTGGCTTGACACAAGTGCTGGTTTCTTATCCGGGTTATTTGGGTCCCAAAGGCGTCTTGTCCCTCCTCCACGGCCGCCTCTTCCTCGGCCAAGACCCATTCCTCCTCTCATTGCTCCAAGCTGAGGCCCTGGCTCAGGGGTCAAAGTTAGATCAGTGTGGGCAGGAAGCACCAGGATACCCCTCCCACGACCTCTAGGGTTTTTTCTGCTCGCTTGCGCCTCGCTTGAATGCTTGTCTAAAGAAACTCTCAAAATTCCTCCTCGACCGCTAGATGCAGGCGCTCTTTGCCCTCTTCCGCCCCCTTCAGGACCTTTGTGGGTGCTCTTGGCTTCGTCAGCAACTCTGCCTCTTCTACCTTCTCTCTCCCACACCTCGTTTTCCTCCAGCGAGTCTGTGGAGGACAATGTCCGTGCCGTCCGTCTCCTTGGGCGGCCCTGGCTCCCTCGAACGAACTCTTTCTGTACAGCAGTCCTCTCTCCTGGCCGTGCCGCCAACTGCTGGCCCTCCCCTCGAAGTCTCTCAGCTTCAGCCAGACCGTCCATACTGGTCCCGCTACTGGCCGAACTCGTGCTGTAGGTGCGGTTTCGAGGACGCCGGATGTCGGACTGAGAGTAGCGCTTGGAGGCAGAGTTGACCCGGTTTGAATCAGTTCTCTCAGATGGTCTCCCTTTCTCTTTTGGCCTGTTCCCTTGTTGTTTTTCATGGTTCATGTTCTGGTCACGGCTCATCTCTTTTCCGCCAACATTTCTCTGCTTTTTTCCTTCAGGCTGATCTGCTTCTGAGCCTTTTCCTCCTCCTTCCACTTCCCCTTTCTTGGCAAAGCCCTGGTTGCTACCTTTTTCCCTTCCTGCTCTGGATTTTCCATTACCTCTCTCCTTTTTTTTGTCTTCTCCAGTCACTTCATTCCCTCCACCTGCTTGGATTCTTCGCCCTTCCCCACTAGGTTTTCTCCGTTTTGTACCATCCTGCCCAGCTCCATCTTTGCTTTCTTCCGACCCTAAATGGAGACTGCTGACTTTACCTGTGATACTCTCGACATTATTCTCATTTTTGTTTGCATAAGGGGAGTCTGCAGTTCCCTTTGATTCTTGCTTTTTCCTGCCATCTTTCCCTCGCCTGTTTCTACGCTTTTCCTCCTTCTCACACT
Source organism: Enteromius mattozi (assembly GCA_032359235.1). Lineage (NCBI taxonomy): Eukaryota > Metazoa > Chordata > Actinopteri > Cypriniformes > Cyprinidae > Enteromius > Enteromius mattozi. The sequence continues at coordinate 11,718,089 of JAUMHE010000059.1, forward strand.
TAATAGTTGTTTCAGCAGACTTCCCACTCACTTCTTCCTCCTCTTCTCTTCTTTGATCCCCATCTAATTCTTTGTTCCCCCCAGTCTCTTTGTGTACTTGAGACCTTCGGCCCCCTGGCTGATATATCTCACGGTCAGGTTTACGCATCTTTCGTGACTGCTTCGGTGATCTTTGTGTACCAGCACCTTCAATGCTTTTAACAGCATTTTCATCAAGTTGAAGGTTATTGCCTACATGTCCTTTAGTGTTATGATTTGCTTCAGCCTGGCTGTGATCATTTGGAAACTCTCCAGTGCTTACATGAGAGCATCCAGGACTGGCAGGTGAGCCGTCAGGCATTTTGGTATCATTACCAAAAACACAATCGTCTGGTGGGTGCATGGGGTCTGAGCCGGCTCCTTCTGCGCTGTCCTTACGTCTGCGTGGATGGGCAGCACCAGGTTTGTACCTCTGCAAGTCTGGACGTTTGCAGTCTCGTTGCCGGTGCTTCTTGCCCTCCTCTCGCAATTCTAAAAAAAAGATGACAAAAACAGAAAACAAATATTTTATTGCCTGAAGAATACATTAGGGCAGTTCATAAACTCCCATTGCCCACAATATTCACAAGGCCCATGGATAAGGATTAAGGACCACATTTTTTATAAAACATTTCTTTACTCACAAAATTTCTGCCTGATATAATATTGTTATTATGTTATAAGATTTCATTAATTTCCCATTACTTGAAGTTTAGAAATCACACTTTTAAAATTAGACTAGCTTAAATATCTAGGTTGTCCAAAAATGTGAGAATATGCAAATTATTTAAACTGCTTTATGATAATCACTAAAATGAAATCATTTCTATAAATTATTTCCTGAGAAATAAATAAATGGCTACACACACGCACTGTACAAAAACTGGACCAAGCTTAATGATGTTATGTTTTAGAAATGTATTAACAATCATTATATGCAGATTATGCACTTCTTTATAAATGAGGCTCCTAGTTCCTGAAAGCAAAAAAAGGCAAGGAACATATTAAAAAGATAAACTGAAATAACAAATATCTTGATTTCTCAGATCTTTTGGCTTATTTCAATTTTATTTCCTAATTTTAAATCATTTTAAGGCATCATGAGGCCACCTAGTGGACCCCAGCCCACTACCTGAAAAATGCTGGATTAGGGAAATTTTTGTAAATGTGTTGTTTATACTACTCTTTAAAAAACAGAAATATATCACAACATACAATGCTTTTGTTGGTAAATATCCAAGACCAAATTGCTGTTGCTATGGCATTGGAGGAAAATAACCTGTTGCATGTGCACTGTAACGAGCTAACCCAGCAATATACATTGACTACAAACACATGAATAGCAATAATTAAGATACGACATAAAGTCATAGCGTTGGCGTTGGATATGAGCGTATTTATAAACTCTTCATTTGAAAAAAAATAAGTTATCCTATTCAAGAAGTTGCCGCCTTCACTAACCAGTATACCAGTTAGCGTTACACTTACTTCTTCAAACAAATAAAAAAGCGTTTCACTTATATGTGTGCTTTAAGTTACATGGCGACATTATTGTACTATAATTTTGCGTCAAATGCAGCAAAAACACAGATATGTTAAATGCTTTCAAAACAAGCGCCGTTTAACCCACATGAGCGACGACTGTTGTTGACTGTTATGCTAGCTAGCTATTAGCAAACTGAACTAACTTTAACGTAACATGTCATAATAAAGCTTGCCTTAGACTGCTACCTTTCTTACATTGTTATAAACATTTAGAGAGCTCCTAACCTTTTATACTGTCGCTGTGTGTGGTGAAATTCGACGCTTCTGCTCGTAGCTCCTCGGCTGAAATTCGTACTCTTTCCAGCTCGTCCGCCATTTTCGTCGGAACCAAACACAAACAAACGGCGACTTGGTAGGGCCAAAAAGCCAAAATGCGTTAAAAAAAATCCCGTCATAATGCGGAGTATGGTTTTCTTGTAACATATCATATTTACAACAAAGAAGAGAAGCAAAAGAACCAAGCACAACACAAAAAAATATTACAATAAATGTTAAAACTTTTTTTAAACCGACAGTTAACCCAAAAATGAAACTTCTGTTATAATTTACTCACCCTTAAGTCACTCGCAACCCGTACAAGTTTCTTCTGTCGAGCATAAAAATTTAAATGTACAAATAACCAAATCTTTTTTATTGTCGTAAAACTGAAAGATTTAGTCTAACTAACAAACAATGACTTGGTTTTAAGGAACTTGCATTTATGAATAGGCTAGGACATACCATAAAAAAACAACAATAAAAAAACCCCCATATTTCTTCACATTTCATTATTATTTGTATCCTCTTCAATCTAAATAATGAAGAAAAAAACTTCTTAAATGTGATTTTTAATGATTTCTAATAATCAAATATTATAATCAATAAGAAATATAAAAACCCATTTGACAAATCTTACAGGCTTACGTAATTATTAGGCCTATAGGTTACATTCATTTTAAAACAAATGAATTGTATAGTTTTATTTTAACATTAAAAACAAAAAATATTATGGGTGTATAATTGCAAGATTATAGGCTGTTAAAATTGCTCTCAACCATAAATTAGCCTGCTCTCTCTCTCACTTAGAAACCTTCTTAGAAACGTCTGCTTATGCTAATTACATGAACTGCCAGAGTACAACTAATTAAAATGTACAAATAACCAAATCAATTTTTTTTTTCATTTTTTAAAATAACATTTATGCTACAGCAATTCCAGAATTATTTTTGAAAAACTAACAATGACTGTTTTAAGGAACTTACATTTATGAACAGGCTATACTATACTATTTCAACTCAACTCAAAAAAAAGTATACATATTCAATTTAATTAAAAAATCTAATTAAATGTGATTTTTAATCATTTCTAAAAATCAAATGGTAAAATAAGAAATATAAGAATCCATTTAACAAATCATAAAAGTTTACCTAATTATTATACGTTCATTTTTATAAATTAAAAAATGTTATAGTTTTATTTTAACATCAACAAGAAAAATATTATGGGTGTATAATTACAAGATGGAATAGCTGTTAAAATTGCTCTCAACCTGACTTTAATTAGCCTGCTCTCTCTTTCTCTCTATCACTGAGAACCCTTACAGCATGAGCAAAATGACTTTTGGCTAATTACATAAATTGCCAGAATACGGTACATTATTTTGAGTGCTTGAGGAAAGAATCAACTAGCGTGACACTCCTCTCTGGATTTACATTTTTAAGGTTTTGTTTTCACTTGAAAGAGTCTGGACTATTAACAGCTCCAATAAAAGGGCATCATAAATCAGTTTACAAAAACTGGAAACACATCACAACCAGCAATAATTTAGTTCTATCAAGCGATCAAGTCCTGATGGCAAATTATTGAAATGAATGAAATCTCTCCCTGTCAGCCATCACCCACTACATCTCTCTCTTTCTCTCAAGGGATGACAGGGTTCAGTGAGAACAGAGAGGTGGGTACTATGAGTCATCCTTGTGAGTCATGTGCTTTGTGTTCATGTGTGTGTATGAATGGGAAAAGTGCAGAAATTTCATGGCAATTAAAAAGAAATGGAAAATAAAAATCCCTGAACATGTTAAAATACAAAATTAGTAGAGAATACACCCCTCTGTTGCAAAAAAAAGAAAAAGTATTTTATATCTCAACACGTATGGCGTTTTTGACAAATTTTAAGTGCAGTTCTTCCGAATGGCCACAGGTGTCAGTGTTGTTATATTTTCAAGAGCAACCTCAAGGACATTCATTAGAAATTTCTCTGCATAGTTTTGTTTTTTATTTCTCTTCTGCTTGACTGGAATATGCATTTGTCTTATTCCAGATATAAAACCTTGAAATGCATCACACTCTTTGAAAAGAAAAAACTTGTACAGGGCAGGTTTGACAATTAAAAAAACTTGTCGAGACAAAGAAAGTGTCTTAGTGGCTTTGTTAAAATGCGTTTCAAGAGGTCAGTTTTTCATAATTTTAATCACTGTTCTCATTTCTTAGAAATTATGCACATGCATGTATCAGTAAAACTAATACCAGTTTATTCCTTGTAAATGAAACTGACCTTTTCTGAGGCAAGTAGGAGGAAAAAAGCATCAGGAGATTGAAAAATATACAGAGAGAATGAAAGAGGGAGAGAAAGAGAAAACGTGGAAGGACACAAGAGAGTCAATCAGCTCTCACTGATGTTGGAGTAAACATCTCCATTTCCCTAGCAACATGGCATCGGCCAGGCATTTAAAGGGACAGGAGCCTAATTCACCTTTTGTCTGAATTTCTTATTTATGGAAGTGTTTCCTGTCAGCTCCACGGGGCGTAACAACACCTCCCCTATCACACACGTATGTCGTTCAGATGTCATTTAAAGGTGTGCGTTTTCATCTGGAAGAATTTTTTTCAAATGTGCAATATGTATCTAAAACATTGGAATCATTTATGATTTACAGTGTATGTGATTTTATTTTTTCACTCTCAGAAAGAAGTACAAAAACTGTCACTAGGATGGTACCTTTTCAAAATGTACACTTTTGTACCTTCTTTAACCCTAAAAGGTGCATTTAAATATATTAAAGGCACATCTTAATAACATATATGGACATTTTAAAAGTGAACCAGCCCAGTGACTGACAATTTGAAGGTGTCATGTACAGTAGCTTAGTAATCTTTCATTACTACTGTAAATATTGATGTACCATGTAAATTTACAGGGTACTCTAATTAATACAAATTTATAAACATGTCTTGTTTCAAAGCACTATAATAACATGCATAATGCATAATGCATACTGCATACTACTACAAACAAAGGTTCCATAAGATGCCATACAAGAACCTTTTAGTGAACAGTTCTTAAAAGAACCAAATTTTCTAACGTGAAGAACATTTAAAAAAATTAAAAGAACCTTTGCTCACTAAAGAACCTTTTATCAAATGGAAAGGTTCCATGAATGTTCCAGGTTCTTCATGGAACTGTAGACGGAAAAGAAGAACCATTATTTTTGGTGCCATGTCCAAAAATCTTTTTAATCGTTTTAATACTTAATACTGATGAATTGATGAACACTGGAAACTGCCACTGATGTTTCATTGCTGCACTATGCTGCAGGTAAAGTAATACTGAGGGACAGAAGTGAGGGAGGAGGGGGGAGATGAGATATCGAGGCGGGAGGAGGGAGAACGAGAGCAGAGAAAAGACTCAGAATACAGATGAGCAGAGCGGAGGTGGGAAAGGCAGGGAGTTTTCTGCAGGTGAATTCACAACACCAGGGGGTTTTTCCTGCCCCCTCATTTATCCATCCCTCTCCCTCTCTCTCACACACTACTGTTCTCTCCCCCGCTCTCCCTTGGGATGTAAAGGGGAGGTGGGTGATCGGCTGAAGGCAACTTTTTAAAAGTAATGAGAGAAGAGGTGGATGATGGTAAAAGGAGGAATGAAGTGGTCCAGGTGACACACGGGGAAAGAGACAGTGATTAATATGAGAGAATTAAATGAAGAGGTGGAGAAGGTGCAGTAAGAACAATGAGCAATGCAGAGATAATGCAGTGAGAAGAACCAGGAGGGAAGATGAAAATGAGACATAGGGTTGGAAAAACATGACGTTTGAGATCGAAAGGGTATACAGAACCTGTGACGTATGTCTCCAAATAACCTCAAGCCTTCGAAAGCTTTTTAATGTTTAATTCACATTACCAGCTCTAGGGAGGAAGAAGAACAGAAGACGAGAGACTGAGAGAGTGAGAAAGAGATGAGAGAAAGAGAGGATAGCAGCAGTAATGCTGGACTTCCCATGAAGAGTGAGGAAGTGTGTTTAATTTACAAGCTACTCAAATATGCACTAAATGAGGAAGAAACAACTTTGCTTAACTTAAATATTAAATATGACATCAGTTATTCATGGTATATATACAGCCGGACCTAAAAGTCTGAGATCTAATTTTCTATATTTAATATATACAAATATACATAACCCCTTCAAAAATAACTTCAGTGTTGAAAATAATTGTGCCGCTTCATTTTTTTGTAATCAATTGTTTTTAATTGTATTTCAAATATACACAAAAATAACATAGTTTTAAAAAAACAGTCAAAGAAGGAGGAATAACAGAATAACTGGCAATAATTTGACAGTCTGACAAATAAGAAGGAATACATAAATAAGCAAAAAAGTAGAACAGATTTAAATCTTAATGCTTTATTATTGAAGAACTCTTCTCAATTTTGCGGTAAGAAAAATTTTTTTTTTTCAAGCATGAATTTATCAAAAGTGAAAGTAAAGAAACTTATGTTACAAAAGATTAAAATAAATTTGTTTCTTTTGAACTTTCTAATCAAAGAATCCTGAAAAATAAAATGTATCATCACAAATATATGAAGCAAAACAACTCTTTTCATCACTGATAATAATTACAAATGTTCAGCATATTGGATAAGGCACATGTAATGAGGGAGAGGGGGACATGCGGATCCATCTGCAAGCTTTTATTCAAAGGCGTGGTCAAACAAGCAGGGTTCAATGGCAGCTCTTCTGGCCATGGCAGGGCAGGACAGGGGTTCTACAGCCTCCGTGGCTCCGTGGCGTGACTAGGCATGACAGGGATTCAGAGGCAGCCTCTATAGCTGTGACAGGGACGGATAAATGTTTGTTGGCTTCCAGGGGGTCTGTGGGGCAAACCAATGGCCCTGGGGGTTGTGCAGCCACCGGTAGAACCTTCGGAGAATCTACGGCCTGAGCCAATCTCTCTGGAGGTAGTGCAGCCACCGGCGGAACCTCCGGAGGATCTACGGCACAAGCCGACACCTCCAGCGGTTCTTGGACTGGAGCGGACTCTGAGGGCTCCCGGACTGGAGTGGGCTCTGGAGCAGACTCTGAGGATTCTTGGACTGGATCTGGCTCCGGATCGGGCTCAGAGAATTCTTGGACTGGATCTGGCTCTGGAGCGCAGTGTGCAGCCCACACACTCAAAAGAGCCACCGCCATGATAGGGAGCACAAAGGATAGAGGGACAGTCTCTGATATGGCCTGTGCAGAAACCCTGGAGATTCCCGCTGCACGCACCGACATTAGCGGTGGGTCCTCCAAACTGGACACCAGAAAAGCTGCTGGATCCTTGTTCGGCTGAGTATTCTGTAATGAGGGAGAGGGGGACGTGCGGATCCATCTGCAAGCTTTTATTCAAAGGCGTGGTCAAATAAGCAGGGTCAAACACAATGGCAAACAGGTTGGAGGCAGAGCTCATGGAAAGTCCAGTAGGCTAGCGGGGTCGATCGATCTTCTAACAGAGTCCAGAGGGCAAAAACCAGAACAATAATCCAAAGACAAGGCAAGGTCGGTACACAGGAGAAACACACGGAAAACAAGACTCGGAAAGGAAACACGGGGAAAACGCTTTGTAAAGAAGTAAACTCACAATACTCCTAGGTCCTAGGCCATTGGGTGATTTATAAACAAGTAAAAGTACTTTAAAACTATACCAAATGTAACAGGAAGCCAGTGTAAGTACCTGAGGACTAGTATGATATGCTCAGATTTTCTGGTTGTAGTCAGAATCCTGGCAGCATTGTTCTGGATGAGCTGCAGTTGTCTAATGGTCTTCTTGGGAAGGCCAGTGAGGAGACCATTACAATAATCCACCCTGCTGGTGATAAAGGCATGAACAAGCTTCTCCAAGTCTTGATTGTAAACAAAACATCTAATTCCTGCAACGTTTTTGAGTTGATGGTTTGCTGATTTAGTTACTTTGACATGACTACTGAAACTAAGGTCTGTCTCCAGAATCACACCAAGATTCTTGACAAGAGTTGTTTGACCCCTAGAGCCAAGGAATGCATTCACCTTCAGAACTTCATCATTGTTTCCAAATGCAATGACTTCAGTTTTCTCCCTGTTTAACTAATGAAAGTTCTGGCACATCCAACTGTTAATTTCATCAATGCCTTGTCATTTGGAGATAATGCTAGTAAATATGGGTGTCATCTGCATAGCTGTGATAGGCAATTGGTTCTTTCTCATTATTTGACTTAGTGGAAGCATAAACAGGCTAAACAAGAGCTGTGAAAGAATTCAGCCTTGTGGTACTCCACATGTCATGGACGTCCACTAGTAGTTGTTCAGCTGATTAAAAACTACCTTTTCCATAATCTTGCTCTATATGGTGTTAACTGCAGTTTTCAGGGAGTTTGAAAAAGTCTCAGAAAGAAGTAAGCTGTTCACCACTTCTAAGAGATCTGCTTCTAAACAGTTAAGCACACTTTTGAAAAAAGATGTGGAAAGTGTGTCAAGATAGCAGGTTGATGATTTAAGGTGCAGTACTATTTCTTCCAAAACTTTGCTATCAATTGCTTCAGAAGCAAAGTAACTTCGAAATTGTGGTCGAATCTGTCTGACCTCTCCATATCTTAAGGATGTGAGGATATTATAATAATTTCTGAAGGATCATGTGACACTAAAGACTGAAGACACTTACAGATCCCATGCTTTTGATCAGTTGTGTATATACAAGTCAAAAATATGATTTAATATGAATAAAATAATCTAACATCACTATATTACACTAATGGACAATTGGAAACAGCTGCACATTTTCTCCTTTTACATTTCATTCTGTACATAATGTAAATTGTACTTCGACTGCATATTGTGTTCTTCCGTCACCGACTGCACTGCTAGTGAATGACGCATCCAAGATTTCTCTCTTGCATACAGTGCAGTGATTTAATATGTATCTCGTTAAAGTAATATCACATCTGTCGACAGTTATTGGTCACACTGTGGTTTCACAGCGGTCCAGATTGTTCTTTTGATGTATAATGAATGAACTTGTATCAGAGAGAGTGTGTGTGTGTGTGTGCTGGGCGATAAGGAAGTGTGGTAGGAAGAATAGAAATGTGTGCTTTTGGGGGTCCGAAGGTGTGTGTGTAAATGAACGTGCGGGGGTGGAGGGGGTTTTACCAATCAGAACCCACTTGCCTCTCGCTCGTCCTTCTTTTTCACTCGTTCTCTCTGGCAAACCTCATTATATGCAAGTCAGCCTAGCAATCAGAGAGAGAAAACACAAACTGGGCTCAGGCATGCAGGGATTTCTGCATGAGTCAGAGAGAGAGAAAGAGAGAGACGTGGTGGGTGGGAGGGGGTGAAAAGAGAAGGGAGGCAGAGGATAAGGGAGGGGTGTGGGCTTTTTTTGTATTGATCTGAGTGCATTCTGTGCGGTGAATACAGAGCGAGACACAAAAAAAGAAAGTGAGAAGGGAGACAGAGATGGAGGGAGCATTTACTGTCTCCAGACATCAAGTCTCGCCTTTTGAATCAATCTTCAGAAAATTCTGATATCGTTATCGGCGTCGCTAGCAAATTGAGGAACATCTGCAAATGCGGGGAGAGAGCAACAATACAGTGACAATGTGGAGAGACACACGAAAAACAGGGAGAGAGAAAAGGGAGGGAGGTGACAGTTTCTGTGGGGGCGAATACATTGGAGAGGGAGGAAGAGAGCAGGATGAGAAGGGTGGGCGGAAGTGACAACGAAATAGAGAGTGAGAGAAAGAGAGAGAGAGGAGATAACAAAATTCAGCATCTCTACTTGTTATTTTTAACGAAAGCTTTAACAAACAGCACATTGCAAAATATGCCCACACATGACAAACAATCTGTCGAATTTCTTTTTGAAATCATTCATGCATACATTTTCATTCACGTTAATGATCTTTGCTACATAATCCTACATCTGCATGTTTTAAAACAAGGACATTTGGAGGTCAGGATGTTCTTGAAAAAAAAAAAAAAAACAGCTGGAAGAAACTAATAAACAAATAGAAATCAACTAAGCAAAAGATGGAGGGATGCAGAGAGTAGGCTGGGATGACAAAAAAAGGAGCTCCTGATGAGGAGATGGGCCTCTGAAAATAGAAACGGAAGTAAACGCAGCCTCCCAAAGACTCTTCCCACTCAGCGTCTAAGAGAGTTATTTTCTGTACTCTGCTCTGAAATAAAAGAAATTGAATCCGGCACTGAGCATCCTGCAATCGGTGATGCATGCATTTCTCTCTAAATTCAAAAAGGAAGGCATGTGTTCACCCGAAATGCCCTGCTGAAGTTCAGAAAGGGGTCTGTGAAACAACTAGAATCATGTTTTATTAAAGAAACAGAATCTCCAGAACCGCAGAGCGATGTTTGATACTGTTTGAATATAGTGGCTTGCATCAAAAGTCCAATTGGACGAATGAAATTCAAATCATTCTTATATTACAAAATATTTGTGTCATCCAATCTAACATTTCAGGTATTATTTTTTAAAAGTTGTATAAACAAGTGTACACAATTAAAATGGCCTATATTTAGGCAAGGGTCAGCAAAATAATACATTTGGTTGAACTATCCTCAGCACAAGGGTAATTTCATTAATGACAGGTTGGGCCAAGTGAGTGCAATTTTATATCATTGATTCATTAAAATATCTGTAGGTTAGTATAGACCTTGAGGTAGCACCATATATTAATGAAAACAAGGCTGCGAGGGACAGAATTACAGCGCATTTAATGGATTGTAATTTGTACAGCTGATTGTTGAAATGTCCCTCTGGAAAAAAACAAAAAAAAAACTTTCACAAGACAAAACTCCATAACAGTTTTAAAAGTTGTAAGACAATTACATGATTAGGGACCTTTATACCTTTGTAAAGGATCCATCTAAAAGCACATAATTACCCTACTATATAGTAGATGAAAAACAGTATGTGACAAAAGAAAGTACATATACAAGTATAAGCAAAAAGTACCTAGATTTCCTGTGAGATTCTGAAGCTTGCATACTATAAACACTGAGGCCGTGGGAGAGGATTATGAATGGTGATGCAATTGATGCTGGAAGGTCATGTGATCCTGTCAAATATAGTGTATCCAGATTACATTCATGCTATACAACATATTTTTCAGCGGTTCCAAAGTAATTATGCATTCAAAATAAGTACTTATGGTTCAGTCTATTCCTTACAGCCTCATTTTCATCTGTGCTAAATTCAATATGGCGTCTATGACAGACATATTCACAGTGAAAATACTGTGCAGACTGTGTAGTGTGGCAACATGACCATCTGTTAAAGCACAAAAGGTTAATGTATGCTCTACAAATAGCATGTTTTTTTCTTTGGCGGAAATGTTTAGCCTAATACTTTTTTATTCTTGTGTGTCTACGCAGAAATAAACATTGAAAAAGGCCTCAAAAACATTGAAATATCTCTTTACTTGTTAATAAAAGTCTTTTATAATGTATTCATTAAAATCGATGGAAAAAGGTGCCTATAAGGGTGTTAAAACGTATATGTGACCTTGGAGCACAAAACCAGTCATAAGTAGCATGGGTATAGGGTTAAATTATCGATTTTTATTTTTTTATGCCAAAAATTAGTAGGAAATTAAGTAAAGATCATGTTTCATGAAGATATTTTATACATGTCTTACTGTAAATATATCAAAACTTAATTTTTGATTAGTAATATGCATCGATAAGAACTTAATTTGGACAACTTTGAAGGGGATTTTATCAATAATTTGATTTGTTTGCACCCAGAATTTTGTCTTACCCTATACGTAAGTGGAAAGCTAATTTATTCAATTTTCAGATTATATATATATATATATATATATATATATATATATATTAATATCCCATTTAAAAGAACACTGACCCTTGGTTGACTATCGATGAGGTAAGCACAACAAGCATTCTTATGTGTGAGTTGGGAGCAAGTTGTTAAAATCAAGTTATTCTTGTTTAAATAATATGTTCTCTAATACAATGTTCTTAATAAGTTGATATGAGCACAGCGAAAGTTCGAAAAGCTGCAAACTTCCTCAGGGACGTACCCTTTGCGGGGGCACGCGGTGTATTCCGCTGTCTTGATCATCCCACGTTCAGGAGGGAGCTACGAGCTACCCGTCTGACACGTGCGTTACGTCTCAGGGTTCCCCAAATCACTATCCAGAATTGGTCATGAGGACGTAGACTACCGGTTGTACGCATTTGCGTGCTCTCGGCGCACTTAGAGATCTCAAATCGAGTTACACTTGTATTGATTTCAGGAGGCTGATCAATCCTCTGCCGCTTTGACTGCTTACCATTGACGTCTGTCTGAATAACTAACCGCGTCTTCTTGAAAATGATTCAGCGACGCGATCCGCAGAGAGCTTGTCGACGTTCTGCGCGATATACAGTATGATTCAGATCGGTTTTTTTTACAACAGCCGAATGGCGGTCGACATTTCTGCCGCATCAAACACGAGTAATTAGACCGCGGTGTTCCGTGCTTGCTGGAAAAAAAGGGCGTCCGCACTGAAACGCTAGACTGTGGTAATCAAAGGGTGAACGGCGCGCGAGGAATCACGACTCACGCGCTCACGCAGGATAATACATAAAAATCCAGAATTCTTTTTTTATTTTCATTACACTTTGTTCATTATACAGTATGGATATATTTCCATAATAAATTTAATGAAAATAAAAGCACAACTAAACCTGTACGATTTCCTATTGCTGTTCGATCTACTCTTATATAGAGGAGACAGAGAGAGATGCTGTAATACATTTTTTAACCATCTGTAACATAGGTGTTTTTGTGCTAAGTGTCTCAAACTTTAATATATACATATATATAGTATGAAGTACAAAGAGGGCTTTTTTTACCACCTGTAACACTAACTGACAACAACAGAAAATGAGTTTTTGGCACTACATCAAATACAGTTCAACATTACTATTATGTGCAAAAATTCATGATTAGTATGCCATTCTACTATTAATTTGAAACATTTTAATTTAAAAAATAAATAAATAAATAATATTCAGAAGCACAAAAGACTAAAAACTCTAAAACATAAGTTATTTTGCTATAGTTTTGGTAAATGTGGCCTACACATGGTCATATTGTGTGCAATATTGGGTCCAGCAGAAGTAGGGTACTTTAGAAAGTACTAGGGTATAACCTGATCAGTCATAATATTTCTATGCAATTTACTCAAACAGATGAAAAGGCTGTGTGGATGTTTGTAGAAACAAGAACCTAGATGATATTTGTCATTTAGCATTTTAAAATTTTACATAAAGGTTTTGTGGATGCTATAAATTGGTTTAAACAAGGAAACCTGATGATTCAGATGATAGTTCTGTCATTTAACATCCATTAATTTACAAGACAGATGAAATTATACTTTATAGCCTACTAGATACATTTTCAATCTTGAGAGTTTAACTGGAAGGTTCAGAAGAAGGAGCAAGGATGGACGGTCTATATATAATCATTCTGTGTTCATTTAACTGAGCGTTATGAGGATCCAAACTCTCCTTGGTCTTTATAAATAGCAGCCCCGTTGACAAAATTCCGTCAATGACGTAGTGCACGCGCGTAGTTGAGTAGGTGATGCTTTTTAGTGAATGAGTCCCCCTCCCTCTCCAGCTTACTAGTACTATCAGATCTCTATAAAAAGCGCACGGTAGATAGAAAAGCGCTTGAGAGATGCTTGTTTCTACCAGGAAAAAGAAGACAAGACGAGCGTGACGAGTGTAGACAGTGGCCCATATGGAGACACTCGGGCGAGAAAGAACTTCTCATTACGCAGTAGCTTCACCGAGCCATCCTACTGGAGCGCCAACATCTAATAGACGAGGTACTAGAAAACGGACAGCCGTCAGAAAATCGACTGCATTTTGACGAGGACTCCAATTTTTCAAGGTAAGAGTGATTTGACACTGTTTGGTTGAAAATGGCACGATGACAGCCTGTTAGTTCATTTAGAAATGGCCTGAAGGTTGCCAAATACCTAGGTCTTAAAAGTTTTTTATTTCCTAGATGATCATTTTTATGCGTGTTTATTAAAAGATGTACGGCTTATTGCAGGCGACCTGAAACTTGCTGCAGTGTGACTCACTTTTTTCGCACGTGGGCAGCATGAATACCCTTTAAAGAGAACAGTATGTTGGACAAAGCAGCTGGTGCTGAAAAAGCTTGCTTTCACGAGTTAAACGAAAGAATATGATTAATAAAAGAGTATGAATTTGTGAAGCTAGGATTTGTATTATATATTGTACAGCTGCCTCCTTGTGTATCGCCTTTAGGGAATGACAGACAGACATATGCTACATTTTTTTTTGGAACGTGTATTTATTTCTATTTCGTAAAATAGAATATCACTGAATGTCGCTTTAAGTGAAGCATAACGCCATCCCAATCTTCGCTGGAAACTCTCTCGTGAATGTGTGACACTGGGAGATTTCCGGTAGAGATGACTGTCGTCGTTGTTGCCAGGTCCTGACAGAAAAAACAGTTCAATTCTAATTTAACTTGTAAAGTATTCCGTATAATAGGCATCAAAACAAAAGAGTAGTTTTGTAGGAAAGGAACAATTTCTTCTGCCGTTCATCGTTTAAACCGATAAAGATATATTTCACACGACGAACCAGTCAATTGTGTATTCTAAGCCTAAAAACAGCACATTTTTAAGTAGGAAAACAAGCACTGAGTCGCTTATAACAACTAGACATGGCAACACTCCCGCTCTCCTTTCTTTCCAGTTGATGCTCTCGTACCTCCACTAACCATCGTTTTATGTTTGCCGTTATATTCAACGAAGTCGTTTTTTGTTTTACCTCCCTCATTCCTCCCCTCGAGTGTAGGCTATAAATTTCCTTCCTACCTAACGTTTCCGTTCACCTTTTTTTTTTTTTAACACCGATTCTGTGACGTGTATTCAGGCGTTGAAGTCAGGTCTGCGTCACTCTTGCGCACTTTGCAGATGATTCGTAGTCACCTACTGTAACCCTTTAAAGAGACAGCGCGCTCAGCTACAAACACACACACACACAAGCTATTGCAGCGCAATCCTTGTATTTTTCGCGGGGGTGTTTAAGAAGGGAGTGGGCGTCCGTTTTCATTCATTTTATTCATTGATGACACCGGTATTTATTCTCTGTAAATTAATTAATGTACAATTGAATTAGCGTAGCCAACGACACTAATGACCAATATTTTAAGCTGTACACAAAATATAATTTAATTCTTAAAGGAACAGTGCACCTGTCATTATTTACTCACCCTCATTTTAATTTTTTTTTTTAGACTTGGAACTCAAAAGCAGATGTTTGGAGCAGAATAACACTTTAATTGTGTCTACGAGGGTGTCAGTTAATCATATTCTGCCCAAAGTCTCCTTTTCGTTTTAGGGTGAACTAGTTCTTTAAGTAACCACCTTGAAGCTTATTTGAGTAGGCTTTAAAATAAAATACAGTTTCAGTCTTCCTACTCCAAACCTTCATTTAATTCAACGTGTTACTTGCCATTTCTTTGTAAATATTTGTTACATTTCTGAGTGAAAATTGTTTATACCCCACTTTTTCTTTTAAAGTAACAGTGCAAAAATACATGATAATAGCTTAATCAGTCATATGTTGAACTAAAATGCTGTGAAATATATAGGATTACTATATTAAATAGGCCATTTATTAGAATAAAGCAGAGTAAAGCTGTGTTTTCAGCACCACGGACAGCGGCTCAAGTCTACATTCTCCTTTCAGAACCAAATGCATTGAAGCAGTCTTACACTAGGCTGCCAGTAAGAGTCACTAAGTATCAGGTACTATAAGGAGAATAAAACATAACTGAAACAAACTTTCAGGAAATGGAACGACTTTCAAAGGGGTTCAAGCCTGCATCTACGTCACTGACCCGGCAGCGAGGCTCACGGGAATCAATGTTCCTGAGAACATTCTGCTTGAGCAAGCCAAATGCCCTTTTTAATGAAATAACCCCCATCATATATTAAAGCAACACCTAATTCATCTAGATACGCTTGTTTGAGTTCTGCTGTGTTTTCTGTAACACTTCTCTTTAATTGCAGCAGCAGTTCTGTCTCTCCATGTGAGCTGAATTCTTCTCTGTGTTGCCCAGCATGAGTCCTTACCGGTATGCCAGCACTTCATGACCTTGGCTCTAGACTGCTTACTGCTTATGGAGTCCAACAGTACAGTAACAGTCTACAGTCATGGCTACTGAAGTCTGGCTCCAGCATCACTAATACAGAAGCCTATCATCTGTATAACTTAGGCTGTGATTGAAAAGGGATGACTGTTAAAATGCGCATGCACGCATTCATCAGAAATACTCGGCTGTGACGGCAAACAGTTGTGTGTATCTGAGCCTGTATTGGGGGAGTCCTGTGCTATGGAGGCATGGCGTTTCATCGAAATAAGCCAATAGGATCGCACTATTTCCAGTTACCATGCCAACACCCCCTCATCCCTACCTCTGCTGTCTCCATGGTGACCGTGGCTTTAGATTGTTACTGTAGCATTGGCACGTGGTAACAGTCTACAGCCATGGTCGCCAAGGGGCAGGTGTTATTTCGTCAATCATCAGAAATGATTGCATGAAACCAGAATGCATGTGAAACTATAACACGGTGAGGATTTTCTAAAAAGCACTTACAGATTGATTTGATTTGAGAAAGTAGGTCAAAGTCTGAATTTATTTATTTATATCTTTCCCTTCTTCTCAAACTATAAAAAGGCTCTTTCCGTAGAAGTGAAAGTAAGTATGTTTTTCTCAGTATGATTCTCAATTTGAGACCGAAAACTTTATTATTTGCGCAACATACATTAAAAACTTCAATACAGATTGTAATTAAATCATGTACTGTACCAAAATGTACAATTATTTCTCTCTAATGTTTTCTTGATGATTCAGTTTGCTCCCTGATGGCCAAGTGATTCATTCTAATGTGGAGTGCCAATGACTGCTCCTTTTTATTCCCAGACAATTTCCTGTGAAACAGGGAGAGGCAGTTTCAGTTAGGATAGAGTGACAGAATGTGTTTAATGTGTAACTGATGAAAGCCGTACATATTCTTTTTACCAGTTGCGGTGACATCTGGAACAGCAGGGCAGGTGTTTCAGTCAATTCAGTGAGTGATTAATACATATTAGCAGGGATGTGTTGTTTAAATGTATTTTGATCTGCAGCAATTTTCAGTGGTGTGCTATAGAATATGGCCCAAATATTAAAAAAAAATTATATTCAAGTTAAGCTGTCAAACATCGCCCTCTGGAGGAGAGAGTTTGTAGTTACTGAAAACAATCTGTGGGCCAGTCTTGTGTTACCATTGCTGTAATAAAAATAATTTATTCATTTATTTTTTAGAAATGTTTATATGAAAATATGAAAGTAAATAAAATCTCAACATCCAATGACAATGTCCCCTGTTTTGGTTTTAATATTTCATATTATGTCAATATTATTAATAATAATAATTATTATTATTTTTGCAGGGCTATCTACATTTTAAGCATTTTTTTGGATCATGGATCCAAGTATTTAAAAAATTAGGCATATAACCTTGATGATCACTATATATATATATATATATATATATATATATATATATATTACATATTATATACATTCCTAAATATTTTAAATTATAGCTGTTTTATTTATTAATTAAATATTTTTTTCCCAGTGTTATTTACATTTTAAGGATTTTTAGATCATAGAACCAAGTAAAAAATGCATGTTGAAAAAAAAAGGTTGATCATAACATTTTTTCATCATTTAGCAGACAACAACACTTCCTATATATAAATTTTATACAACGTTTAATAATAAGTAGGCCTAATTTATTTATTTTTTCTAGCTAAACGTAATAAATGTTGTTGCCTTTTGCATGATTTCATGAAACTTGTGTGACAGTCCTAAATATTTCAAATTATGTCAGCTTTTTAAAAATAAATATATAAATAAATAAAACTATTTAATAAATACTTTTGCCTGTGGTTGTCTGTAAAATATTAGATTATGGGTCTCCATTTGAATTTTTAAAAATTATTATTATTATTATTTGCCCGTATTTTAAAAATAAAATTAACGCATATAATCTAAACCATGTTGAGCGTTTAATTTCTCCATTTAGCAGACAACAGTAAATAATAGAACTTAAAAAAAGTTATCTGTTCTTTTATATTTTTTGTCTGTACTATTAAAGTTTACTCTTAAACCTTTCTGAAAATGATTGCTTTATATGCTAAACTTGTGACATCCTGTATTTGTTGCTGAATGATTAAAAGTAAATGTTGATCTTTCAAAACAAACTGAATACTTTGAAACAAAGCGATGAGAGGTCGATAGAGACTCTTTTCCCTACAAGTAAGAGACCATGTGCTGATACTTGAACCTCAGCACATAAACTCTTACTGTTCAGGGCTAAGGGCATCATACAGGGACGGACAAACACACACACACGCACACACACTGATTCACAGCCACTCTAAGAATTATTAATTACACATTCAGCCTCCAAAAGTAGATAAACTGTATCAGACCTTGAGGCAGAAAAGCAGGAAAACAAAAAAAACCCCAACAAAAATCAAATAACAAATACATAATCAGTAGCATGGTTTGCTGTAATAAAAGTTACAATTTTTTAAGTTTTCATTTTTATCAATAAATTCTGTCCATTTTAAAAAGACAGACAAATTGACAATGTATATTTAATGCAGTGATTAGAAATGGAAAGTATAGTCTGTGATTTATTAGCTCCACTTTTAACTGACCCAAACATGCCCCTAAAACAACTAGAACAAGAAGGAACAGCCAAACCACAAGAATTTGAAGGGTTTTGTCCAGATTAAAGCATTTCCTTCTTACCAAAACCTTATAGGTCTTACCAATGATAGCACAGAGAGTTCCTGCAGCCCAGAAAGAAAGAAAGAAAGAAAGAAAGAAAGAAAGAAAGACATGAGTCTGGAAGATGAGACGTCAGGAAACGAACTTTGGCTTATGAAACACACTGTCCACATAAACAGGAAAACCATGAAGTGGCAGGACTGCGTGTTTGGATCAGGCTGGAAATAAATAATAAGTAACTCAAACCACACTGCTGGATGAATTCCTGAATTCCTGGTTATAAAACACAGCCTGACCCTCTTAAAGTAAAAAAAAAAAAAAGCCAACATAGTAAAAAAACAATCCCTCATCGTCTCCTCACTTCAGAACATTAAATAGTTTTCACTGAAAAGAATTTTCGTTTGTCATTCTGTCTTACTCTTGTTTGTAAATACGGACCATGCTTCATGACACTGACATCAGAGTGACATCATAGTTTTTCTTTATGTTAAATAACCTCTTTGGGAAACCCCCTTAACCTGCTTTGTCACTGCTGAGATCTGATTGGTCAGTTCGGCCACACCAGCAAAACAGTGTCTTTACAGTGACCTCTTCACCACTAAACTAAATTTCCTGGAATTAACCTTCATCTGCTCTTCCAGGAAACCTCACAAGTACATTTCAGCCTTTTTCAAATATGAAAGATTTTTGATACACTCTAAAACAACATTTCAGTCAGATGTATGTGTATATGTATATATATATATATTAAATTTACATATACATATATATATATCTCACGCAAATAATCTTTGAAATGAAACTGTTTGTCTGTACGATACAATACATACATGACTCCAACATGTGACAAACTAGACACCCAAAATCATCACTGCTTCAAATGCAGCACTCCTCCAAATTCTCCTGTAAAGATGTAGATTTCCAGTATGAAGCAAAAATAAATGCAAAAGTCCAGAAATAGTGTGATATAGTCCATAACATCAGCTTCAGGATGAGAGAACGCAAAAGATTGTTTGACAGTGCAGGATGAATCTACTGAGTCCTACTACTCTTATAAAAACATCTTGTAGCTCCGCCCACATTCTCAAAACCACACCCCTTTCATTCCTCAGAAAAAAAAAAACACCTCCTGTTACTTTTAACACAGGTTGCTGGCATCATACTGTCTTCTATTATAGCCCACCAGAGTCAAAATATAGCCTGATACACCACTCACGTCTATCTTTTCCAGCCATTTCTTACACAACTCTCCCTCTCACCCCTGACCACTGATGTTGTGTAAAACCATGGATTCCTGAGGACGGGAGTCACGGAGCTGTTGTAAAACTTACTGGCAAGAGGGAGTTTCTGTGTTTCTCCTCTTCTCTTGTCTTCCATTTATCAAAACCATGTGTTTGAGTGGAGAAAGAGACACGTGGCATTGAGAAGGAAAGAAGAGAAAAACAAAAAGAGAGGGGAAAAACAAACGAAGGGGGGGAAAAAAAGCTGTAAAATGTATTCATTGACTAGCTATTGGCAGCGAAATGTGTTAATATATATTGAATCATATCTAAAGATGTTTACACACATATTTATGAAGAAATTTTATAATAATTAAGGAGATAGAGCTCACATAGAAAGATAAATCGCAATGTTCTTTATAATGTCCATATGAATTTAAGTTTTGCCTTTCAGGACCAAAATCCTAAAGAGCAGTGATGGAAAAAATATGAAATGTTTTGCTTGAAAAACCATTGTATTCCCCTGCATTTATTTTGGTTCCTGCTGAGAAACTTTGCATTTTTGCTCGCACATAATTTGAGAGAATGCAAAACGTTTGTGAGCGAAGATGAAGTTTCACAGTGGAATGCAAACATTTTTGAACATTAAGTTTTTTAAACAAATGCATAACTTCTTAGGGAACATCAACAACAAAAAAAAGTAAATATAATTTTTACTCATCTGATGTCTTCCACACATTTCAGATTGATCTTATTTTGATGAATTAGCTACCCTGGTATACTTTTTTCTGTGTGTAATGTTTCTCAGGGGAAAGCAAAAGCACTGAGAAATAATTTTTCCTAATCTCACTTTCTCTCCATCACCTTGTCCCTTTAGGGGCTCTGTAAAAACCTTTCTCATAGATTGTTTATTATTATAAACAAGCTCTAGCATACAAACTGGACCAGAAAAAATACAGATTTTAAGCAGAGAGAAGCTATTACTTGCACAGAAAATAGCTGCCTCTGGCCATTTTCAAGACAAAGTCAAAGTGCACAATGAAACCACAAATTTGTCGCAATAAAGTAACTAGTGTCAATTTTGAGTTTTTGTTAACTTTCTTTAATATACAGTTTGAACTGCTTATATCACAGCCTAATGATGGAGCTGTGTACAGAGCTTTTTTTTCAACATTTACAAGGATAAGAGAGAGACGGAGCCAGAGAAAATGGGAAAAAAGTGAGAGATCAGGTCATTTAAAGGCAAGGGAAGGTGCAAGGACGCTCTGGCTACATTGGAAAGAATGAGTGAGAATAGAGGAGTGCTTCCCACAAACATCTGGAAATCATCACGAATGCAATCCTGGGCCGCCAAACTCCCTTTAAGCTACACGAGAACACAGAGTTCCCGATCTGCCTGTGAGCGTGCACAAGCACACACAGACACTGACAGAGGAATCAAAATGATAAACAGCTGCAAGGGAAAAACACTCACTGACGCCCCCACTGGAAACCGAAGGTACTGCAGGTGTCTGCACAATAATTAATATAAACACTTTTATATATTGTAACATCATGTTAACGCGTGAAAATGTATTAAATGTAATACACACAGACTTTTGATGAATGTTTTTTTGTATTTCTGTCGTCACTGTATTGCATTGCAGTTTATGTTTTGACCCCAGCAATATTAACTACTAATATAAGCATTCATGTAACAAAGATATATTATTGGTAGAGTGACAACTGGAGTTTAAATATATTTAAAATGAGTCTGCCTATACTGTTATGAAAAATATTATTTACATTACAAGCTATTAGAATTTCAAAATGATTTTGGCCATATAAATATTAGCAACTGCATCAACTGCATATTTTTGCTCATTTTGGGCCTCTGAATAATCACACTCAAGTATGAGCTCACCTATATCATACTATATTAGCCATAAAAGCATGATGTATTAACTATAATACTCAACAATTTTTTTTTGGTCTCTACAAAGGCAATTCTGTAATCAATTTTCACAATTCTATATAACAAACTCCAAGTACAAATATATTATATTCAATGTTATATTTAGTATATAATCATACATTGCATTTACATTTAGTCGTTTAGCAGATGCTTTTATCCAAACCGAAGTACAAATGATAAGTATAAAAACCAACAAAAAAGCAATAATAAGTGCCGTGACAAGTCTTGGTTAGTCTAATGCAGCAGACATAGCATGTTTATTTTTTATAATAAATAAAAAGTAAACCATAGATAGAGTAGAAAAATAATAACAGACACTAGTGCTAGAGGGTTCTTTTTTAAATACATAAAAAGAAAAGTCAAAAGAATAGAAAAAGAATAGAGAAGGCTAGGGGGTCCTTTTTTAATAATAAATAAAAAGAAAAAAAGTAGCTAGAACAGAAAAAGAACAGACAACTCTAGGCTCATTTATTTTTTTTAAATTGAGAAAAAAATAGAAATAGATTAGAGAGTATAGCCAGAAATAGAATAGGAAGGTACTGAATGAAATTTTTTTTTGGCAAACAAAACTTGTTTTGAACCCCAAAATATCCTTCAAATAGACTCGGCACTGCATACTTGTGAAAGTCTTTATTCAGGTAACCAATTTCCTGAGAACAGTGTAAAACATCTTTTTACAGACCGTTCCATTTCCAAGGCTTTTCTAATATAGCAATATTTCAAGAAGTACATTTAACTTAGACCTGATTTATTCCAGGAACTCTCAGCTACTCTTTTATCATCTCACTGAAACTTCTTGAGGAAGTCTTGGTATGTCTGCCTGTGCGAAGATGCCGCTGGAACAAAGTGTCCACCGGGATGAATGAGGTTTTGAGCTCCATCAAATGCTGGCAGCAGATCTCGGCTCATCTCCTCTGGAATTACACGGTCATCCTGTCCAAACACATGCAAAGATGGAATTGTTATCGCTGGCCCTTCGTAAAAGCGGCGATGCTGGGAACAGGCACTGCGGAATCCGGCGACCAGGATGGCAAAGCGGAAATTAAAAGCAGCCTCTAGTTTTTGTTCTTGCAGGGCACACAGCATAGCCACCAGGGCAGCACCTTGACTAAAGCCCAGGATGCCATCGAAGGGGCCATGATCCTTCACTGCGGTTTTCACGGTCTCTACACTCTCTTCCAGACCCAGGCTGCTCTCACACTCCTGCTGAGCGTTGAAACTTCGTGCCTGGACATCGGAGAACCACCAGCCCCTCTGGTCCTCATCACCACCACTGCCTGTCTTCCCGGGCTCCTGATTGGCTGATGACATTGAAAAAGTAAAACGATCATGAAAGACTCAAAAATGTGACTGTGGACCACAAGGATATATTTGTAGCAATAGCCAAAAATACATTGAATGGGTCAAAATTATTGCTTTTTTTTATTTATACCAAAAATCATTAGGATATTAAGTAAAGAAAATCGTCCATGAAGGTATTTTCTAAAATTTCCACCCTAAATCAAAACTTGATGTTTGATTAGTAATATGCATTGTTAGGACTTCATTTGGACAATTAAAATTGATTTTATATATTTTTTGCACCCTCCAGATTTGTAAAAGGTTGAGTCTCAGCTAGTTGATCAATCTTAACAAACCATACATCAGTGGAAAGCTTATTTATTCAACTTCCAGATGATGTGTAAATCTCACGAAATTTCTTACGACTAGCTTTGTAGTGCTGGATCACAAATGGCACTAACGCATAAAATATTTTAACTGTACTTATGACACTAGACAACCCACTCGGTTTTGAGGTACAGCAAATATGATCAGTTTTAAACTCACTTTCGT
Organism: Enteromius mattozi; assembly: GCA_032359235.1. Classification (NCBI taxonomy): domain Eukaryota; kingdom Metazoa; phylum Chordata; class Actinopteri; order Cypriniformes; family Cyprinidae; genus Enteromius; species Enteromius mattozi. The sequence goes on from JAUMHE010000059.1 coordinate 11,741,789, forward strand.
TTTGAATTGCAGGAACTTGGTGTGGTGCACTAATATACACCAACTCCACTTGTTTCTTTAATATTTTGCGTAATGCGCCTGTCTTCTCTCTAAAAGAGCTCCCACTCTGTCGGTAACCGTGAATACAGAGAATTCGAAGAGGAACTGCCGGTTTGGACATTATTAATAAATCTATCACAGCTGTAATTTTCTAGCTGTTCTCCAAACTCGAAACAGACACTACTGTTAAAGCGCGCGCTCACACTGAAGCAAACAGGGACAGGCTGACGTAACACTACAGTTATATTGTGTTGCTTTAATAAATAAAAGAACATTCGAAACGCTAAAAAGAAACTAAACTCGACATGTTTTCTTCTTGTACGACTGGTTTGTTACCGTGTTGAAACATAACGAATCAAGAGTTCCGCCCAGGCGAATATTATCTGCAAATTGTTTACAAAACAACCAGAATACAAGGTAACACTGAAGCTATTTTATAACCCGCGCTTTTATACTTTTGATCTTTAAAACTTTAATAAATCTCTAGGTGTGCGTTGCGTTATATTGTACATCATTGTTTCCCACAAATAGAAACACAATGTACTTCCCAATTGAAACGCCAGGGGGCAAGCGTTCCCTATAGAAATGTGAGGTGTTCTCAGTTGCTCATAAACGTAAGCCTCTCATCAGAAATGTCTTTTTGTTGCAACGAATGGTTTTACCCATTAAATTTAATTCTGAATAAATTCATTATTTCAAGGCTCTATATGACAGCAGACAGTGACAAAAGCACAAATAAAAAAGTTATTATTTTTAAATCAAAAATTTGTATCTAAACAACATCTGCGTTTAATTATAAAAATGTATGCATACAAATGCTCATGATCATTTCGGAATAATTAAAGCAATGAAAGAGACAGTGCATAATTTCTATGCATCTTTTTTTTTCAATTATGCAGAATGATTTAGGGATTCTTTGTTTTCCACATTACCAAATGTTTGTATAAGTAAAAAAAATATGCCTAAAAGCCTTTTAAAGAATGTAAATAACCACACAAAAAGTTTAACATAAATCTGTATGCATTCAATTTTTCATGCTATCCTGGAGGGGAAGTTCTTAATTTGGTTAGATGATTATATCTCTCTGTTGATCTCGATGAGTTTTCTGGATGATTGTGCCTCCTGAGCACTTGACAATTAATCTAAAAATGAGCAGGAACCCTGGAGGCCTGATGCCTCTAATACTTATACTCTTACACACCATAAAGTTTATCTGAATACTGCTGATCCCAGACCAGTTTAGTGAATTCTACTGAGCTAGCCAGATAGATAGACAGATAGATAGATAGATGGATAGATAGAATTGTAGAACAATAGATAGACAGATAGATAGAACGATAGATAGAATGATAGAAAGATAGAACGATAGAACGATAGAACGATAGATATATAGACAGACAGATAGATAGATAGAACAATAGATAGATAGAACGATAGAATGATAGATAGATAGACAGACAGACAGACAGACAGACAGACAGATAGATAGATAGATAGATAGATAGATAGAACGATAGAACAATAGATAGAATGATAGATATATAGACAGACAGACAGACAGATAGATAGATAGATAGATAGATAGAAAAATAGAATGATAGATAGATAGATAGATAGATAGAACGATAGATATATAGACAGACAGACAGACAGACAGATAGATAGATAGATAGATAGATAGATAGAAAAATAGAATGATAGTTAGATAGATAGATAGATAGATAGATAGATAGATAGAATGATTGATAGATAGATAGATAGATAGATAGATAGAAAAATAGAATGATAGATAGATAGATAGATAGATAAATAGATAGATAGATAGATAGATAGATAGATAGATAGATAGATAGATAGAATGATAGAAAGATAGAATGATGACAGATAGATAGATAGAAAGATAGACAGATAATGATAGATAGAATGATAGAAAGATAGAAAGATAGATAGATAGATAGATAGATAGATAATGATAGATAGATAGAATGATAGAAAGATAGAATGATGATAGATAGATAGATAGATAGATAATGATAGATAGATAGATAGATAGATAGATAGATAGAATGATAGACACAGACAGATAGATAGATAGATAGATAGATAGATAGGTACAACAGAACAACAGACAGTGTGTTAGATTGAAGGACAGACAAACAGAACAACAGATAGAACGATAGATAGATAAATAATTAGATATTGTTTGTTACCAAGTACATAAACAATCTTTTCCATAAATGTTTATTATTTGTTTTTGTGTTTGTGAGTGCATCTGATCCTTGAAATGAATGATTATTTCTTCTTTGTGTTGAGGAGAACACAGGCAGCAGAAACCAGCACCAAGCATATGCTTCAAGCTATAATTAAGGCAGGTTTTCTGGCAATCCAGCATGTTAACTTAAATGAATATCTGCACGAGAAAAAGAGGTTTAATTAATGAGAGTCTCTCTGTCTAATTGAATGTCTTGTCTGGGCATATTGAGTATATGCTAACCAAATTCCCAGCCGTTCCCTACGGACACTCTATACCTCACTCTCCGCATTAACAGATTTACTTAAACACATCCAAAGCTATTTTCCCAGTGTGAAGAATTTTTTTGCACATTAAATGCTTCGATGTGCTCCTTCGAGGGACTTCCTGCATTAACCAATGTCTCGTTTGCAACCGTTCATTACCTTTTAGTTTCTCTGTCCTCTGTCTGAACCGCTGTTCTCTTTAATATTCACCGTGATCAACCAGTGAGATGAGTCACAAATGAGACCAAATAAATAAAACAGGCCCTAAGGCCAACCTTCCTTTCAGTGCTGTTTAAGTGATTTATTCTCGAATGCGGCTTGTTAGCGGCAGGTGAGGGTGCTTCATTCTCACCCTTTGCAGCAGGAAGTAACCCCTGCATGAACGTCAGTGCAGAATACAGATGAGATGAAGACTATATCCACAAAACCGGAGCGTGAGCACACTTGTGGCCACAATTGCTCACAAACAAGCACATGCACAGTCATTTAACAAGTGGACCGCTGGATCAGAATGACACGGATTGCATCAGTATTGGGATGAGTAACCGTGTCAGCGGCACCCATACAATTCGCTAAACAAGCGACAATGGGCGCTTTACAGAAACTGTGCGAAATTAAACTCTTAAAAATGAGTGTTAGGGAACAGAGAGTCTAATTTTTTTACAAAATGTTGTTTGTGCACCTTAGAGTAAAATGAAATATTATATGTGCTGTCTTTTACATGAGGTAAATTTTTTGTATTTTGTATTTTATAAATAAAGATTAAGTTTTAAATATAGCAGAATTGAAGTTTAATTTAATTTTTGTTTTTGCTTTATCTATTTTTCTATTTATTTATTATATTTATTTACATTTTTCTTTATTAATGCAACTCTGGGAACCAAGAAAATAAATTAATAAATTATTTGTAATTATTTTTAATATATATAACAGGTAATTTCCTGCAATTAAAAAAGACATTGTGAATGGAAAAGTTTCCACCAAAATTAAAATATCATGAAGATTTATTCACCTTCTTTACTCAACCAAATTAATTTGTTCGTAATCAGACTTGGAGAGACTCGGAGAGTCCAAACAGCTGATGAAAACATTACAATAATCTGCAACATGACTCCAATCCATTGTTTTTAACTTCAAACTCTCATTATTTCTGCTAAAATACAAGTCCTTTATACACAATATTGCGTAAAATAGAGAAATATGCACAAATTTTGCATTATTTACAAGCAAAACAGTCCAAAGCTGTTCTAAACAAATATATCAAATATATCACTTATTCAATGAAAAAAGCATTATAATGGACTCATATTTTGTCCAGAAGCGACAGTTTAAAGTTTAAAATCAAAAAGCACGTGCCTAAATGACACGCATGCAAACTCTGAATAGCTTTGAATATCACATATCATGATACTCCACTCATATCAAGTTATAAACTGTCCATTCCCTTACAATATTGACACATTAATGCAGTTAAAGTGCATTATAAGAAATGTAGGAATATCATATATCAGGTAATGTGTCAGTAGAGATAAAGGCTCTATAGAGAAGGACATTATGGAACTGTATGCAGGAAAGAAAATATAACAATAGATTGTATTAATATCCCAGTTACAGGCTGTGGAACTGTTATTTTACAATAGTGATATATCATAGACCGCAACCAGCAAATCTGTCAATCGTATGTTGTTGTAACTTCATAAGCTCACAGCAATCACAAAGCCTCTTTATCATAAACCGAAGTCATATCATCTCTGAGCTTTAAAGCATGGATGCAATCTCTTTCACACACACAGCAGCGGCGGTGTAGGTTTAACGGCGTAAGAGAGATATCGCAGCATGCTACCTGTAATACTCTGCTCACAAAAAGCTGGGATTTGCTTCTGCTTCTTGCTTGTTTGCGTTGTAGCCATCGTTGTGGGTGGGATGTGCCGATTCCCATTCCCTGCAGCTATTCTGACCAAATATTTATGTCTCTGCTGAATGACCTATGCGTTTGCTTCATACCAGCTCAGTTCAGGAAGCTTTAGTGGAGTTTATCAGTAGCTTTCACACAATAAAATCGAGACAATTTGTCCCACAGACACGATAAACATAATAAAAGCATTCAGACCACATCATTGTGGTTTTCTGTTTTAAGTGCATTACTGTAAATGTGTTTCCTGTTTTACTGGCTGTAATAATCAACAGCATGACACAAATGTCCACAGAGGAATAGTTTACACAAAAATGGACTATTTAAAGCAAATAGTTCTGGAGTTACATTTTGCTGTTTTTAATAAAGATTCTTTAAATTTAACACAATAGTGTCTTTTATTCCAGAATTCTGACCTTTTTCCATATACATCCATTTTTCTGACAGTTTATATCTCGCAATTCTGATTTTTTTTGTTATATATCTTTTTTCTTCACCAAAATAAATAAATAAAATAAAATAAATAAATAAAAATATGACTTTTTATTTCTCTGGTCAATCTATATCTCACAATTCTGACAATTGTCTTTATATTCTGAATTTGCTATTTTTTTCTTTACCACAAAATAGAAAAAATACAAAAATAATTTAAAATAAAAAATAACTCGCATTTAAGAAAAAGTCAGGATTGTGAGATATCAACTCAGAATTGTGACAAATAAGTCAGAATAGTGAGATTAAAATGATTAATTATTAATTTTTTTCCCTCCCATGTCCCAAAACTGCCATAACTTGTTTTAGCTAAAAATATCATTTTTACATTTATAAATACTATTTCACTTTAAAGGACCACTTCACATAAAAATGAAAACTGCATTATTTACTCACCCTTGTGTCGTTTCAGACCTCGTGTGACTTTTTTTTCTCTGTGGAACACAAAAAGACAAATAAATTGTGCAATTGTACTGGTACATAACAAATCATTCTGAATGAATCATTCTAAACTGATTCACAGATCATTAGATTCATAAAAAAGATTTAATTTAAAGGAACATACAATAATCAATAGTATGCATGTGGATAACTTGAGCAACCTGCTTGAGCAGCTGTAAAGAATCTTGTCTGAATACATGGCAAGTGTGTTACACTGATAATTAGGACCATTTTAAAGTCTCCCCAGAGGACATGGCAATTAGCGCTTACCATTACATGGCTATTTATAGTGTAATATTCTGTCTGCGTTAAAGAAAGGCAGTGAAACTGGCGGTAAAGAAGAAAGGTGAAAAGGTTAAATGAATGAGATCTTTTTTTGTTTTTTATGACGGCACAATTCAGAGAGGGCAAAGACGGGTCAGAATGGATAAATGATCAATTTCGCAAGTAACTTTATCTGAAGTTCTCTTCGTGAGCTTCGCTTATGTTTCAGAACGTTATGTGGCCGTGAAATTGTGATGTGAGAGACAGTAAAGATCAGAATCATTGAACTGATTGAATGTTCAGACATGTGTGAATAGAAAAGCAGAAATGAGCTTGGCTTGATCCAAGATCAATTTGGTCAATTAGGTCGACTAACTAGAAATTGATTCAGTGGCTTAAATTTAGCCTTTCATCTCGGCTCGGGTCCCTACCTGAATTTAGTACATGCAAAGATCTTAGCATTGTGACATTTAGCCGAGACCAATATTGGAGCACAAACATCCTAGAGACTTTAAAGTCAACATTAAAGATGCATGATATTAATATTCCTGCTATAAAGCTGATACTTATCAAGTATATGTGAGGAAATGACCATGAACATGAACAATTAAACAAAATCAGTTGATATCAGTGTTATTTTAGTAAATCTAATATTAGATACTAACATAGATTTATTCATAGATTTATTTATTTTAATCACTTTTTTGTCTTTTTGTATTTTCAGTTTTCATTGTAATTCTATGTAGCTTTATTAATTTTGTTGTATGTATTTTTTCTAATTGTTTTATGTAAAAAAGATAATACCATACATAATATATGTATGTGCACTGTATTTATTTACACATTCAGTATATATTTAGAAAATTAATGTATGTATGTGTGTATATATATATATATATATATATATACGTAAACATAACATATTTTCTTAAATATATACATGTTTGTATTTATATATACATTTATAAATATACACAGTAAACTGTGTTTAATCACAATTAATCTTTTGACAGTACTAATAAATACAGTTTTTAATATATACGCTCTAACATAAATGATTAATTGCTGGGCACGAAGACCGAAATCAAGATGTTCTGAGATTAGAACCAAAAAGACATGACAAAAGACGTAAATGTTGCCAAATCTGACTCGCATCTTCTGCGATGTGTGAAGTGCCGCCCATGTCGCTTGCTTGTTTATGGAGGAAGTGAGATCAGCTGCCCACTGCTGAGAAGATGTGTAGTCTGCAGAGAGTGAGCAGGTGTCAGATATCAGGAGGTCAACAGACGTGAAATGTTCTGCGATGAAGAGACGTTAAACTTGCATTCAAATCCCAGTTCTCTTCTACTGCAGCAGCTAGACACAGGAAGTGTCCTCATAAACCATGTTTACGTTGTAGTACCCGTGTCATTATACACATTTGCGTCCTCGTAAATCACAATGCCTGTACACACCAACATGCGTTTCTTCCCTCTCATCAACTTCATCTGCATACATGTACACGGACAGTCTGGACTGACTGTCACTTCCCATTAGGATCAGTCTCTCTCCCTCTCTGCCCTCTATTTCCGTTCACACCTGGCCAAAAGAACCCACCGCTGGCAAATTATGTAAAATATGAATTATAAGTTATACCATAACTTTTTATAATAGCTTACTTGATACTAATAAGCCTCCTAAGACCGGAATTAACATGTGTTTGACCATATACCCAAAAGACACGAAGGGCTTGAAAGCAATTTTAGTCGATTTCGGTTATTGGACAGTATTCAATATTCATTTGATTAGTTATAGAACAATATTCAAGATTTGTTTTATTTATCAGAAATAAAAATAATAATAAATCATGTTTACAATTACAATATAAAATATAATGTATTAAATAATTATTATTTTAAAACAATTAAGTGGAATTTTATTTGTGATTAATGCATTATTGATCCAAAGTGAAAGTAAAGACATTGCAATTTTTGGAATTATTAGGCAGCACAACTCTGTAACATTGAAAAGAAAATAAGAAACATTTCTTGAGCAGCAAATCAGCATATTAGAATGATTTCTGAAGGATCATGTGACACTGAAGACTGGAGTAATGATGCTGAAAAAATCAGCTTTAACATCACAGGAATAAATTACATTTTAATATGTGCCCAAACAGAAAACCGTGTTTTATCTGAAAGGTATTTAGATACAAAAAATGGAAAACCTTAACACGGGCAAATTATCTGACAGATCGAAAGCGCCCATAAATGATTTCATATCCAAATTGCAGCTGAGAACACAAATACGCCTACAATGTATGAGTCTTAAATGAAGAGAAATATGCCTAACATATGTCAGAGAGTTTCCAAGACCCCAGACTTCTGAAATATGAACATTTAAGTGGATGACTAGGGGTGCATAACTAATTCACATGCACTTAGCTGAGCAAAAAAACAAAAGTCTGAATCAAGAGAAGGATTACAGCTGGTACTCAGTGATCCAAATACTTGAATTATTTAAGGAAGTGGAATCTTCATTAATATATTATTGTATATGCCTTAGTGCGGACAAGCTAAGAGAAGTTAAGGAGAGAGAGAGAGTGGAGTGAGCGAGAGGGGTTTGATTATTGACAGTGTAGTTGTTAATACACAGAGAGTCTGAGAGAGCGATCAGAAGGGCAATAAATACTTTTATCTCTTCCACTGTTTATTTTCTCTCACAAGACAGAGTAAAGTATCCTTACTTGACTCTCTTCCACCGCAGTGACTGCATTCATCTCATGCCGGACAACACAGAGCTTTTCTGGGAGAACAGAGAGATGGATCGGATCTGGGAAAAAAAGAGAGAATAAGTCAGGCGCATTTTAAAATGTCAGGAAGAAAATAAGAGGAGGAGAGAAAGAGCAACTGGGTTGTGAGATGTAACAAATGAGAACTTTGGCCTACAGGCAAACATGGGGCAGTCATTGCCTAATGGATAGGGAGTTGGACTTGTAACATAAAGGTCACGGGTTCGAGTCCCAGGTCCGACAGGGATTGTGGGTGGTGAGAGTGAATTCCCAGCACTCTCTCCACCTTCAATACCACGACTGAGGTGAGACCCTTGA
>JAUMHE010000059.1:11773842-11791051 GCA_032359235.1 Enteromius mattozi
CACACACACACACACACACACACACACACATAACCAGTCATAAGTAGTATGTATAACAAAATATAGGAAAACACAGCATTATTATAATTTAAATGGCATATTTTTTTTAATAAATTAATTATTTATTTAGCAAGGAAGTATTAAATTGATTAAAAAAGACAGTAAAGACACAAAATCACAAAAATAAATTACATTTTCAAATATTTTAAAATTGAAAACTAATAAATGATAATAACTAATAACTAATAAATGGTGAGCATAGTATAAAATATAAAACATTTTTTAACTGGTAGCATATTCATTTAACTCTGATACTGGCACTATCTGACAGACTGCATACTATTTTAGGAGCCACACAAACATTTTATGTCCAGATTGCACTTTTACCTCCTTTAGATGTATGTGACAGTGCTTTTATATAAAAAGTGCATTTTAAGATACAGTACGTACGTGTACCATTTTTAAACTTAAGCCTTTAAACGAATCCTTAAAATGATTTGCTGTTACAGTATATCACTGCTTGGAAAAACTCTTATTTACTTTCCAGATGAAAACAGTGAAAAATCCTTGTTTACACTTTTAGCTTGGCGTTATCATTTTGTGTGAAATTTCATGCTGTTTTATGTTTTATTCCCCATCGAGTTGCCAAAGAGAGGCTCATAGACTAAAACCTCTGCAGAGAAGGAAGGCAGGAGGAATGTAAGTGTTGTTAGGTAAACAGGTATCAGCCATTTCAAGCTTTGCTCTGTTGGTTTTGAGGGCATCCTTTGTAGAGGAATGCCAGCCAGGACAGAGAAGAAGAAAGAGAAAGAGAAAGAAACTCTTTCACACAAATTAGGCCAACTCAAAGCAAATAATACCAGAGCCCAATGTTTACTCAAATAACGAAAGCTGAACATGGACTTTTCTCTGCTGATATTAAAAGATACAGTAGACCCAAAAATTTGTCATTTTTCACTTAAATTCTTGACAAACCAGCTTGTATGCGCATGCAACTTTTTCCTCACACATAGCTATTTTATAATTTTAAAATTATTAAGTGACTTAAAGCATGCAAGTGACTTTTTTTATGCAGCTTTATTTTCATGTTTTTATATATTAGTTTTTATTAGTATATTTTTAATTATAATATTAATTTAAATTATATTATAATATTAATTAACTTATTTTTTATATTTTCAGTTATCAGTTTAATTTTAGTCAAAGTTTTAACATTTTTGTATTTATTTTTTACCATTTTAATGTAATTTTACTCTAATCATATAGGGTTCATTTGGTACTTTCAATAGTTTAGCTTTGACTTATTTAATTTAATTGCCAATGTAACATTTAAATGTTCATTTTTTTTTCTCATTTAATATTTTGTAAACATTCTTATCTTCAAAGAAAGAAAATCATATGTATGGAATCCTATTTCCACCTCAGAGTAAAAAAAATAAAGGAAATTATTATTTGAAATGGAAGTTTGTGGAAGTTTGAAAAAAGAAATACATACACACTGATACATACAGTAAGCTGTAAGGTCAGAATTGTAAAATATAAAGTTACAGTTGGAAGATATAAAGTCACAAATACAAGAAATAGAGTCATAATTGTGAGATATACACTCCTTTTTTACTCCAAGGCAGAAACTAGCTTCCACTTACAAGGTCAAGATAAGTGAGACTAAATTTGACAAATCTTTTGAGTAAACTATTTTTAACAACATCTCAGAAAGTTTGAACAAGGTGACCTCGAGGCTTTGACCCTGATGGGTTGCACACATTCTCTTCAGAAATGGAAATACCAGTAACAAAATATAAGGTTTGGCAACTCATTTCTATTGAATATTATATAGACTTATACTACATTGTACTAGTGAGCACATTTAGTGTGTTGCCAAACAGGCTGGTGGAATTGATACCACAGCACCTAGATTAGTCCATCTGAAGGAGTTCTCACTAACAGATAGAATCTACCAGGAGCTGATGTTTATAAATGGGATACAGAGAGCAGTGCCTTGCCTGTAGATAAAGATGTGAAGCTTTGTCTTAGATAGCAAGAACAATGAGGTGGTTGGATGTGTACATTTACACAAGTGTGTGTGTGTGTATGACTTATTGCATGTCACTGCGACACCACTCCTTAGGGAAAAGTGAGGCAGAGGCTGCTGGGAAGGCCTTGGGGACGGCTGGTGCAAATGTCAAACCAGAAACATGCAATTCTGAACTAGATAGATGTAACAACAGCAGGGATCTCCAGAATGAGAGCTGCTGTAGATGTGCAACAATTTTAGTATGATAGAGACAGTAGTGAGTGGTGGGGGATTTGAATCATTCCAGTGAAATAATTCCTTTTGAATCAGTTCATTCAGTGAATCATCAGTCTGTATTCTAAAAAACAGTACACTCAATATATTTAATGTGTATGGTGTATTGTATGAATGTAATCCAAGCATACTTCATTTACCATGTTGTCATTGTCATATGATCTACCAACATCAGTGGCGTTACTATACTGGCACATTTCAGTATTTACAGATGTAGTCATCTGTGTACTTTTTGCTAGCTGATTTATGAATTTGAACATACTACTTTTTTAAAATATTGTTTTTTGCCAATACAGTTTTCAAATATAGTAGGGGAGTATGCAATTTCGGATGCTCTTTGTTACTTAATTACTGAATCATTTGCTCATTTGAGCCAATTAAAATATCGACTTCCTCATTTACATGGTATATTGCGATTTTGTGGGTTTTATTGAGTTTCGAAAGTAAAAATTACCTTCAAATATATTGTTTGTTGTTTGTTTGTTGTTTACCCGACCAACTGCAAAGTAAATTGGTCTAAAAGTGCATTGCTACATTATTGCTATAAAGTAATTTGCACAAAATGTAAATTTTTTTTTACAAAAAAAACAAACAAACAAACAAATAAACACTATGAAATTTTTTTTACAAAAAGCATATAAATTAGCCACAAATTCACTAAAACATTTTCATGGAAATAGTGAGGAAAAACAGAAACAGGGTCATACTTTAAACAGAGACATACGGAAAGAGGAAGAGAGAGCGGGATTGTTCAGTAGATTGCCGCTTTCTCCTTACTCCTCTGAGACCTGGGGATTCAGTGGAGTCTGGCCTCTGCAGATGCTAGAAAGAATAAAAAACGACTGTTAACTAAACTCAGACAAGTCTACATAGATTCAGGTTGTACTGTAGGAGTGTACCATATACAGTGTGTGTCTGGAAGACAAGAAAACAGGACTTCCTTATGAAAATTAACCACAATTTTACTACAAATGTAACCAAAAAACTAAACACTGTAAAAACAAAATTCCGTAAAATTTACGCTGAAAAAAGCTGGAATTCAATTGTAAAAAATGTGGCATCAACATTTTAGGTTTTACAGTTTTAAGTTAAATTTACAGTTAAATACCGTAATTTCATTAACTGATATAATGTTAGTATACCAACCTATTAAAGTACTGAATCTGTTTTGTACCTTTGAAATACACTGATAACCACCAAATGCAGGTGGTGATGAAAAAAACATCACAAGCAGCTTTTAAAATGTAGAAGGTGCTCAGTGTCATTCACACAAACACTAAACACCATCATGGTAAGACTCATTACACTAAAATATTCAATAAACATTAATTTAACAACATTACATGTAATATACAATCCTATTAAACAAAGCTGATAAGAAAAAACTATGAAGAAACATAGTTATTTCAAAGAAAAAGCATTTGAAAAAAATACTGAATTTGAAATGCAATGCAGGGAATTCTGGGAATGTCAGTTTATAGTTTTTCCCTGTAAATTTGACAGGAATTTACCATTAACCATTTAACAGATTTTTACCGTAGCATTTTCACAGTTTTTTACTGTTAAAATCACAGTCATTTTTATAGCTAAACCATGGTAATTTCAAATCATCCATGGTTTTGCTACATACTTTAATTGTATTTGTAGCCCACAAATCATGGTTACTACACTTTTACTGTAATAATTCCATGGCTAATTTTTGTAAGGGTTTAATCATATAAAACTGGCCATGTTAAAGCCTAGTAGTTACTGTAGCTTATGTGGGTTCAGCTGGTGTGGTTTCGCTTGTTGGAAACACCTCTAATACTATAAAAGCAGGCAATCATGTTTACCTCCCTCAGACTGTCAGACTGGTCTTTTTTTACCTGTTTTTTTTTCAGCAAAATACCATTTTAAAGAGGATAGGTGTCTAGTTAAACCATTTAAAACCAGCTTAATTCCATCAAACAACCATGTTTAAACAGTGTCTAGCAGCAGGATTCTTTCCGATCCTTCCTCTCTCTAGTCTCTTTTATGTTTTAAAACAACCAGAAACAGACTGTAAAACAAAGCCATGCTATGCTACCAGGCGCTAACTACTTGCCATTACAGAAAGAGGCAACAAAACCACTGTTAGGGCACAGACTGTTTTCAAAGTAACATTTTTAGACTTATTCCCAATGTAATTGTGAAATAAATAAATATGCTAGCAGCACTAGCAGGCGCTAACTGCTTGACATAACTGCTTGACACTGAGGTAACAAAACCACAGTTAGGGCACAGATTGCTGTCTAAGTGAGTTTCGGAGACTTTTTTCCAATGTTATGCTAGCAGCGCTAACAGGCGCTAACTGCTTGACATTACAGAATGAGGCAATAAAACCAGAGTTAGGGCACAGATTGCTGTCAAATTAAGATTTTAAAACTTTATTCCCAATGTAATCATGAAAAAAACTTGCAAATTTTCACTAGCTACTGAAAGAAGCACCACAGAAGCAAATAAAAGTTCCCTCAGGCCATATATAGGCCTATAGGTGTGCTAACACTCTTGCCGTTCCTTGGATTTTATAGAAAAGTACCTCTGATGGGCACAGCAGCACAATGTGACCTTGTTAAGCTCTCTATGGATAAAATAAACCTTTAATTATTTAGTAATAAAATTTATGAGAAAGAAAAAAAACTAATACCAGCAGATACAGAACTTGTGTTGCCTGCACCGCTGTGGAAATTAGAGATGGTTAAGGGGACCCAGGAGACCATGTGTCCTCTCGAACACTCTCTGACCTTGACTATCGATTCCCGTGGCTTTGCCTGCCCTTCCTTAGCTGTCAGCGTAACTTTATAGCCCTTTAATGACCACTCCACCATCATCACCATGGTTGGCTGACGTACCGAACACACAATATGGGATTGAACATGTTTCAGACAATATTCATACGCATTGGTGTTTGCAGTGGCAGCAGGTTCACTGCTCAGGGTTGGAAGTGCTATATAAACAGAGTGGTTGAGGACAAGCATTAAACAACACGGCTTTTCATTGATTTTGCGCTTTTGTAGTATCTAAATTCCATTATTGACATTAGTGTGCTGCTTTGTTATTAATGCATTGGGTGTTTTATTCAGTGTTTTTTAATGAGGACTTGTTTATTGATTGAGACGTTTGTGCTATCGATCAGGTTTGACTTGTTTGTAGTGCTTTACACTGCGAGCTCCAGCTTTCTTCACTTTCCTGAGTTTTTGTCATAGACTTGTCCGCAGCCTCTGCATGTCTCTCACCCGCTTTCTCTCTCTCTCTGTTCCTGCTGAATTATTAAATCATGTTTTGATTGCCAGAATGATTGGGAATCTTAGGCTGAAACATTCAACAGCTAAATATTCACGCTTTCTCTGCATCCATCTGCTATAAATTTCTTCAAAGTGTGTTAAAAAACAACATGAAATTTGCATCAAGTTTGCTTTCTTATGATGACATATTAAAATCGTCAAGAATATGTCCATGCCGTATATAATTTTTTAAAAATCAATTATTAAATAATTAATTAAATATAATAATTTTGCATCAAGACATTTTTATTTAAAATAATTAAACACATTTTCCTTCAAAATATGATGACATGATTGTCATTACTAGATTGCAAAATTATTAATAATCTTATTAAAATTGTATTCTACTACATTTTAGTAGTATTTGTTGTACTGCCTTTTATGCAGATTTCTGATCAAAAATGCTATAAATTAATTACTATATATTAAATTACTATAAATGAATGATTTGATGTATATTCACATTTTTCAAGAAAAAGTGCTGTATTATACTAATGAGAATCAACATTGAGAATATTAAAAATAACCATAAATAAATAAAATAAAGTCCAAGCATTTTTTTTCTATATTTATGCAAATATTTTATATATCATATAATATATTTATTTTTTTATTTTGAGGTGAGCTATGACTAAGACTATGACTAAGGTTTCTGGAGTGTGCATGATTAATTATTAATAGGTTTTCATAATCCTTTCTGAGATTTTTAATGTAACCATATAGCAGAAAAGCAATCTTTTTAGAGGACAAAACTGATGTAACTCAAGCTAGGAAACTAAGAGCAATGATGAAAGCCTCAACCGAAGCTTTCAGTAAGTCTGTTACTCCATAGATTCAGTTTTACAAGACTAAAGATAGATCTTCCATGGAAATACTCCCCCGTGTCTGTAACTCCAGCACTGTGTGTGTATTTTAACAGAATAAAGCAATACACCATTGGCGTCAGAGCCATTGCTTACATAATGGACTGCATTAACTCTACATCTGCCTCTAGAGCCGTGAGGCTGTACAGGGTTTACATGCTCAGCTGTGCTCTTCTGGAGCTATATTGTTGAGCTTAACATGAGTTCAAATCATTTATTTCTGTAAAGCAGTTTGTATGTTTTTTGAACTCATGCTAAGCTTGGTTATGCTTGGAAAAGCATATGTATGTGTTTCTATATAGTGAACACAGAGGAATTTTCTGTATGAATAGAATACGCAGACAATGACCCACATTTGCTAAAATGTGCAGTTTGCAGCAGATACTTTATCCCACAATGCAGCTGACTCCACTTGACCTTCCATTTACAGTGTGACAAATAAACTAGAAGCATATCAACTGTGATTTCTAACATGCCAAAAAAACAGATTTTTTGTGTTTCAAAGATGAGAATTTCTAAATTATACAAGGTAGTGAGGTGATATGATGACAGTGTTACATGCTGTATGTTTGGAATGTGTGTCGTTGCGTATTTCATATTATCTTGCAATATTTAGAAAAAATATATAAAATAAATATATTGTGCGGTAAATAGTGAGCTATATGGTGAATAACAGTCAAAAAAATTCTCACATTAAAATCAGCAAGAAAAACGTACTATAATTAAATGATAATTTTCATTAAAAAATGAAATTTACATTATTTTCATGAACATTCAGTTGTACAAACATTATAAAGAATTAATTAATTAATTATTATTATTATTAATTGAACATGAATCAAAACGAAGTACATTTGTAAGGTATAATTACACAAATAAAGTACACATCATTGTAATTTTAATACTAAATGTAATAAAAAATGTAATAAAAATAAGTATTATATTAATATAATAATAATTGCTACCAGAGATTATGATTTTTAATGAGATTTTAATTTGGCATACTATTATACACATTATGTGAATTTAAATAAGTTAATAAATAACACTTTATTTATTTATTTGTTCTTTATAACGGTACTATATGGTGAATAACAATCAGAAAATTTCATATTTCATGTTAAAATCATAGATAAAAAATAATTTAAAGTATAATTTTCCTTCAAATTAAATGTTTAGGATATTTTTTTAATTATTATTATTTTTATTATTATTAAGTATATAATTTAAGTACACATCATTGTAATTTTAATAGTAAAATTAACTGTTTAGGATATCTTTTGACATTATTTTTATGACCATTAATCACATCCGGTTGTATCCTAATAACATTATAAAGGATATATTATTATTACTATTTCTTGAACATGAATGAAAATCTAAAGTACATTTGTATGGTTTAATTTATAATGCAAAATGTAAATAAAAATGTTATAAAAATAAGTAGTATATTAATATTAATTAAATATAATAACAATTGCAACCAGAGATGATGATTTTAAATGGTTAAATGGTTTAAATGATTAAAATTTATTTTATTTTATTTTTTTGGTGAAATAATATCTTGGAAATTTTTTGGTGGGAATCACCCACTGTTCTATATCCAACAGCTATTAACAGCTATAAGCAGTGAACCAGAGCTAATGACTGATGCCCTTTCTATTTGTTCATTCAAGGTCAACAACGAGAGAGAGAGAGTGAAACAGAGAGAAAATGGGAGAATTGAAAGAAAGAGATCAGCAGAGAGAGCGCATCGCCTATTCTTTTTCAAGTGAAGGAGTTGGTTTTTGGCACGTGTTTATATGAGAGATATAAAGGGAGCGAGGAAACAGATTTTGAATAGGTCAGTAAGCGTAAAGCATGAGATTCTCCTAAGAACAGATCAAACAGCCTGCATTGGACTGTGACAGTGCAGGGACAGCTGTGTGCTGACAGTAGATTCACATGCTATATACTTACTGACCACAGGGATTTCTTCCAGTAATCTGCGATGTGTGTGTGTGTAGCTTAATACTGTTTTCAGTGTGTTCACAGAGGTCAGTCATCTTACGAACGCATCATGACTAAGCTGCTGGTATTAAAGTCTTGAACTCGTTAAACGCAAGAAAAAAACACAGAAAGCACGAAGCAATCCTTTAAAAATGACTGATGTAAAATATTATTTCCCTGATGGAGTCAACGTGCAGATCTTTCCTTTACAAGTTCCTCCTCCGTCTCTAATTCTGGCTCTGCAAAACATTCGGTAGCGTCTTGGCAGTAATAGTTATTATTAAATATGATCGATCATCCAGTGACGCGTATCTTTCTGCCGGTGGGAGGAATGACTATAGCTAGCAAAATAGATATTGGCCTAGAGACTACAGTACTAAATGGAGGTTTAACAGTCAGTCTTTGAGAAGGTTTTATAAGAAATAAAAGGTTTTTTTCTCTATTTTAATCCTTTTATGTGTTTTTAAGGTCTTTTGAAAATGACTCAGCCTTCTGAATTGTAATTATGATGTAAATTTATTTCAAGATTTCAGAAGCGTGCGCTTCCTCCATGTTTGTTTACTCTGTGTTCCCTTATAATTGGTTTATCGCAGGATTGGGAGCAACTATAAAACATTACCGTTTTAAGGAGACCGTTTTGAGAGATTAGTGCCAGCAGAACCTCATTTAACCATTTAACCCTCCACTCCATCCTTCTCACTGTGTAGTCTAAGATTGAGACATCTCTTTAGAGTTTTAATCCTACTGTATGCTAAAAACCAGCCAAATAAGATGAAACGCAAATGATTCACATTTCTATGGACTGAATTATTGACCAGAACAAGTGTAAAATAAGGCCTAAGTTCCATTTCTAGTGATGTATATGGACTTATATTGAGCCAATCTAAAAGTAGCAGAATGAATCATTTCCAAAGCTATTAACAATTTTGAAATGTTGAAGCGAGCTTTAGTCAGTATTGAAAGAAATTTGTTCATTTATTTTTTTTCTCATTTGCCTTTTTAATGTGTGTAATGTCAGCAACTATAAATCCATAGTTGTTCACAGCTAGATCAGTGGTTCTCGGCTGGTGATGAAAAATTATATTAAATTATATCAAATAAATAATAATAATAACATTGTTGACCTCTAATTAAATGAGTCAGATCAGGGGTTCTCAGCTGGTAATAAAAAAGAAAAATAAATAAATAAACATGCTGAATGTAAAAAAAAAAAAAACTAATATTCCACTCAACAATTGTTCAGATTTAAGAAAATATGCTTATTTAATGGGTGGAAAATAGATTTCCAATCTTTGTGACTGATGTTAATCGCTGTAAGTCCAGTCAATCTTTATCTGTAATTGTTGTATTTATCATTTCATAATGGAGAGGCTGTGACATGCTTATGCAGAATAAACATGAAACAAATAGAATATAATATGAATAGATTTAATATGTGATAATATGAACATGGAGCACTGTAGATGATCCCTGACTTAACCTAAAAACCTAAAAACGAATACATTGATCTAAAGGTGGCTATAACTAAATCTTTTTTTCCTCAAAGAACCGTATTGCCAACTCTGTAAGGTGAAAATTAATCAGTCTACGGTGCTGTGAAGAACCTTTTTGCACTCTTACATTTGGAAGCTGTGTGATTCACGGTTGAGTAATAAATCGATGTTCATGTGAATTTGCTGTGGCACTTTGCTTAAAAGAGCATTTATATTGAGCTGATGAGCTGACCGAGCGTCTGATAATGTCTGCCGCATGTGGCCTTTCCATCCAGGAAGGACAGACGTCATATATGACATTTTGCTGTGATCTTAAGCAAGATATATAGCATAATTTATTTCCAGTTATGGACAGGTGATTTGGCAGTTGTCAGGGCCAGTTGTGTGCCAGCTCGCCCTTCTCACCCTGTTCTGAGGAGACAGATGGTCATGTGAGCTGCCAATTCACCAGGTGAATGCGTATTTACAGTACCTGTATCTGCATGGAAACTCTCCAAGGTATTCTTTATCCACTTTGAAATGTTTTAGCATACTGACTTTGTCTTATCATGGCAGAACTTATCTTGCTGTATGTCATAGGCTGACATATGAAGTATGTTAAGTTTCCTTCTGTGCTTAATTATACTATATAATTATAATATAATTCTTGATAATGCAAGAATAGGTTATAAAAGTTGGTGTGTACTTTTTTATGCTGTTATTTGAAAGTATTATGCAAAAATAAGTGTTCACTGATCTGACAATGCAAAATAAAATAAAATAAAATAAACCATATCAATAATTAAACAAGCTAACTACAAAACATAAACAAAATATTTTAAAATGTAAAAAAGTAATTTTTACGCCTAGCTTAGCAACAGGTGAACCTTCCAAATCTGTTTTGAAGCACATTCTTGACGTGTTGACGAGTTTACAGCAGAAAGAAGGAGAGCAGACTGTGTGTGTGTGTGTTTTGTGTATCAGTGACTACGAGAGGCCATCATTTCCCATAGTGCCTCAGCTTGGCTGTTGGCTGGTGCAGTGAGAGTGAAAGGTGGGTCTCATATCAACAGCTGTGCTCAACCTAGATAACACAACACATTTAAAGCACAGAAATGTCAACAGAAATTCATCTGAGTCTACACTATTATACCATGCAGATCTTCAGAACATAATTCAGGGCAGGAGCCTTTACACTCAACCTTTCTTGTTAATAAAAAACACTCAGAACTTGCAGTGGGGTCCAAAAGTCTGGGACCACTTTGAAAATATGGAATTGAAAGGACAGAAATGCGTGTTTGGGGTCTTTAAGAATTTTTTTAAATGTTTCTTTAGCCAGGCTGCATTTATTTAATCAAAAAAAATTTAAAACAGTAATACTGTGAAATATTATTACAATTTAAAATATAGTTAATTCCTGTGATTACAACACTGAATTTTCAGCAACCATCACATTGTTTTTGTGGAAACTGTGGTAATTGTTTTTCAGGATTATTTGATGAATGTAATATTTATTTGAAAGAGATTTTTGTAACATTATGAATGTCTTTGATTATGTGTCCTTGCTTTAAAAAAAACATTTCTTTAAAAAATAAAATAAAAAATAAATAAATTACTGACCTCAAACTTTTTAACTGTACTATGCATATAGATACACACATATATAAAAATAGGTAAAAAAACAAAAAACAAAGCTTGTATGTTTGTGTGAGTAAATATTTCTTGCAATGACTGCTCTGGATTACCAAGTCCCTCTAAAGATTAAGTGAAAATCACAAGAGGATCTGAGCACCACTAAAACACACACACACACTGCGGATACAGTGGAGTTAATTACTTTCCACGGATAAAGGCAAAAGCAAGATAAAACGAATGAGAAAGTGAAAGAGAGGTGGTGGTGGGGGGGGGGGGGAGAAGCAGCAATGATGCTTCCAGGCATTCGTTCTGTCATTTTGTTAAAAGCCTGATCGATAGTGTGTCAATGTGTCTTGTAACAGCATAACCTTAGACATGTCCTTATTCACTTACATGGCAGAGCAATCAGCTACAACATGGTGCAGAGCACGCAAACACACATACATACATATTCAGCCTCTGATATAATCTCCTGCACTATACAGACCTCTTGCAGCGATAAACCTTGAAATAATCACTAAGAAAATACCACTGTCCTCATTACAACCCAACAAATGCAGCACATGTGTATGTCTGCAGACCTCTCTGCACCGCTGCTGTGGTCTCCATGCTGGAAAAACCAGGTCAGAGCTGTCTAACTGTGTCTTAACCAGACGCTAAAGTTGTTTAGTATACCGGTACTAAAGTATACTGCAGTGCCATGTCATAATTTAGCTAATTTCAGAATATGACCTCAGCAACGCTATACTGCTATTCAGCCCAGTTTGCATTTCAGATACATCTTTATATAATTAGATTTTTAGTGAGTGGTACCAAAAGCATGGTCAGTTTTATCCAAAACGGATAAATGTGAATCTGGCAACACTTTATGATGTTATTGTTTTATATGTTGTGGCAAATAAGAAATAAGAAAATCTTACGGGTTTGGAACACCATGAGGGTGGGTAATTAATGACATAACTTTAATTTTTAGGTGAACTATGCCTTTAAGAGCTTCAATCAGATAGAAATATTGTAGGACATTAAGCTAAACTATGTTTTAAAAAAGGATTTCAGAACAAACAAACACAAACAATGAATTTAGCCCCATTGTGGTTTTCAAGTGCTAAGCTGTGCTGTGTTAGAGCTGTTGGTTTAGTCACATGTTTTCCTTAGAAAGCCATGAAACCGTCAACCCCGGAGAGAGTCTTCCTCAGCCCCTCAATGGACAGCCCATAAACGTATTGATCGGCAGTTAGCTGTTAACATTGATATGTTTCTAATGATGTCCTCTGTGACTCCATCACCTCATTAGCTTAGATGCTAATGCTTACCCATGCAGAACGGATAGGATAAATGGTGACTAACACACTTTAACATAAACCTTGCTCCAGCTAAACTGTCAAAGTAACAAAAAACTACATTTTCTCAGAGAGAGTACTTACAGGTTGTTATCAATGACAGATACAATTAGCAAAATAGCTTTATAACAGCAAATTTGGCTGATCCCAGCTTAGCACTTTTCCACAGAATAACCCTATCACTCTTTCCTGGAGTTGTATAAATGCAGCTCACGTTCAGCACACAGGGTCCACATAAGCAGGTGTCTGAATATGTCCCTCGATTCTGGAAAAAGAGTCTAGAGGTGAGACAGAGAGGGGACGTTTTATGTAAAGCTGCTTTGTTTTATGCAGGATGAGGGTAGTGCTCTGTGGGTCCTGCTGAATAATGCAGGGACGGGCTGAGCCCTCTGGTCTGTCATGGAAAGGCATAGAGGGATGTGATTAAAGATTTATACCCTCTGGGCCACTGGAGAGAGTCCACCCTGTGGTCTAACTCGGCTGAGGTCCTTTGTACCCCTGTCAGTAGGGTCATATATGTCCAGTGAAGAAGACAGAGAGGACAGGGGCCCTGAATAATACAGATGTGAGGCACTGAAGTGACCAATCACATCAGAGCTTCCCACCAAGTTTCTGGGTTCAGAATGCTTCTGGTGTTTAGTTTAAAAAAGCCTCTTTTTTTGCCAGTTTTACACATAAAATTTGGATTTATATGATTAATATGACAAATATTAGTGGCCTTTTTATGCTTTGTCAAAACAAAAGGCTATTTTGTTGCAGCATGTTTAAGTGACGGATGCGACTAGAGAGGGTAGTATTATAATTGTGTCGATAATCAAAAACGTTTGTTTTAACATGATGATGCATCTACATATGTGTGGTAGACAGTAAGAAAAGCCCAAGATCATTAGCTTTTAGTAAAATAAAAATGAAGAGACACAAGATATGACAAATACAAAAAAGCTAAAAAATCTGCCATATATATTTCTATCTGTCATGCATTTTTTTTATTTATTATATTTTTCTTAGGGATGCACCAACAATTCTGGGTTGAATATATAATGTATGTATATATAAATATAAGAAAAATTATTCAAATAATTAAAAATCTAAATAAACACTATAATAGCTTATAAATAATACTAAAAATATATTTCTTCTGAGTATATAACTAATATAGACCAAAGTGTCTCTCTTTCTCTCTCACACACACACACACTATATTTTTAAAGAGACCATGGACAAGCACAATAAACTCACTACAAAAAACTAAATAATAAAAATTAATTAAATACAAAAATAAATAACTAAAATAAATTCAGTTTTGCATTTACTATTATAATTATGCTTTGATAAATATACTTTTTTTGTGCTGAGTAGCAACAAACAGTAACACTTAACTAACAGAAATGCATAGGGTGACTTAAAGGTACAATATGTAAGATTGACAGCTAGTGATGCAAAAACAAAGGTATTCCGGCCCGGAACACACATTTCAGTGTAGAATTTTGGGCTATAGCAATATTTTTTAGAGAAACAGCTATGTAAACATAGCATGAATTCTTGACAGCAATATGCTGTGTTTTTTTCCGATCACTGGAAGTGGCAGGATCATACAGATTAAAGGTGCAGTATGTAGTATTGCCAAGTAGTGATTGAAGTGTGTACTGTAAATCTGGCCTGGAATCTGCCCAAAACACATATTTCAGAGTAGAATTACTGGCTATAGCATTATTTTTCAAAGAAACAGCTAAACATAAAAGATGGTTCCTAAATATCTTGAAACATACAGTATTATGTTATTTTTTGGCTTTAGAAGAGTCAAAAACTTACATTCAGCACCTTTAAGAAGTATTTTGACTCAAGTTGGTGGACCAAGGAAGTCTTGTTAGCAAATAGGGAATAGCCTAATAAGGAACAGAATTCAACAGAAGGGCCCTCATACCCTTAACCTCCAGCCATCCTCGAACTCCTCAGCCTCTATAGCCCTTACGCAGCATATGCTGATGGATCTCTTAAAGTAACAATTTTTCACCTGTCGGTTGTGATTCTGGTCCAAGGCCGAGGACGTGTGACAGCGCCGCACTCTGCTCCTCTACCTCAGCCTCACATCCATCCAACGGACAGATTTAGGGCTGGGAACCAGCCTGCACATCTTCTCAAAATAACACTCTGCCCTTTTCACACAAAATCCGCTCCTTTCCTCCCCGACCATTACTGAAGACCCACCTCTGAAAACACACACACTCTTGTAGTGGAAACAATGGCCACTAGCTGCCTCAAGCCTTGGGAGATAACGAGAGAGAGCATGGTTTGGGAAGGTTAGATGTGGTATCGATCAGCTCTCCCGGTCTGAGACTTTTACCACGCTAGAGTAATTGAGGATGAAGCAGGCTGAGCATGGTGCTTTCACCGGCCACATCACCAGCTGTAGTGCGCTAATGGAAAGGCAGCTGCTCTTGTCAGGGCTTTCCTCCAAGTGTCCTTAGCACAGAATACTGAACAGTAAGTTGAGAACGTCTCTTACACACACATTGTATTTTCCCTTGAACCAAATCCAATTTTTCATCAAGCTGGGATTAGTTTCTCCCTAAAAATGAAAATTGTTCATTTATTCACCCTCATGTTGTTTCAAAGCATTTCTTTCTTCAGTTGAACACAAAAGGAGATGTTCGGAATAATATTCAGACTGCTCTTTTTCATATAGTGGCAGACAGCGGGGATGAAGGCTATTATAAATATTAACTTTACCTGAGTTTTTGATTATGGCAAAGGTAATCTAAAACACACGCGTACAATTAAATATTCAATATAAAATAAAATGTAATTATTTGTACATTTATTTAAAATATTATTCTAATTTATTTAAAATATTATGTTCTAATCTGCCAAATATGAACATTTTCTGTAAAGATACAAATAAATTTGATTGACATTATGTCAATGTATATATTTACATATTTGTAATTATATATAAAATATTTAATTATAAAATATAAAATTAAATAATAATAATAATATCATAAAACATAAATATATAATATTTAAGATAAAATTAACTATATATATATATATATATATATATATATATATATATCGTATGGCTGTAGACGACCTGTATGGACTGCTTCTATCATACGTCTATGTTTTTTTCCCTAATTTTTAAAGTTTTTGACGACATCCATCTCACATTCATGGCATGAAAACGAGCAGATATAAACATTCTGCCCTGCTTTTGTGTCCTACAGAAGAAAGCAAGATTTGGAACACTGGGTGAGTAAATGATGACAGAATTGTAATTTTTGGGTGAACTAATCCCTCAGGACCAGATATGCAGACTTAAATGCTTATTTGATAGAAGAAAATTTTTCTATTCAGAGTCAGAATGAGAGATTAATGGCCATGTGTGAACTGACACTGAATTAACAGATGAATTCCAAGGGCTGTGAATCAGACATAAATGCGATGGCCGTGTCAAATCGTCAGAGTAGGAAAAAGACTGTGATGTTATCTAGTTATGTTCTGTGGTTTGTATAGAGTCCCGTCTGTCTGACAGAGCATTCAATCGCGAGTGGTCGAGAAGAATCATCCATCTCTCAGTAATTTAGACTTTGCTTTTATCAAATGTCAGATACATATAACCCAAACCCACACCCTGACCGTCCTGTCTGCCATCTTTAATGCTCAAAAGCTGGCATACTTAATCGTGACCCGACAAACGATCTATTGTAGATGGTGATGCCATCGTGTGTCCTTGCAGCCTTGATAGATTGAGATAATACTGCCATACAGAAGCTGTAGTCTTTCACAGAGCCATTCAATTAGCCAGTTAAATGCTCTGGCAGCTCTCATTGCCACCCAACACGCAGAAATCAGAACAAACTTTTTTTTAAAATTCAATGCATCAAATATTGCCCAAGGGCCTCATGAGCTTGTGAAAAATCTCTGAGTGGGTCTGTTGTTCAAGATGAAAGGAATCGTTTACTCACTGTCATCTGTCAGCATTCACGACTTTCTTTCTTCTGTAGAACAGGAACGATGAATTTTGGAAGAATATCCTATCCACTCTTGTCGGTGAAAGTAAAGTGAATGAGGACTGATGCTGCAAAATTAATTAAATAATATAAATAATTATCTGAAAATAAGTTATATACAACTTTTGCACATTATATTACAAGATTCTTGGCTTCATATGATAAAAAAAAACTAAAAGGATAGACAGATGGACGGATGGAAAGACAGGCAGACAGATAGATACATAGATGGATAGATCGATAGACTGACATAGATGATAGATAGATAGATAGATAGATAGATAGAT
>JAUMHE010000059.1:11791151-11804444 GCA_032359235.1 Enteromius mattozi
AGACAGATAGATACATAGATGGATAGATCGATAGACTGACATAGATGATAGATAGATAGATAGATAGATAGATAGATTGATTGATTGATTGATTGATTGATTGATTGATTGATTGATTGATAGATTGATAGATAGATGAAAATGCATTTCCTGTGTTCAATTTCTTTGAATTTCAATCCATCCAGATGTAATAAGGACTGCATTTTCACTGTTGCAAAGTTGCTGAAGGTGCAGAGAAGGCAATAAAGTAAGGATTTCTGATGAGTCACACGGCAGCAGAGGATCATGGGAAGCGGACAGAGGACACTTGGCAGGAGATAGGAGAGCATGGAGGGAGATTTCTGCTGCTATTTTACACAAATGAGAAGAGCAAGCAAGGAAATTGAGCGCTGAAGAGGGAATATTGCTGCACAGGAACTGCAGCTGGTGTTTCCATATATATGAATGATATATAGCACACCCGCTCTTTCAGAGACTTCAGCCCTGCCGCCCGCTGTGAGATATGAAACATCCTGATCACGGATGCGGAGCTCCTATAGGTCCATTGTTCTAGCCAGCGAGCTCCCTCACAGCGAGGTAGAGAGAGAAACCGCAAGTTTTCCTCTATTACCCCCTACTCCGGCAGCAATCATCCTAGCATTCAGCCGTGAGCCGGGGCAGAGGGTCGTCCGCTCCAGCAGCGCAGGCCAGGAGGGTAAAAACTGTGGAGCAGAGGTGTACAAAATGAGCAGCAACAGAAAATTAACTTGTGTGTACAGATACAAGCACAAACCCTTTCAGAAGAGGCATATTAAGCCAGGAACAGTTCTCATGCGATGGAATGGTGAATGCATAGCTTATATATATATATAAAGCTGATATTCAATAGAGCTTATATTGTTTGGGACCGAATGTTGATTTATAGTCATTTATATTTCTCTTAAATTAAACTAAAATATTTCTAAAAACTAAAACACATTTTTTTTTTTTCCTACAGCAATAGAGTGAATGAATGGGCTTGAGACAAATGAACACTATAATTTAAGGAAAATTTGAGAACTAAATTAATTTGAATTAAAGATTTGTTAAAATGAACATTAATTAGATGTACAAAAAGAAATGTAACAATTGTATATATATATATATATATATATATATAATTTTATAAAAATATATAATTAAAAAACAGCAGAATAAAATGTTGGTTTATAGTTTTTTATAACAAATGTTTTCCATAAATTAAATACAAATATTTATTCTTTAATTTCTCTTACCGTAACCTGGGTAACAGAATTGACTAATTGGGCTACACGAACACAACACTAAAATTTGTGCCAAAATTTTGTACATGTAACGAAAATGAGTGTTTTATTGTTTATATTAACATATTATTATAGATAGACTTATGTATAGCTCATGAATATTAATTAGGTATATACAAATCATTTAACATGACCTTTCACTGCTTTTTGATAAATAGTTTTGTCTGCAGTAAAGGAAATGCAACTTAAATAAACAGTAAAAATGTAATGTCTTGAAATGATAAACATATTTACAGTTTTTGCTTTATAAATGATTAACATAAGCCCCTTTTAAAAGACTGTCAGAATATAGGTACTGCTGTTCACATTAAGTATGTGTGGAAGAGAGGGAGAGAGTATAATTTACAGCTGGGCTGTGTGATATTAGCGAATTTGCCCCGTGATAACCCTCTTTAGGTGCAGACAAGACAGGAGTTCGAGCAGCAGGGTGTGCTAATTACAGGTTTGCATTAAACGAGCCCCGCTGAGACTACAGCCCCCCACTCTCTTTCTAGCCTTTCTCTTTTTACAATCATTCCCCACTCTCTGTTTGTCATTTACCTTCCATTTTGCTTTGTTCGTTCCACCCTGGTTCCTCCTCTCAACCCTTTTCTTCTTTTCCAACTCTTGCAAAATCATCAGCGGTCTCTCCCAGAATAGAAAAGCCATTACTTACATTTAAAGCTCAAGTAATACATTGTGAAAATCGCAGGCAGGCAGATTTGGATTAACCTCGGCTTTCCGTACATCAAAAGAAAAATGCTGTCTCCCAGCGGTCGCGTTCAAGTTATGTGCCAGAAAGAAGGGGAAAAAACATATTTCAGAGCCATTTTTTTGCATTAAATTGCTTTTCCGGTTGATTCTCGAGAGTCAAGCTGCTTTTCATGGCTGTACCAAAGATGTGCAGTCACAGGCCAAAAGTTCAGCAACCTCATCAAAAGCATGAGTTGTTTTCTGAAACAGCACATTCACACTGAGTCACGCTCAGACTCAGATGTGTGTAGATGAGCTGGAGTCAGACTGGAACAATAAGAGAGAGAAGACAGATAAATCACAAATAGAGACATCTGTCTGTCTATCTGCGGGTTACAAAACCGTACAGTCTGTACTTTTTACAAAAAAATGTACAAAAAATGTTTACAAAAAATATACAAAGATGTATTCATAACAAGATACATAAGATGTGTGTATACACACACACACAAGAAATATGTTTGTCATTGTACAGTAAGTTTGTTAACAGTTGAATGGCTGGGCTTAACAAACGCGTTCATCCAACTGCTGCGGATGCAAGGGAGTGCAAAGTCGCATTTTTGTGTAATATGGATACAGGCAAGTCGCAACACTTTCAGAATGAAATGCGGCCCGGGCAGGGTTTATATTATTTAAGAATGAACACTGCACTATAATACAAAACAATAACAGGTCTGTTAGAGCAATACTTTAAATAAGGTAGCCCAACATTTATCAAACAAACAAATAACTCCCAAATTAGCAGCACAGTAATTACTGGCGCCGTAAAGGGGTAGGCTATTTAAATAAAAGAACAAAAAATGAATTAACGAAGTTCAACCGTTTCGCAGGGATCGATGTCATGTGTTCATTTTTTTTTTGAATATTCGAATCTCAAAATGAAAAATCGAATGCCATCCCTCCAAACGAATATTCAAATATTCGAATATTCTGGTCCAGCCCTAAAATTACATAAATGAATAAATCTTTATATGTTGAATATGTTGAAAGCACTATATTATAACAATTATCATTTCACGAGTTCGCACTTCCTTATTGCGAATATAAATAATAACATGTTTGGCGTGCTGTCCGGGGGCGAGCCAGGAGCTCGGCGGACTCTGAGCCCTAGTGGTATGAACCCTGGCGAGGGCAGAGCTTGGCGTCCGGATCAAACCCTGCTTGTCCCCCCTTGAGGATGTGTACGGCGGAGAAGGAGAGGAGGAGGGATACTTAGAACGAGATACGGAAGGAAGGAAATGGGCTTTATTTATAGTGCGAGTGTTAGGACTGGATTGGCTAACGAGCGGTAATGATAATGATTGGTAATGTGGCGCCGGCTGTGTCTGATTATTCGAAATTATCTGAAATTTAGTTTAGCAACATCACTTGTCTACATTTTTGTGAGCGCAGTGCTGCTTTGTGTACCGTGTTACCATGGAAACCGCTATTAAAACGTTCCAAAAGCGGCATCTAGTGGCAAAAAATGAATTTGCACTTTCATTCAGACCAACCAAAAAGATCAAGAAGTGGGCGGGCGATATGCTAATATTGACGTCAACTTGAAACAGCTTGGGATTCATTTTTAAAAACGACTCGACTATAGAATACCCTAAAGAGACTTTGTTTTGAGAGACAATGACTTTAAACATAGTGCACTTTCACATTTAAAACTTTGCAGGATGCTTTTGTTCACTTAGTGCTGTGTTACACACTAAGATAATTTTCAAAAATCCATAATAGGGGCACTTTACAAGAAGCTACTACTTGGGACCAAATGTTGGTTTATAGTTATTTTAACTACAGGCCTAGTTATTTATTATATATATTAACAGTGTTTTATATATATATATATATATATATATAAAAGAGTTATAATGTAATAAATATTTAAAAAATTGCTAAATTGAAGCATCTCCACTAGTAGTCTCTTGGGACCTCACTGTAGATAGTAAGTCATAATTTAATTAATTAGTAAGATTTGTGTAAAAACTGATGGATTACCTCAGAAAGACCCTCCAGGATTTGAGTGTTGGACCTTTTGCCTGGAGAAACAAAGCGAGACAAAGCTGTAGAACGCAGCACAAAAAGCCCAGGGTTTGCTGATGAGACCAGATAGTTTCCCGCTGACTGCAGAGAAAGAGGGAGGGAAAGCACAGTGTGGGAGTAGCTGTATTATTTGCAACATTAGAAATGTGCATATCCTCAACTTCATTACAAAGTACGTGGGTGTCAAGTGTGCAGTCTTACCTGACCTGGACAGCTATAACAGACTCCCACTACCACTAAACGTATGTGTGTGTGTGTGATGAGGCGTGCGTGAGAAAAAAAAGAGCTGTTTCTTTTGTAAATATTAGGCTCAAATACTATAAATCTTCTGTCTTTATTCTCAACTGCAGAACATGAGGATGATTTGCTTCCTATCCGAATCTGCTTGATATATTTAATCTATTTTTGGTGACTTAGATCACTGAAGAGACATTGATCTTTAAAAGAAAATCAGTTGTTTTCAATCCCTTTCTATCTGCTTAAACCCTTACATTATTTTTTTCTGTTTGCACACATGAGATATCAAACCATCCTATTATTAATTCCCATCTCTGAGGGAGCAGCTGTAATCTACATGATCTTTTTAGCTACCTTGGGTCTGCAGCAGCAGTATCAAGGATGCAGAGCAGATCCGACGGCTCAAATGAGCATCTTCATGGGCTGTGAATCCCACAGCTGTCCGCCATCCCGAAATCCTGTATTAATCAGTGCCTGAAATTCAGCAAATCCTGTTGAAGCAGTGCATTAGCTCTTCCTGGAGCTGTCCTTGGTGCTGATGTCTCTCCATTGCATTCTCTGCTCAGTATGAAGGACTAACATAATGAGAAGTGCTATATTTCACAGTTTCTGCTGGAATACCTGTCTGTGGTATTGAAGTTTTTGAGGCAGTTATTGATATTCCTTTTTAGTTTTATTCTCCACAAATGTGGCAATTAATGTGGCTTGAAATCATTATTTCTTTTCATTGTGAAATTAAAGTCATCGCTTGATCTTACTCATGATGTTCCAAACCAGAATTACTTTTTTCATGTGACTGACAAAAATGCATTTTTTTTAAGAGCAGCTTTTTTATTTTTGGATGAACTATCTCCCTTAAGACTTGTATTTTTATTTTATTTTATTTGTAATTTTTTTTAATGTAAAATATTATCATCATTGATGTCATTATAATATTTGCCTGAAATGCAAATTTAAGTTTCTTATATTTATTTGCATATTTACTGAATTTTAAGTAATCTCTTAAAATGGAACCATATATTTATGCAACTTTGTAACTAATATATATAGTAATTATTTTCTGATATTAATTTTATTGTTGGTTCTGTTAACTGATAAATGGTCGATGTTATAGTTTTATACAATTTTAATTTCTAACTACATGTAAAATAAAACACTGAAAACCTTTTAAATGTTTTATAGTGAATTTGGACATCACAACATTATAATATATATAGGAAAATTAAGCAATCATTTTAACCCATACAATGAATTGTTGGCTATTTCTTCAAATATACCCATGTGACTTATGGCTGGTTCTGTGGTCCAGGGTCACATTTATAAGGGTTTTTAAATTAACTTTGAGCATTGGATGATTGCACAGTAAAATATTTAATATCAACAATATCACTAAGTAAAAAAAATAAAAATAAAATAAATAATGACTATTTTCAAAATTGTTCAAAAATATCCAATCAACCATACATTTTTATTAAAAAAGGAACAAAAAAACCTAACAATATTTTGTATTTTTAAAAAATAATGACTATTTAAAAAAAGAAAAATCAAGAATACAGTTTAATAATAATAGTATTAATAATAATGATAATAATAAAGAAGATCAATAAACAGAATGATCTTAAAAAGGTGATTAAATTCAACCATTAAGATCACTGTACTGCAGTAATTTTAAAAGTATGGCAATAATATATAAAAGACTGGCAAAGTTTGATCCTGAAGTGTAAATCATGTAACCACACAAAGGCAAATGAGCCTGTTAGGGAGCGAGAACACACTAGTTAGGCTGCGTATTGAGTGGGTCCCTCAGGGAGAAGCAGGAAGGTGATGTGACAGGCCCGCTGAGGCAGGGCGGATCAGGGTCAGCAGTGCTGCTATCGACAGACACATAACAGATCGTAAAGAAGCCATTATTGAGAATGGGGGTCTAGGAAAAGTAAAGCCACAGGAACTATCTCTGTAATTGTAGGGTGGAGGAAAAACACAGAAAATAGCCACCGAGACAAAGAGGAAGATAACAAATCGAGATCTAGAGGAGGAGAAGAAGCGATCGGAAGAGTGGAAACACTAGTCAATGAGAGACTGGGGAGTGAGAACACCATTAAGGAGCTTGTGCAACTTTAATTTACTCTGTGAATGTACTCCATAAGCCACATAATGTCACTATAAAATAAAATAATAGGGAATATAGGGAATTGTGCTCACAAAAAAGAAAAATAGCTTTTAAGTAGTGCTCTAAATGTTGTTAAAAATATTTATTACCTAATGTCATTATTGAAATTAAATGAATCTCTACAATTACTAGTTTGGTATTTTTGGTATAAATAATAGGTATATAACTTAGGGAATTGTGCCACTACTACTACTACTATCAAATAGTTTGAAGCCAAGATAGACAAATAAAACAATATTATAAAGGATTATGTATGTATGTATTCTTGTGTACTGCAATCATTAAAAAAAATATTGCTTTAATCTGTGCAATCCCAGCTTGGTATAACTGGTGGAAAAAATGGTATACATTTTCAAACATAGTATGGAATTGAATGAATGAATGAATAGTTTGACACAATGGAAAGGAGATTAAAATCAATTTTTAATATGATTTATTCATTACATAATATCACTACGTAATTAAATGCATTTGTTCTACCAGCTTGGAAGTTGGAATAATTGCTATATAAAAAAAAGGCCTATATGAAATATTGTGTGTGAAACAATGGTAAGCAGATAACGCAGTATTTAACCATTTTTAAATATTTATTTTTGTTTAATTTGTGTCATTTCCATTTCCATTGTTTTTTATTTAAATGACTAATCAAATTCCAAAATATATTAAATGTATGATAGGCCTTTATTTAATTATTTATATCAAAATAACTATTAGGTATTAGGTATTCTATAGTCCATAAATGAGTTTTCCATAGGTCTATCTAGAGCTTCTGACCCTTTTTTAAATGTTTCTGCTCTGTGCCATTTTATTTCCTGAATACCTTTGTGCAGGGTGTGTTAAAATAATTAAGGTTAGCCTGACTCTCTGTCTCAAATTCGGACATGAAATGCAATTATAACTTGCCTTCAGCTCCACTGCGGCGTCTGCTGGCATTTAAACAGCTGTTATAAGAGACAGGTGAGACTGTGAGGTGAAGGACTGGACAGGTGCATTTAGCTTGCAGCTGAGGTCTGCTAAAGCTAGCGTCTTATGCTCACGGCGTGACCTACTTCTGTCCGTTTGTGAGAAAAACAGTGTCTGGAAAAGAGGAGAAGCTGAAATTTTAAAGGAGAAGTTTTTTTTTTCTTGACTTGAAAGCCATTAGAACCGGACACATACTGTGTATTTGCTGCTTCATCTGCAAATTTCTAAAGCCCAGTGCCAGGACCCAAGCAATGGATTATGGGAGTTGCCAGAGCTCTTATGAAAGAACGTCACATGCCGCTTACTAAGGGCGGAAGAGTCTGTGTCTCTTGAACAGATGTTGTTTAATAGGGGCTTAGCTTCTGTAAACACGTCCTCTGGCCACAAAGTGCGTCTATTGAGTCGTTTGCATTGGACTGATGTAGACGCTTCCACTGCTGTATGTTTATCTCATCCTAATGTGGGTTTCGCAGTAAGAACAGCAAAAAAGAGAGCTATGCGCTCAGAGAGGAAGATAACAGAGAAGCTGGACAACAGAGGGCTAAATCAGCCGCATAATATGGGCAGTATCTCATTCTGCAAAGCTTGTATAACAAGCCAAAGCCTCCAAACGGGTTCTTGACATAATTGAAGCTTGTTTCAATTTTTGGGACTTGTTTTGTGTGCTGTTGGAAAACACATTAAAATGAAAAATGGCTCTCAAGCTAACTCGACAATTGATGAAAGTGCATTATTATGAGAGGAATAAACAAAAGCTCTTAAAGGGATAGTTCACTCATAAATGAAAATCTGTCATGATTTACTCTCATTTTGTTCTAAATCCATTTATTCTGCAGAACGCAAGCAGCATTATTTAGGGCAATATGGATGCCTTTTTATGTTGTTGTTTATTTTGGATTAACTATTCATCCATCGCATGAAAGTTGTGGTGCTCATACAGCTGATGTGAGTTCAAATCCAACTCGCAACACTTCCTGATATCTTACATTTCTTGTCCAAAAATTACCACAAAGCAAAGAAAGACAAAGTACTGAAGTAGTGAAGTACTAAAGAGCTATCAATACAGTAAAACACGTCTTTGATTGTCTCGTCTACTGTTTAAGGCCCAAACTATACTACGTTTAGCGCATGTGTAGAATCAAAGACGTAACCTTTCAAGGTATACTTTTTTAGATAGTGTGCTAAATTGTAGGCGGTCAACTCATGCGCTCTAGAAAGCTTAATTTTTTTCAGTGTGTGCATTATTTTTCTTTGTACGTTATGACCGATAAACATGTCTTTGTATTGTAGTTAAACTAAAGTTGTGGCTTTCTAACTCGCTCTCTCGCGCCTGTCACTGTGGGTGTCTGTTTTTGTTTCAGACTCTGGTATTTTACTGTTGTTTTTGCTCCTTTTCTTTAGTTTCATAGATACAATGGCATGGGCCAGTGTTGCCAGTTTGGTATTTGGGCAAAACTCAATTAGCGTGTGCGACTTGGACGTACAAAATTCACTTCGTACGCACATACTACTCTAGTGACAAAATTAGCATCACATGCACATTTACATGCAAAAAACAAAGTATAACTCTGCAAATGACGCTTCTATAGACTCCCTTGGTAACTGTAGCTTATTAAGACAAGCTTTATGGAATGTCCCATGAGAATGAATGAGTATATAATTGAAGATTTGTGAACAACACAGTTTCTGTGGCAACAGTAGCTAAGGTAAAATTGGTCAGTATTGATTATAAATGTCACATCGTTCTTTTTAGCATTGATGGTTCCATTAAAAACCTTCATGTAACCTTTCCATTCCTCAACATTGGAAATCTGCTCTTCTTAAAGAACATTAAACTATTCTTAATCCTAAGAATCTTTGGGGAAATAGAATTAGTTCCTTTTGGAGCTTTTATTTTTAGGATTGTACAGTGAAAGTCAGTAGGAAGAAATGCATGCATAAGTAATGCCAGAATTTCCATTTTTGGTTAACCCGTCCCTTTTACATGGGGCTTAGCGAAAGGTCAGTGTCCTTGATCTCCAAAAACGCTTCAATATTTTGACCCCTGCACAAAAGCAGACGTCTCAGAGATGATTGGCGACATGCATCCCTACATTCATCCTCCAAAGGGAGCTCATTATGCGGCTGTTGAGCATCATCTCCTGTTCCATGTCTAATCTGGGCCACTGCAGCTTCTCATATTCCAGCGTCTTCAACGGAAGAGTCTTCTTCGCACCCGCTCCTGACGAAGGGTGGCTGCTATCCAGGGCTCTGACAGGAGCAGAAATTAGTAGATTAAATACTGCATGAGTTAGACAGAACCTGCTGTACTGTGTTTATCCCACTTCCACATGCAATAAACAAGCTGTACTTTTGAATTTGCTC
The DNA here is from genome assembly GCA_032359235.1 of Enteromius mattozi. Lineage (NCBI taxonomy): Eukaryota > Metazoa > Chordata > Actinopteri > Cypriniformes > Cyprinidae > Enteromius > Enteromius mattozi. Next base: position 11,800,947 of record JAUMHE010000059.1, read on the forward strand.
TTGAGAATGGTATTAAATAAATGCATAAATTAAATCATTCTCATCCAAATAAATACATTTGTAAATGCATGAAATTACTCTTGGGTTTTGCTGCAGAGGAAATGACAACACAGCTCCCTCTGTTTGCCACAGTTCAGATAGAGACAGACAGTGACCCACTTAAAGTATCACACACATTTTCATACAGAGTCCAAAATTAACACTTACCAAGTGCCAAATGTGAGTAAAGGTTGGAGAGGGTCATAATTTTAAAAGAAAATGTCTATTAAATATAATCTGAATTGCTCATATTGTTCACATTATATAATCTGAATCTTGCTCATATTGTTCACATTAAACTACTACAGTCAAATTCTGAGGAATAAGATTACAATGCACGTACGCAAACACTGAGGACGTCATGCCATATGTCCAAACCGTCATGGATTTTTTTGTTTGTGTCAGAAAGCGAGTGCGTATTAGTTCCAGGAACTGAGGGAGTGTTCATGAGTGTTAAAGATAAAGGTACGGTGTGTGACGGATGTGTTTGGATGCCATTCTAGCCAGAATGTGATGAACAAGCGCTGAGATCAGCATGTTAGGATGTCCACTAATCCCAACATGTTTGATCTTCTCCTCCAACCAGCTTGACTCAAGGACATGCTCCTTTTTACACACACACACACACACACACAGTAGAGGCCATTTGATTCATGAATGTATCTTTTAAATCTGTTCACCAAAAAGATTCATTCAGATTTGTTCATAACCAGTTGGTAATGACAAATGATTCACTGAATCTTTCACTCAAACGATTCTTTAAAAAACACATTTTTAATTAACTAGAGTAAATACTGGAGTGAACAAACAATATGAGTCAGTCTATGGAATAATTTGTTTACTTGAAAGACTCTTTTTTACAATTTTGATTGACAGCAGTGTTTAGCGAAGCTTTATATAGCCTGTGCTATATTTGACCTCTGTCCCAGCGGGATGGTTTGCTTGTCAGCTTGATGTGCGAGTAAATGTGTGTTTATGATGTTTTCCGTATGTGTATTTGTTTTGTGGTTTTGTGGCCTTTGCTTGCATGTCACGTGTTTCTAGGATGTGGCAGCAATCAGAAACGTGACACTCATTTATAGGATAAGGACGTACACTACCAGTCAGAAGCTTGGAATGATTACAAAAAAATAATAATAAATCACTTGCAAATATGATCAAATATTAATACTGTGAAATGCTACTACAAGTTAAAATAACTGTTTAGTATTTGAATATATTTTTAAATGCTGTGATAGCAAAACTATTAATAGAGTTTTCATGTCACATAAGTTTAATATGCTTAATATTTTTACCATTCAAAAGATGAAAGAAATTAAGAAAGAAAAAGTAAACGCAGCCTTGCATAAATAAATAAATAAATAAATAATTTCCAAACCTTTGACTAATAGTGTACACATAGAATATGTCATACGGATTTGGAACGATATAAAATATTTATTTTTGGGTGAACTGTTACTTTAAGTCTTTAAGGCCACTACTTGAAAAAATACATCACATCAATAATCCTGTACATTGTTCTCCACTGTTGATATGATGTGTACGATGACAGATCAATATCTGCCCAGGACTCTGAATCCAGCAAATTGAGCTCGTGTTTCATGCACAAGTGCTTTGATTATAATTCTAATTAAAGTAAGTTAATCAGCGTATAGGGACACAACGACCTAGTGTGCATGTAATTCAGTAACACAAGTTTCACTGGACGAGTATCGCTAGCAATTAAATCAATGTCATCTTTGCTTTGTGTCGCTTCATCCGGATGGGCTATCAGGTTCATCTGCACACAAAAATATAAATGCAAACAGGCAGAAACTGACGTCGACAGTCAAATAAAACGAAGTGACAGCATAATAGAGAAGTGAAAGACAGGGAAGTTATGAAAGAGAACAAGCTGGCATTTGTTATGTCTGAATTACGCCAAGATTGCAAAGAGAGATGGAGCGCAGAGATATTCATAGAGCCGAGAAAGTGGGAGGGAGGCAGGGAACTCTATTGTGCTCATTTTAACAAGACAAGGGAAGAATAAAACGGAGGAAATGGCTTAAAATTTGCCAACCCACTGTCACTTCTTTAGTCAGGCCCAGTATTTATCGCTTTCCCTTTGGGTGACTCATCGTACCGATCGGCGTTGATTTGACAAAAGCTATTGAAGTCATTTCAAGTCACGCTTTCTTTCCCAGTTTGGCACTTTTTAGGGGAAGACGAGCGCAGATGACAGTCAATCAATTGTGAAATGCTAGCCTAAGTGACGTTTTTCTGTTGTTACATGACCCCCCTAGGATACGACTCGTTCTTTGTTTCGCTATTCACTATCATTTATCATTCAACTCACTCTGCGTGAGCGTTTCGTTCATTTGGACACATTCGCTGCTTTTATCTGCGGTTTAGAACGGAGCACTCGCAATTTCATGTAATTGTAATCTAATAAAGAGATGGATCTCTCGGTCTTCTCTTTCTGCTGTGACTCAAATGTGTTTCATGAGATCCACTCACGTCTTTACACCTTCCAATCTGTCAATGCACTTGCAGGAAGTGTTGTGTTTGGATCATGACACTGAATTGTCCAAATCATGAGTTGTGAAAGGGTTTTAGTGCCCACGCTATACTAGTGAGTCTTATGTAAAATCTTTTGTCTCCCACACTCAAGTGGACCATTCAGTTAACCTCGTGTTGGTGGTCTTGGTGATGCTCCAAATTCACACTCAACTTGAACCGTATTTGCTTTATTAACACTTTTACTTAATTGCTGGTATTATATTTCAAAAAATACCCATGTTAAACTTCGATCAGATACTTTTAATTAATGGAATGGGAATTGACCAATAAAATAACACAAAATAATTAAATAAAATAGAAATGGGCATTCAAAATTAAGACAGAAAGGTAGACAGAATGTATATGTTTTTAAACAAAACAAACAAATACCTGCCAATAACTGATATGGTATATATTGTGCATTTCTTCCAAACATGAAACATATTTTGGTCGAAGCCATAGTGTAAAAAAAAATTCACCTAAAATTAAGATACATATAAATATATATATTTACTGTATATTTATCAGTAAATAAACATCACTAACTGATATACTGATATGGTACTAATGGGACACTTAAAAATAAATAAATAAATAAAATGTAAAAACTTGCAGAATTAAACAATATAAAAAACATTCCTTTATTTTCTATTGAATAATTAAATAAAGATAACTTGTATAGTACCAATATATTATGCATTATTATCTCTACAAAAGAAATTACATTTTCCAGAATATCTGCAAGTTGTAAACTTGCTTACAATGTATAAATAATAAAACAAACCTATAAAATAACATAAAATAAAAAGGAAAAATTATATATATATATCATCCTTGTGAATCAACAGCTTGTATGTATGTGTGTGTGTGTGTGTGTGTGTGTGTGTGTGTGTACACACACACACACACACACACACACAC
>JAUMHE010000059.1:11840102-11850523 GCA_032359235.1 Enteromius mattozi
CATATATGTAATGCTTATTTCTATTTCTATGCTAATATGTCAGGGAAATAAATTTAAATATGTGTAAATATTAACATTGGGCCAGGAAAAAAAACTTTAATAAAAATAACACCAAATACAGTTTCATAATCAGTAGAAATACCCATCCTCTTTAAATCATGTATGGCCTAAAGTTAATTTTGTACCTTGAATATGAATGTGCAGAGAGAAGGAACTTGAGCAAGTGTCTTCCCAAGGCCATAATTTGCGTGATAACATTGCGTTAGCTATTTTATTCATCGCGGTGCTCTCTCGGGGCCTGCCTCTCTGCATCATTCCACGCTACATCACAGCAGATTAATGTCAAACCCTCAAATGCTACTCGCTTGAAACTAAAACAGTCCCCTCCCTTTCGGGAATCTTCATTTCGTTCAATTAAAAAAGGGCCGTCACACGAATAGACACATATGAAGTATGAGTATATGGATGGACAGACAGAGCTGTCAGTCATAATGGCTTGAAAGCCCCGCCACCCAAACGCCTGCTGTCTTGTCCTTTTTGAAATGGTGAAAAACTGACATGTGAATGCTTCAATCCTAACATCAGTCCATCATTTATTTCTATCTCCCTTCTTCCTGATTCCCTGCTGGTGCAGTGAGGAGAGAGAGAGAGAGTTGTGATAGTATGGAAGCTGATAAATGACAGATCCAGGACGGCCTATTTCAGATACTTTGTAATTGGACTGTGAGCACAATGTAAAATATGGATCATGGTGGGAGAGGGACATTCATGTTTAAAAGCTACTTGTAAACGTTTTCTCAGAGCTAATGGTTTGGGAGGATCAGCACCTCGTAGTTTGCAGCGAAGAGGTGTTAAATGATTTTTATCAAAGAGAATGATATCTGGAGAACACTTGCCGGGACACAGCGGGACATGAAGTACTGTTTCTTTAATTCTACACATTCCTAGCTAGATGAATTGTACAAATGGAATGATTTTGGACATAGCCAATAGGTTAAAAAATTAAACAAGGGGGAGTGGCATTCATGGTCTAAAGAGCATCTGATTGGGCAAAATCTGTGTAGCATGTACTGTGTAGTTCATCCAGAAATGAGAATTTGCTGAAAATGTACTGCCACTGAGGCCATAGATAAGTTTGTTGAGGTGATATTTAGCATTACACCACTTGCTCACCAATGGGTGCCGTCAGAATGAGAGTTGCCTTTACACAACTGATAAAAACATGACAACAATCCATAAGCAATCCACATGAATCCAGTTCAATGCTAAATTCATCAAAGTGTTAAGGGATCGTAAATACAATGGAAAAAGTCTACCATAATGCAAAGATCCTATTCTGTATTATGTAACAGACTGCTGAACATCATATCACACCAGTATGCACTTGTAGCTGTCAAAAGTGATGCTTTTGAAAGCCAGTGTTTTTCAAGTAACAGAACTTTCAATTTCTGACAGTACTGACTTATAATACGTGTGCTTTCTGAGTTAACATCAAATGCTGCAACCTGGGACTCTGTTTTATAACCGTAGACCATCTACAGTGTCACACATACTTAGCAAAAACTACTGTGATGATCCTACAACTTTCTCATCACTTGCTCCAAAGCACGCGCCAGCCCAAACCGTCTGTCCTGTCTGTCTCTGTCCTCATTAGTGAGCGAATTCACATTTCTGGCATGTTTTTCCATCTCTCCAAAGTCATTTTGGTATGTTGGATGCTGCGAAATCTTCAGACAGTCAATTCAATAATGTCATTCGGAACGCATCAGTGTCATGTCGGCGCAGTCGAGCATGATTGTTGAAGGAGCTGCTGCGGCTCTGTAATAGTCTTAATTAGCACAGAGGTTTGAGGATGTTGGGAACACAGTGGCGCTGTTGGGATCCACGTCCTGCGGAACAGCACTTGCCAGCGTTGGATACGGTACAAACTTCAAGCTCAAGTGGATTCTGTGGTGTACTTGAACTTGTTCTAGCCTTGTTTAATTATGCAATCTGTAGCCATGAATATGAGTGAAATAAGTTCTGCATCTTTCTATGTACATTTATCAATGCTTCCTTTGTATCAATTGCAAAGTTTGTCTTAAAGAAATAGTTCAAGCAGAAATGAAAATTTGCTGAAAATGTACTCATACTCAGGCCATCCAAGATGTAGACAAGTTTTTCGTCATCAGAACAGAGTTGGAGAAATTTTGCTTAGTAATGGATCATTTGCAGTGAATGGGTGCCGTCAGAATGAGAGTCTAAACATCACAAAAATACACAAATAATTCACATGACACCAGTCCAAGTTTTTAACTTTAAACTCTTATTTCTGGAAAAAAAAAAGTCCATAATTCACAATAATTAAAAGTAATATTATGGATAGATGATGGATAGATATTTGAAAGTTACAGCATCTTGATAGATTTGTCTCTTATCATCAGCTGTTTTGGACTCATTTTGACGGCACCCATTCACCGCAGAGGATCCATTGATAAGCAAATAATGTTACGCTAAATTTCTCTTTCTGTTCTGATGAAGAAAAACTCATAAAGTTTTAGCTAATTTTAATGTTGAGTGATAAGGATGTGATTTAAGGATGTAGTTCACTCAAAAATGAAAATTCTATTATTATTGCTCATGTAGTTTCAAACCTACAAAAGTTATGTGGGTTTGAAAGAACATGGTGAGTAAATGAAAGAAAACTTATTTTTAAACTGTTCCTTTAAAAAAGACTTAACAGCACATGCACTAATATAGGTCCAAACACTCTCTTACAGCTGCATTTTTAGTCTGATAGATGATCATCCTTTTTCCCGCCATTACTGTCTTTTTCACCCACAATCTTAAGTTTCTTCCTCTCTCCCTCTCTGTCCATCTCTCACTTTTTTGTTCTCGTTTTCCTTCTCTCTTTCTCTCTTCTGTCCTTTGGCTCTGTCATTGGTATAATCTTCAGTCAGACAGCGCACAGGCCATTAAAATCAGCTCAAGCTCTGTCATTGCTTTGCTCACTTCCTGTCTCTCCTCTGTCTTGTTTCCTTGTCAACTACCATGACAGCAGCTGAAAATATTTTCATGCAAACACACACTTACACACGCTTATGTTTTATGCATACACACACATTCTGAGGGGACATGGATGGACCCCCCCCCCCACACGCACGCACACACAGACTTACTGTCAAATAGCTAAACCAGCAGTGAAATACATGCAATTACCAGCTTCCTGAAGGGGGGTGGGAAGGGAGTTTGTGGATGTGCTAACAGTTCATTTATTTTAAATTAAAACCAACTCATATAAACATCTACACACTCAGACAAACACACAAACACTATCATATGGGCTCAGAAACATGCAATTACTGTTAATTGAGGAGAGAAGTCTCACTGAGGCAAAATTGATCAATTTCACACTGAGTGGATACAGAGAAACAGATGCAGCCAGAGGAGACGAGAGAGATAACAGTGAGGGGATGGGGTAAGAGAAAATACAAAGTCAATGAATGAATGAATGAATGAATGAATGACAAGTACAGTCAAAAGTATAAAGAAAAATCTCATAAAGATTTTTTTAAAGCATTAACTAAAAACTTATGCATAAATGTTTTGCACACATGTATAAATCATGCCTACATATGAATTTAAAACAAAACAAAACACGTATTAATAATACTTATAACGACAATAACAAATGTAAAATATTTAAAATTGAATTTATCATTTATTAAATAGGTGAAATGGCCTTTTAGGCAAATAACATTATTATTATTATTATTATTATTTAATTTACAATTATTATTTGTAACAAATGAATGGATCGTGAAGAAAAAATTATTTATTAAAAAGGCAAAAATAAAAGTAATGTTTAAAGGGTTTAAAATTCCATTAATAAAAATACATTAAATGTAATTTAATTCAAATATTTGTAACAAATCATTTGGAGTGGATCATGAAAAAATACAATAATCCAGTAATGGAAAAAAAAGTTTATACATTAAATAATAATATAAATATAATATAATAAATAAATAATAATAAAGTACTAGCAGTAGTAGACTAAACTTGCTTGCCATTAGGATTTTCACATACCTCTGCTCTGAAGCAATTTCAAATAAATGCCACAAAATATATATTAAAAAAAATGAATACTTCGCTTCAGTGTACTGAGTCAATATCATGATTAAACACTATCAAAAGTGATTTGATTCTAGACTATTTCTATTAATTTTTATAGAGGTGCCATTTCTCTGAGGAGTGAATGACCCGTGTTAAAATAGCATGAGCTCAAATTGAATAGCCTCTATGAGATTATAGAGACTCATATAATCATAACGCACAGAGAGCATTTATTGGGCAGCAGTGTTTCAATCTAATTCTGCAGTGACACTACATGGCCCTAATAAAATAAAAGCAGTAATTAAAAATGAATTAAAACATTTGGCAATCAACGACATCTAAAACTGTATTATTGCACACTATAATAGTGATGCTTTAATAGAAAGGCCTGATAATTTGTGCTCTCTAGTTACTTTCAAAATCAAATTATGACTACACGTCTAATGTAATGATCACAAGATTGCTTTTAATTTAATACTGCCATCTTTGCTCACGCATTGGCCTTTAAAGTGAGAATGCGTGACTGAACATACAGAGGGAGACCAAAATAAAAATAGGACTTTATGTCTTATGTAAAACAGCGGTAACTTTGGGACGTAAATAAAAGGCGCACAGCATAACTAGGACAGGAAGGTTGACCACCCTCTCCTCAACACACACCTGACATATGGAGACATAAGTGTGCTATCCTGTGAATTTGAGCATGCTCTCACTCCCCTCTGCTAATTAGGAGCCTTAATTAGTGTCTAGATGGAATTTGCAATCATCCAAATGACCCAATTACGTGGTATAAACAGCATGTTTTATTTTTGCACGGTTTGTGCCCAGAGTCCTCCAACTAACAGAATGAGAAGGGTTCACTGGCTATTATAGCTCTACTTTTGGAATATTTTAAAGCTTGCAATGAAATATTAATAATAATGAAATTTAAGTTTTTAAAACAAATTTAAAAAGAAATTCTTATTCGTCAAGGATGCATTAAATTGATCAAAAGTGACGGAAAAGAATTTTACATGATTAAAAAAAAAGTTTTACTTTTTACATTCTATTTAATTCTATTCTATTTAACTTGTAATTCGGTTAAACTTTTAGAAAAGAATTCTGAAAAAAAGTATTACAATTTCCATAAAAATACAGTCTCAAACAGCAACTTTTGCCAACATTTATAAAAAAAAAAAATCTTAAGCATCACATTTTTGTACATTTTTTAAATTGTTACTGTATTTTTGATAAAATAAATGCACATAAGAAAGCTCTTTCAAAAACGCACTAACCCCAAACTTCTGTAATGAATTAAAAAATTATAAATGAATAAAAATCACTAAAATTAAACATCATATATAAACATGCAATATTCTAACAGACCTGATTTTTGAAGGACAGTCCCAAAAATATTCAAGTGAATTTTTAACTGAAATAAAAAAAATGAAAGGTTTGTTGGTGTGAAAACACTACTGCAAACTTTGTTTCTACTTTAAGTATACAAAACGTCAATAACCACAGAAAAATAAAAAAGTGGCTGAAAAACAAAAAATACAGCAAGCAAGAGATGCTATAAACCGCTGGGAATCAGAGTGCTGGGACACATACGGAAATGCCAGTCAGAGCGATTTCACAGCTGGATGCCTCTATCCTCACGTACACCTACACATCTGTCTGCACTCCACGCTTCAGAAAAGAGATAGGTGTGTGCGGTCACAGTATATGCACAAACACACATAACATTTATTCACAAATCTCACTGATATGCATGCCTGTGTATAGCTGCAATGTGTTCCTGGAAACCCAGCGTTCTTGTTAGTTTTTTGATTGGTTGTTGTGTTGTGTTATCACAGTGTTTGTCCTGTGGTATCACAGAATAATGCTGCGGTTCGTATTGATATTCTTTATGTATCAGATTAGCATCGGGCACAGATTGGAACAAAGCTGTTCGAACAATAACAAAATCTTTTGAAAATCCATTCGATCTAAAGCCTCTGGATCTACAAAGCAACATTTATTAAGAGCTTCATATCACAATAGATTATAAAAAAGATTATGTACATATTACAGAGCAAATCAGATAAAGTTTTTAAGCTTTGCTGGTGGGCAGACTTTTTTTCTGTATCATTGAATCATTTCTGTATTAATTTTATTTCAAGGCATCTTCTTTTTATTGTCTAAAAGAAAGGCAGTGAGTTTATTCCATAAAGCATTTTTTCATCAGGGAAAAAAGAATGACTAATTGATGAATGACTGCATGAGGATGAATGGGGTGAGTGAACTGACATGACCATAGCATAAGCTGGTTTAGAATTTGATTATGATGGCAGAACATTTAAAGATATTAAATTCCACCGCAGCTATAGATGAGAAAGACATTAGCAAAATTTTACAGGCGCACATGAATCATATTTGAAAATGTTTTTTATGAATGTTCTGTGTCACTTTTGCATGCTGTATCACTTTTTCAATTCAAAGCATCCTTGTGGAATAAAAGTAGTACTTTTATTTTAAAAAAAATCTTACAGACTCTCACTGGTAACTAGGGTATATTAAATATAAAAGGAATAATTAATAATAAGATATTTTGAAGAATGTTTCAGTTGATTCTGGCAATCCACTGAAATTAAAGTGCAGAACAAGTTTAAACCTCCAATGACTTTCATTTGTATGGATCAAATAAAATAAAATAATTTTGCATTTCACAGTAAGTCAGGTTTGTAATGACATGTTTAAATGATGACAGATTTACAATTTTTGGGTGAACTGTTGCTTAAAAGTGCCCCTTTAATGCCCCTTTTTGCAAGATGTAAATCTCAGGTGTCCCCAGAATGTTTCAGCTCAAAATACCCTACAAATCACTAATTATATCATTCTGATAATGCCTGAGTGGAAGCAGAAACATGCCGTTTTCATGCATGTCTCTTTAAATGCAAACGAGCTGCTTTACCCCAGAAAATGAAAAACAGAAAATGACTCATTGTTCCTGAAAAAATAACTTCTATAGCTTTAATAAGAAAAGTTAGTTTAATGCTGCTTTCAAATGTTCAAGCCTGAAGAAAAAATAGGATATGGTTAAATATTTTTTGCCAAAAACTTTGTTCATCACTAAATGTTTGTATGCAGCTAGGCCATTTAACCTAAAACAAATCTGGTGCTAAAATGACAAGCTATTAGCAACACAGTCCATTCCCCACTCTGAGTTCTCAAACAAGGCCAATGTCTCCTCAATAAACACATCAGTCAATCTGGTACACATACAGTGCCGCCACATTCAGGAGATTACAGAACATCAAACCATTAACCTTGAGACAGGTGCTCAGACTGCACTCCATCTCCTTCCATTAACACACTCTGCCTCACGCAGAGAAGACAGAAAAAAAAAAGGTTTTTATCTTCTCTGTTCACGTACAAACATTAAATGGACAGTCATCAGTTACAAGACAGTTATGATGAAGGTCAAAGAAACAGCGCAAAAAGCAGAAATGGGGAAGACAATATGAGAATCACTCATTACCAAGAGAGTCTTGACATAGTCTCTCAAGGAGCCCCCACAGGTGCCATTGTGGTCACTCTGTGTGGCCATAAAGTACGCCAATTACACAATCCTGAAAGCTTGAGGGTCCGTTTGGTTGGTGGACATCAGTATGATTGACCACTCGCTGTGTTTGGAAAGCTTCTCTGGGTGAGAGCAACCATCAACTAACAAAGACTTCCACAAGAGTGCCTGTGGCTTTGTGACTATTAGCGGTGTTTGTGAAGACTAGCAAAACTACTGCTAAAGCTCATACAGTAGCCTTTGATATGCAATCGTGCAACACTGTGATACAATCACACAGCTTATCAAGGAAAAGTGTGCTATTATGAATTGGACTTTGACAGATTTCACCTGGTAGATGACAGAATGGACAAAAAAATACATGGATAATCACACTACTATTATACTACTTCTTAAATGGGCCAATTGTGGTCAGTAAGATTTTTATTTGAAAGAAATGAGTGCTTTTATTCAGTAAGAACATTCTGATCAAATATGACCTGCCACTTCCAGTACAAAAGATTTCCATTTCAAATAAATTCTGTTCCTTTTAACGTCATATTTATCAAAGAGTACTACAAACACATTTAGTTTTCACAAAAGCATTATGCAACATGACCATTTTCAACATCTGTAAATGATAGCAATATGTTGCTTGAGCAGGAAATCAGCATATTATAAAAATGTATGTATGTTGAAGGAGGAAGCCATATAAGGAGCAAACTAGATGCTGTACTCTTTTGACTTGAGCGACTAGTAAAAATACGCTAACAGTCACATACAGTAGTAAAACACTAGAACCACTGAATTAAGTTATTAAAGTTGCCATCTTTCTGTGAGTCAAATCTACTTTGTTCTGGGTAGTTAGCAGCAAAAAGTATTTCAGAGAAGAAAACTTCTGTCGACAGGCTCTTCACACTATAATTGTAGCAATTGTCATAAACACAAGAAAATAATTCCCACAGATGGCATCATTTTGATGGCTTGTCTTTGAGTGTTTCTCATATGTCTTAAAAGGGAAATGCAGTGCTGACTGTTTGACATGCGTTTTAGTGATGTGCAGTATATAACATCTCTTTGAACTAAAGTGACAGGGATTTCAGTTTGAAAGGTAATGGATTCCCCAATTACATTACAAAGGCAAAAATGGTGGGATAGCAAGGAGTTTCAAAGGTGTATATGCAGAGACAACTAAACTAATCCAACTGTCAGTTGATTCCTCCAAAAATGTAAACACTGTGACACTTTCAGAGCATTGCTCTTTATTTGAGTATCTCAATCTGCCTGACAGCAGCAACACTGCCAGTGGCTTGAAAGGGGGGTGGGGTTATCTGACAATCTGACCAATGTTTGAAGAGCGCAGTTTTTGGGGAAACCTGTTTTATATTTTAACAATTCTATTTGGTGCTGCTTGTGGTTTTGATGCAATTCATCTTTTTAACATAAGCATAATTTATTATCAGTTATTTTAATCTTTTTTTTTTAATGTTATACTGTTTAAGCAAAGGACACTATAAATAAACCAATTGTCAGATGATTCTCAACAAAAATGTAAACACTCTCAAAACATTGGTCTTTGTTATCCTGGCCTGCCTGACAACAGCAATATTGGCTCATCCAATTAAGTGAATTCTGGGCGGGGCTATCTGATTGCCTGACCAATGGCAGAAGAGCAGACTGTTTGAGAAACCTGTTTGGAAAAAAAACATTATTTTTTCAATCTCCTGTGTCTCTGAAACCACTCACTTCACCTTTTAAAACATGAGGATAATTTATTATCAGTCACTATAAGGTTTGAAAATATGCCTGTCATCTTACTTTCCTACCGTTTTCTCGACACACTTTTGTCACTGTCCTCTTTTTGATGTACTACAGTGACATTTACCTTCTAGTTCCCTGCTTCATTTTTCAAACTTACAAGATTCCCTCTGGCATATCTGCTTTTTTGAACGGACAGACATTCATTCCCCGCTTGGTGCAGCAGAATACAATTCCTTCCTCTCTCTAAATGCCACATTGCCCAACTCAGACAAGCAAAACAATCAGTGTGAGACAAAGAAGACCATCAGGTCCAGCCCAGAATGCTCTTTGGCCTTTAAAAAAAAGTGGTGGACAAGGGTGAAGTGCATGATATTTTTTCACAAATGTTTAATGCAGAGTCAACCTATTCATAGAAAATAATATGTTTGCGCACAACTGAGCTTCCATGCACATGCAGGCTGAATTGTTGAACGGTATTCAGGACGGCTTTTTCCCAAGAGCCCTAACTCTTCTGTACTTCCCTCCAGCTATCACAAAAAAAAAACAACGGATTGTCATCCACTCCCTACAAATGTTTCAGAAAGAGAGATGGGTAGACGGGCCGATATGGGGGCTGTGTTTGGCATGATGCAGTGGCGTGCGAGGCTTTGATGTTGGCATGTGGCGTGGGGTGGGATTGCCCTGAGACGCAGAGGATTCGGGGGATAAGTGGCTATCTCAAAGGTCCAGATACCTCCTGCTAAATAGAGAGCCGGGCAGCAGTCTGAAACATGGCTGGGCCACACCAGAAAAACAAACAAACAACAGAAACAGGGTTTGTGCAGTTTGTGTTTTGAATTACTTTGCATCACTCAAGTTGTCATACTGCAGGTGGATTGAGAACAGAAAAAAGTTAATATAGCTGGGAGAAAAACATCTACATTTATGTAATACATACATATGATCGGTCACTTTAGCAGAAAGTAGGAATACTTCCATGGTATTTATTACTATTTTATAAGGATATAAATAATTATTTACATAAACAATAAATTACATAATGTAT
>JAUMHE010000059.1:11853923-11873603 GCA_032359235.1 Enteromius mattozi
TGATTTTGTTGTCAGCACATTTAACTATGTAAAGAACAAAGTATTTAATAAGAATATTTCATTCATTCAGATCTAGGTTGTGTTATTTTAGTGTTCCCCCTAGTTTTTTGAGCAGTGTATATTGCTTTTCATGTTTCTGTTGTAATTAATATAATTGTTTCCAAACTGAGGTAAAAGAAACATATTAGGGAAAACAATTTCAACTCTAGTCAGAAAATATTAATGCATTTTTAAATTGTTCGCCAGCGCAATCCAATTTATCAGACAAATGATTCTTAAAAACTGATTCTTTTTAATGCGTCAGTTAAAAGATTATTCTTGAACGGACTCATTAGCTGTTTAATCCTGATGTATTTAGTCAGTGATTTGTTCATACCGGAACTGACTCCCACTGAATTTTGAATCAGTGGTCTGAACTGAAATAAACAGTGAAACATTACAGTGATTCAATCTTACATTCATATGAGTCTTGGAAGATTCCATGGATGGTAAAGGTTCCATTAATGCCAATAAAGACCGTTAATTTTGTATAACCTCAAAATGAAGAGATATATATTCACAATTCTGAGAAGAAAAGCCAGAAATGCAATACATAAAATCGCAGTTGATAGATACAAAGTCAGTACTCTGAGATAAAAAAAAAAGTTCAAATGTTTCATTCAGTGCAACTCTCGCTTTGTTTTTGGGTATGCAGAGGATAAAACAATGCAATGGAACTAAAACACTTGCCACACACAACACACTGATAAAGAAACAGACAGCGTCCCACTTCCTGCTGACAGGGGCAGGAAATTGAGTTTGTCCAGAACAAAGGGAGAGAGAAGGCGCTTGAGAGAGAGACAGCGAGGTTCAGTATTGCCTCTCATTAAGACAGACAGTCAGCGCTCATAAGCGGTGTCATTGATATGCATGCGATCGCTTCAGCCTGTCCATCTGCAGCGGCACGCGGCTGCTCGTCTATTCACTCAGACATGAGAAAAAAATTAAAGGAGCCTTTATGTTTTATCTGTCTCACTGGTGAAAGGACGGAAAGACACATACTGACAGACGAGCGCTAAGGGTCACTAAAACGTCCCCGGCACCAGCCTTTCAATTAGTCTCTCTGCAACAAGACATCAGCTGTGTTGCACAGGGAGGAAGTAGATCTAAAATACAACCCATAATAATATAGTCTTACTTGATAAGCAAAACAGTAAACACCTAGATAGTTCAATCACTTTAAAGCAAAATACTAATAATATTTCATCACCTTGCGTACTTTAATGATAGCATGATATGGAAATATATCAAGAATAAAGCTGTGTTGTCACTATAGAAGGAAAAATGTGACTAGTGTCATACCGCAGATACAGACATATTGCATATACATTCATGTTTGGTTGCTGTTCATATCTTTAGATCCTGCTATTGTATGGCTTTTAATATTGCCTATAGTCAGACTAATGATATCAAAAACTGTGTAACAGCAATTGTCTTTTCTTTTCTTTTTTTCAGTTGGTATAGCTTTGATCAAAAGTGTCATTAAAACATTTGTTATAAACTGTCATTTGATTTCAGATAAATGCTGTTCTTTAAACTTTCTATTAATCCAAGAATCCTGCAAAAAAAGCTACTAAACATCACAACTGTTTTCAGCATTAATAATAATATAAAGAAATGTTTCCTGAGCAGCAAATCAGTAAATTAAAATATTTTCAGAAGGCTTGTGTAACTGGAGTAATGGCTTTTAATTTTTAGCTTGACCTTCACAGGAATAAAGTACATTTACAGTTCTTTTAAATTCTAATATTCCAGAATTATTACTGTTTTAATGTATTTTTGACCAAATAAATGCAGCCTTAGTAAGCATAATGGACTTAAATTGTCAAATGAACTCTCTTTATAGAATTTCTGCTTTGGGAATCCAAGTTACAGTTTTCTTCCTTAAATTCTTGCTCTTTCTACACATTTAAAATGCATCTTATGCATTCCTATCTGTAAAACATTCAACCTTAGCTTTCTCAAAAATCTAGTACTGTAAATGTGGAAGAAAAAAGACTCTTCCAGCAGCTGCACATCGCAACATGGCAAAACTCAATCCCTCCCATTATAATCAACAAAGCTGTCAGTCATCAAAAACCAATTTTGCACTTTTGCACAGTTCTGCTGATTGTAACAGGAGTGATCTTGTTTTATTGTGTCGCTCAGATAGACTGTGTGAAAGTCAGACAGACAGAAACAGTCCTGCTTTAAATAGAGGGACATGAACTTTTTGACAGACAACAATACGTGCTGGCACACAGACACAACTCCTTATTCTTTGGCCAATTCTGTTAGACAGGTCTGGCAGAGTGCAGAGATGTTTACTGACTTCATTCATGTGAAGGAACCACAATAAGAAGTCAGGGTTTGGCTGGTAAGCACAGCCCAGTAAACTCCTTCTGGCTGAAAGCTGTAACTACAACATTCATATGACATTTACAACTTGGCTCAAAAGCACCTCTGGTAAGTTCCCATGAGCAAAGATTCAAATATCAGATTTTAAATCACACGCACCAGCTGGGACACGGCCATTACGATAAATGGGAATTCTAGTGGACTGCTTCCTACAGTTATTATAGCCCTCCTTGTGCCATACGGCCCACAAACACAAACTGATCCTCCCCATTGTGATATTTCAATCTTCCCATCCTCATTCTCTGCTAGTCTGTAGTCTTTTATCTCAGTGTGGTTCTTTTCTCTTTGTTGTTCTGTGCAACATTACCCCCAGCATGTGTGTCCACTCTTTCCATGCCGTATATTCAGACTGTCACCTCTGCCTACACCCACTCTTATGTTCTTTCTTGTGCAGCTCTTTTACACCAGCCTTCTTCAGGGTAAAAAAAAAACAAATAATGTAGTTTGATGTACAACATCCATAATGACACACACACTCAGGAGGAGGAACACAAACTGATATGCTTATAGCAGCAGTTTTCAATAATAATTTCGGACCATCATAATTTGGAATTCAGATCAATTTTTATTATCAGATTCATACTGTGTTAAAAGTTCACCCACAAATGAAAATTAGAAGAAAATGTATTCATCCTCAGGCTATTCAAGATGTAGATTATGTTTCTTTATCAGAACAAATCATCACTGGATCCTCTGCAGTAAATGGGTGCCATCAGAATAAGAGTTCAAACAGAAGATAAAAATATCACAGTATATGAGCTGTGAGTAATAAAAATTCAATATTAAGACATTTTTCATTTCAAAACATTGCATTCAGGTATGTGTCCATAATTCATAATATAATTTGTCTTGCCTGAATCAGGAGAGAAATATGCAGAGCTCAAGTAGAGCTTACAAGCAAAAATAATCCAAATGTTTCTTAACGTATATTGGCAGCTTTTGATGTGAGAGGACAACAGGGGATGAACATATTTCACTCATTTTGTCCAGATGGTTTGACGTAAAAAAATGTCATAATGATTGGTTTGTTTTGTACAAAAATGTAGATTTTCATTTCAAAATATAACTGATCGGCTGGAGTCATGTTGGTTACCTGTGGATTCTTGTGATGTTTTTATCAGCTGACTAGACTCTGATTCTGACGGCACCCATTCACTGCAGAGGATCCATTGGTAAGCAAATTATGTAATGCTAAATTTCTATTCTGATGAAAATACATTTCAATAGGAATCTGTACATTCAGGAATTTTATATGAGGGTGAAAACGTTTCCATTATTTTAAAATTAGTCAGTAAATTCAGTAATCAACAGAAACCTGCTTGGTTTGAAAGTGACTTGTATGTGCTTTATATATTGACAATAGTCAATTAACCTTTTTCGTTGATGAAATTTGCTAGTGCACCACCTTAACATACTTAGTTGGTAGCTGAATGCATAATCAGATTAATCAAAATATTTATTAAATGAACAAACAAGAGACATGGAATATGCAAAACTTGACAGGTGTTTAAATTATGTTGAGCTTTCTCCACATGAGCCTACTTGCTCAGCTTACATGAACACAATATTTCAGCTGTGACAGGAAACATCCTCAGTGGAAATAAAAGGAAACATTCTCAGTGACTTTGATGGCTGGGGCCCAACTGGTATGGGCCCCGGTGGCTGGATCTTTTCTAATGAGAAGAGACATCATAATATATTTAATGCACTTATTATCAACCAGAGTTATAATCCAAGGAGGGGGGACAGAGGGGGGGAAAATGAGTATGGGAACAGAGAGAAAGGTGACCGGAAGGTTTTTCTCCGCCTCCCAGAATGTGGAGGGATTTCTGCAGCCTCTGTTATGTGATAAGAGAGAAAATCAAAGAGGGTCATTATGGAAGAGCGAATGAAAAATGAGAACAAAGGATACATAAAAAGGGCTAAAGATTTGTACGCGGTTTGTCATGTGCATATTCACGTCAAAGGACAATAAACAAGTACACAACTGCACATGGTCACATAATTAACTGTGCTGACGGTAAAAATATCCTGATAAGCTTTGAAAGTAATTGAAATCCAGCCAAAAAGACAGAGAGAGAGAGTTACATGATCATTAAAGAAGAAGGGATAAATGAACCGATGGAGTTATTGAAGTCTGGATTAATGTCGTTCAATCTGAAATAAAGTATGTATTTAACATGCTTGAAAACACTGACATATGTTTGACTCTGAGACGCTAAAAATGTGTAATTTATATTATATATATATATATATATATATATATATATATATACACACACACACACATAAATGCATAATTAAACATTTGCATAGAATACAGGCTAAGCAAGCTAAACTCTAGCATGCTAAGTTAGTACATTAAATAGCTATATAGCTTGCAAAATCTAAGCTACTAAAACACAAACAACATTTTTTAAAACAATAACAAATCCATTGTCACATAATTTTTCAGAAATCATTCTAATATGCTAATTTGGTGCTAAAGAAACATTTCTAATCAGTTTTGAAAACAGTTATGCTAAATATTTTGGTGGAAAAATAGGATTTTCTGATGAACAGAAGGAACAGCATTTATTTAAAATAGACATTTCTTATTTAAGCAAATTGCTTTCATAAAAAAGAAAGAAAAAAAAAAAAAAACTCTTACTGACCCTAAACTTTTAAACGGTAGTGTAATTATAATACAAATATAATTTAAAAAGGTGATATTATCAAGCGATTTTGATTTCAAATCTCACTAAACTATCAGCTTTCAGAAAATCAATCCAATCTGAAGCCTTCATTAGTAATAAAATAATGATCTTTGCCCTGAAGGCTAAATTAAAATTGTTTGAAATCTTTCCAATGGATGCTAGTTCTTGCCAGTAGGTGCTAAGAAGTCAGGCGGTCCTTAATCAGGCCTGTTTAACCTTTCTGTAACCTGCAGAACTGATACTCAAATACATTTTCATTTGCAAGTGCTGCCTGGGGGGGGGGGGGGGGGGATAGACGTGCTTTGACCTTTTATTTAAGTGTTAGTAATCTAAAGCTCCTAAACGATCGTATTCATGCTTGCCGACCCTTCCTGTGCGTTACGAGTGTGTGTGTGTGTGTGTGCATGCACACGAAGCCGATAGAATGACAATGAAAGAGATAAAGAGACACACTGTCTAGAAGAGTTATTCAGGTGCAATACAGCAGTGTAATACCCGCTGGTTTGACTTGAGTCCATTTTCATAATCAAATAAAGAGAACCCTATCAGACAAATTCAATTCATACCGCCAGCAATAGAGCTGTGTATTCAGCTTTCATTTTCAGAAGAATACACTTCATTTCACCGGCCAAAGAGTGTAATTTTGTTGACGTTGTTGGACTGCTGTAATAATGATAAAGCAAAGAGAATGTTTGGCATAGAAAAAGTCACAAAAACAGCCCCGTGTTAAACAGCAATGCAAACATTTAAATGCATAGGCTTACATGTGTCATCCAAGGCTGTGTGCGATTTCATGCCGTATTAGGCACTGGGTGCTTTTTAAAACAAAGCTTGGCTGGAAAAGGTCATCTGTCAAGAGGAGATCAGTGCAATCTTAAATAAACACAATCATGTATGTCGAGGCATGTACAAACACACGCATTTGGAATATAATGACCTGATGACTGTTCTAGGTGGTTGCTAGCGCTCCTATACAAGAATAGTTCACCCCAAAAATTTAAACATTTATCATTCACTCACCCTTATGTTGTTCCATAGGAAAATCAAAAGGAAATTCATGAAGAATTAAAGGTTTAGTTGAAAATTCCGTCATTCATTACTTCGTCCCATGTCCAGAAACATAGCTAGGACATTGGTAAAATAGTCCATGTGACATCGATGGTTCAACCACGATTTTACGAAGCTACGAGAGTACTTTCTGTGTGCAAAGAAAACAATAATAACAATTCATTCAACACTTCTTCCCCCAGAGTTCTTCTCCCTGCCATTCACAAAAAAATCTTGACATCCAACTTAGTTTTCACTGGTACACTGATTTATAAACTAATCGTTCTTTTGATGAAGATTTTCACAAAACTGGCCTGATTGATTCATTTCACAAAAGATTCATGCTGATCTAGTTTTTGAGTAAAGCCCTTCAGTTATGCGGAGGGCTTTATTCTGCGATAACAAGCTGCTGGATCTACATTATCCTGCTTATTACACGTCTTGCCACAAAAGTAAATAATTAGACATGAAATGTGAGTTTAAATATTTTACTAACCTTGAGATCCTCTGTGTCAGGATGTGTCATAATCTATCTGCATTTTTTTCTATTTTCCATTTTAACTCATGGTTAAGCATTTTAACACCGTGTCTACACGGAATGCGACAGCTGTTGCACAGCCCCGCAACAGCTAAAATCTGTCTACACTGGACGCAACAAAGCGACCGTTGAAAACCATTTGAATCTTCTGTCGCGCCACATCCAGTATAGATAGCAGAATAGGTTCTATAGTATTTTATTGTGTCGTGTCGTGTCGTGCCGCTCGCGTCCAGTGTAGACATGTTGTAAGCCACAAGATGGTGCCAAACTGTCAGCAACAGCGGAGTGATACGTATAACTAATGGTCAGGATGATTTGTGGTAACTGTTACCTGGATGAGCTTGTTATTAGTTGTACTGCTTGTTATCTGGGAATTACAGACCTTTGAATGTGGCGACTGACCAATCAGAATTGAGTATTCCACGAAGCCGTGCAATAATTAGACTTAATAAAACTTTATCTTCTGAAGACTTTAATTCTTGCACACAAGCACTTTTATAAATATTTACCACTTTTATGATTTTAAAGTATTTTTGGAAGCTTAGAAGCCTCAGCATTCTTATAATAATGATTAGAATTATAAAACTGAACAATCGGGCTCTGTTAAGTAAAAACCTCTCCATAGGGAAACTTATTTATAATGACAACTGATAAACAATTACATTAAAATACTATAGTAAGCTCGGAAACATCTGAGATGTTAATGGTATATGTTTTTGTTGAAGCCATAAGGTAACAATAAATCAACTTGTTAAAAAAATTGTTTTATGAAACAACATAAAACGACATTAAAACTTCATTAGCCAAGACGCTGTACAGAAAAATCCACCAATCAGACAGCTGCAGTGAGCATTCTTCACTAAATCTGTTAAGTGCATAACTTTCTACATTGTTTCGTCCATTTTTTAAATCAGAGTATATTCACTCCCTCAAACACCTGGTTGGTTTACCTCATGCCTTATACTGCTTTAACATACTTCCTTGGGAAAAGAAAAAGATACGGAACTAAGTCCCACAAATTTGTAGGGTGAATGACAAGATAATTTTCATTTTTGGGTGAACTGTCTTTTTAACACTACCCATGCTAAAAGCATCAGTATTCCATCACGATTCCTGCTGCTGAATGTGTGAGAGCATGGTAATTTTTCAGATCAGTGTCAGAACACCCTGTGTTACACCACATCACTCAGCTCTCTGCACAAGTTCACTGTCTCTGTCAGTATCAATCTTTCTCCGTTTCTTGCAGCGAACTGATCCTTTTAGTTCTTGTGCATCCGAAATGACTCACACGTTCCGTCTCTTCCTCGAAACTCTTCCCACTGCGGTGCACCTCTAAACCCCTCTCTCTCATTCCCATTTCAATTCGACATCAAAGAGGCGAATCAATGCTGAGCCACTAACGTTCATTTCTACAACACCGCTCTTAATCGCAACCTCATCTCTATGGTTGTATAGTTGTATAATTTATTTTCATTCCTCCCTTTTCTCCCTCAGACATGCGTGGTTTTTCTTTCAAGGTTTTCATTCTGATATGTTGCATGCATTGCACACACATACACAAGCTTATGTGCACTTACATTTATTTCCTCTATAACCTTTAACATTGATTTTTTTTGCTTTTAAAGTATACCCTTGTGGATTGGGTATATTCAGAGATGGCTATGGATGGAGGCAGAGATTGCATCTGTATTAATATCACATTCTCTCATGTCTTTTTGGCTGGATTTCAATTGTATCTATATAACTATCACATTCTTTATGACTATTTTTCATTTTGTACTGTTGCTATTTACTTCCATGGTGTATAGTGATGTGTAAAGTTCACTTGTAAAGTTTCTGATAGTCGGTATGTAGTATGTTGTGGACCCTTCAAAATAAAGTGTTAGAAGATATTAAGCAGACAGTCTACTAATACTCTACTGGCTGCTAGTTGACATGTAGTTTCAAAGTTACTTACTGTTAGTAGATTGTCTAAAGTAGACCATCAAAATAGGCATTTCGAAAAATCATGATCCTTCAGAAATCATTCTAATATGCTGATTTTTATGAAACATGAATATGATTTTTTTCCCTTTTTGAATATAATTGAAAAACAACATTGTTAATGTACTGTATGTCACTTTTGATACATTTTAAACAATCTTACTGAAAAAAGTATTAATTTTTATTCATTTGATATATTCCTAAACACTTAAGACTGAATACTTGTTCAGTCTGTGCAATCAGTATGCCTTATATTATAACATACTATACAGCGTATAATACAGGTGTACTAAGATATTCTAGAGGAGTAGCAATGTCTGATTAATGAATGAGTCATTCTTTTGAGTCAGAATCAGTTGATTTATTCAGAGAACTCTGAATGATTTGTTATACCTACACTGGTATTTATAACATACTGATAGAATTAAGAGCCCATAACTTTAATTATCCACCATATAATTTAATTTAAATCATGTAAAAAAAATGTTATACACTCCCACCTGTGTTAATTCTGAAACTTCTAATTATTGCTAAAATTGTCAATCAAATAAAATTAAAATCTCATACATTAATATTTCTGTGCCCCTCAGTTAGATGGGTGCTTTTCTTTTTTTTGTAAAGATAGCCAACAATAATATAATAATAGCCTCATTGACTTCTTTATCTTGACTAGCAAAGTCAACCACCTGAGATCTGCTGAAATTCCATCAGCTGGAACAGCATGAACCTGCATAAATTACTCTAAAAATCCATAATGTTCCAAAGTGTTCTTTTTAGCACTGAAACGTACCCTGATCACATGTTCTTTTCCTCACCTGTCTTTCCGTAGGCTGTGGTCTGGAGTTTCTTCTGGTGCTGTGTGGTTTAGAGTTGACCCAGGCGTGTCCCCGTCACTGCATCTGCTACGACTCTCCCAGCACGGTGAGCTGCCAGGCTCACAACTTCCTGGTGGTTCCAGAGGGAATCCCGGCCCAGAGCGAGCGCGTCTTTCTGCAAAACAACAAGATCCAGCGACTGCTGCAGGGCCATTTCAGCCCCACCACCGTCATGCTTTGGCTCTACTCCAACAATATCTCATACATCCAGCCTTCCACATTCATGGGCTTCACCCGCTTGGAGGAGCTCGATCTGGGGGACAACAAACACCTCCGTTCTCTGGCTTCGGACACGTTTCAGGGCCTGACCCGACTCCATGCTCTGCACCTCTACCACTGTGGCCTAATCACTCTACCCACTGGCTTATTTGAAGGACTGCACAACCTGCAGTACCTCTATTTACAGGTTTGTGTCCCTCAACTACTAAAAAAATAACAGGGAATAGCTGATGGCATTATTTGCATCTGCTACTATAGATATTTGTGTGTGTGTGTGTGTGTATATATATATATATATATATATATATATATACACACACACACACACACACACACATACAGCAAATACAGTAAGTGCCTGTTCTGCTAGGTCTGAAGTTTTGTGTAAATATATCATATTTAGGCACTTCTCAGACCAAATTGAGTCTGAATTTATAAGACGCTTTGCTTGGCATGGTTGTGCTGACACTTTAGAAAATATGACTGGATACAATACCATTTTAAAGAAATCAAAAATGCCCTTCTTGAATGGATATCCTTTTTTTTAGACTGGCAGTGCTCCCAGTTTGAACTGTTGCTTAGGAATCATCTAACTTGCCAAATAAATCCAGATAAGATCTGCTCAAAACGTTCAATATCAGCCTTGGCAGCAAAAAGTGCTGCACTAAAATGATGACCAGAGACTATATTTCGTTCTAATGAAAATGTCAAAAAGGGAAACATTCTACTCAGGTGCAAAGAACAGTGCGGACACACGACTCTTGGAATTTGATTTATCTTTAAGGTTAAGTGCTTCTGACCTTTCATAAAGGTTTCATAAGGCTAGTCATATATTCAAGATTATGATTATTGGGCTTAAACCGAAAATAGTGCAATATAAGGATCAAATAATAAAGACAATCTAAAATGTTTTTGACATGAAAGCCTCTCATTTTTACAGAAAAAAAATATATTTCTTAATATATCAGAAAAATTCTCTATTATCTATTCTTCCATAAAAAGAAGCAGTGTCTTCCAGTCCTTTCTGCTCGGCTTGCTTTGCCCCACTTTCACAGTATTTAGCTTCCCATATAGCTCATAACCTGATAAAAGAGGCGTACTGATGAGGATGGATTATTGTGAGAGGTACTTTGGCATATAAGTAAATGACTTCCATATTTCTAATAAAAAAGTTAATAAAAATACAGGCATTAATTGCTCTCGTATCTTTGCAAAACCTGCACCGTCACGCATGCCTATTCATCATTAATACCAACGCAAAGGTTAAGAGTTCACATATTAATCTATAAATATATTTACCTTCAACACATTTTGTCCTGAGAACACCATGTAATAAATGCATGCTGGAGTTTTAAAAAGATTCTTATAAAATTAATTCATAGAAGAAAAGGGAAAATCTAATATCTAATATGGTCCAGTATGAATATAGTAAGTAATACTTTTCAAATACAAATACATCTACTGCTGTGAGATATTAATGTTAGCTATTAATGTTAGTGTTTTATCAGTGTTTTCTCATTCAAATGGTCCAATCATAGTTATTTGAGCTGATTGAGCTGTTTTGTCTCTGCATCATTTCAGTCAGAGTAAAACAGGCTAAAATGAATTCATACAACGTGATGAAATATTGACTAAATTTGCCAGGACATTTCATCAAAAGACAAAAACAATAACACTGTCGCTTGGGATATTCATATCTGTGACTTGTTTGTTCTGTGCCTGTAACTGACTGTTGGTGTTCATCTCCCTTTCTACAGAACAACCAGCTGGAGTTTCTTGAGGATGACATGTTCATTGATCTTCTGAATCTGAGCCATTTATTTCTGCATGGAAATCGGCTGTGGAGCCTCCACCAGAACACCTTCCGTGGCCTGGGGGCCCTCGATCGCCTGCTGCTCCATCAAAATCAACTCCAGTGGGTTCACAAACAGGCTTTCCATGACCTGCGCCGCCTGACTACTCTCTACCTGTTTAACAACTCCTTACCTGAACTTCCGGCTGAAAGCTTGGCTCAGCTGCCAGCGCTGGAGTACCTGCGGCTCAACGACAACCCTTGGGAGTGTGACTGCAAGGCTGTGCCGCTCTGGGATTGGCTGCGGCGCTTCCGTGGCTCCACTTCCTCGTTAATATGCGCGGCTCCGCCAGAGCTGGCGGGAAAGGATCTGAAACGGTTGACGAAAGAAGAGCTGCCCTCCTGCACTGGCTCGGAGTCGCTCCACCAGAGCAAATCCAGCCAGGGGGACGTGGGGGTGTCGCTGAAGAAAGACCACCATCATCGATCGCGCAATCATCATCATCCTCACCTGCCACATCAGGATCAATACTACCCCACCTCCCCGTCACCGCTTCCTCGACCGCCCAAGTTGGGACGCAATAGGAACTGCACAAGGCATCGAAGCCGCAAGGGCCATGCTCAGAATGAGGTGTATAACCTAAAGGAGTTAGCCAACAAGGAATCGGACGACAAATATGACCCATCAAAACCAAGACGAAAGAACAAATGCATCCCACGGACTTCGGTGGGACCCCCTAGTGGCGTGCAAAGAGCGAACAGCAGGGCGGCGTCCCTCTTGGCACCTTGTTTCATCATCCCTCTTTGCTTATTGGTGTGTCTCACTGGCCTTATTTTCCGCTGAGCCTTGTGGAAGCGTCTACTAATGGTTTTACCGAACAAATTCAGCCCTCTGTCTACTCTGGCTCCTACACTTCTGTGTGAATGTGTGTGTGTGTGCGTGTGTGTTTGTGTGTACATGTGAGCCCCTTTCGAGGGACAGAGGACTTGTGTGAAGCTGTAGGCCTGGAATTAATCCAGAGACGGGAAGAAACTCTGGGATTTGTGGGCGAGAGACGGGACACTAAATGGACAACTCCTCGATTATCACCATTTCCTGTTGCTCCAGGGCATATTCAATAACAAAAAAAAAACCCTAACTGCATTTGTTAACCACATTCAGTTGTACATCACACCTCTGCAGAATAATTAGCAGCTCATTGTGGTCAAGCTCATTGCCATTAAAACCTCTAAATCCCTGTCTTGACCTTTGACCTGTACACAGGCTGTGGCCCAGCAGGAGGGGAGAGAGTGTGAACAAAATACATAAATCAAGCATTTACACAAATGTACACCGGGGCTGCTTTGCTAACCTGTTAGCATCTCGCCGGTTTCTGTGGGAGGGTTGTTGTTAACACCTTTAGCACCTGGTAACATAAAAATGAAAGCCAAGCACACAAGAGAGCGATTGCGTTAGTTGTGAGATTTTTTTTTTTACATATAAGAAATATAATTGCAGTTGCAATATTTACACATTACAGCTGGTTCACACAGCCTCAACAAATGCTAACAGGGTTGATCCAACAAAAACCAAAAGTTGCTGTTTGCTGTCGCGGTGTGAATTAGAGCTCAAATTCTACTGTTCTGAAGCTACTAATGTTGGGGATGTCAGTAAAGAGAAAGTAAAGTTGAAGGATTGTGGGATGGCTTTGGGTTTGTGTGTGTTGTTATTCACTGATTGTGCCCTTAAGATAGTATTTTGCATAAAAACCGGAAGGCAAAAGTTATTAAGACATGAAAAAGTCAAGTGGAGCTCATGCAAAAAGCATCATGCTTTATCTGTTGCTCGGCTGCAATAATGTACTAACCTAGAAGGGAAACAACACCAACACTACATTAATATCTGCACATGGCACAGTTTAGGAAAATTAAACAGCAAATTTCACAAAAGAAAAAAATATAGCTGTTCAGTCACAGACTAACCTGGAAGGTTAATTTGCCATAGGTTCCCTCAGGACGTTCTTAATGGTTTTTAGGGATTATTGATTTTAAACTAACATGGAGAAAGAAACAGTTAGATATACTCTATATTATAAATAGCCCTAATGAAGTAAAGTGCAAACACTGTGCATCTGTATATATTATCTGCTTTTCAAACTACACATCTTTCATTATTATATATATATATATATACACACACACACACACACACAGTTTTACTGTATAGTAGCAGTAGTTTAGAATTTATTTGACCCTTTATTTTTTGGTTAGGAGTAGGTCATTTGTACAAATTCATACAAACTGGTAAGTTGTAAAATATGTATGATTTAGCAAAAATTATATGAATTTGTACAATCTGAATTTGTGCGAATTAGCCACCTTGTAAAAATTGTATGAATTGCCGTGAGATTGGGCTTGTTTTTGGGGACTATGGGGCCACAACTGAGTGTGTAATCAAAGTGCTTAGAAGAAAATTCAGAAAAAAGTAAAGTAAATAAATAAATAAGATTATTAATAAATGAATATGCTGTAATGTATAGAAAACACTATGTTAAGGGGATGGTTCACATAGAAATGAAAAGAAAATAAATGCATACAGGTATGAAATGACACGAAGAGGACTAAACTTGTTTCGACATTAAAAGACTTGTTCTATGAACACAATTTACGTAGTCACACCCACATCATGGACTGTTTTATTAATTTTTTTGT
The DNA here is from genome assembly GCA_032359235.1 of Enteromius mattozi. Taxonomy (NCBI): domain Eukaryota; kingdom Metazoa; phylum Chordata; class Actinopteri; order Cypriniformes; family Cyprinidae; genus Enteromius; species Enteromius mattozi. Next base: position 11,868,201 of record JAUMHE010000059.1, read on the forward strand.
AAATAAGTTAATAAGTAAGGACTGCAACTACAGGTATCACAAGTGTGTGAGTTTACATGCTCAATAGGTCAAACCTCTGTAGTCCTTATGTGGCCCTTTGTTAGCTGTTTTAAATATAAAAATGTGAACAATAATGTTACCCACAGGCCTTATTTTACCTGTAAATCAGAAACTACTTTCTAAAAACCCATTAGAAACTCCAGGGGGAACCCATTGTCCAAAAATGCCAATTCTCGCCCAGGTGTTTTGGAGTAGACTATAAAGCGAGTAGAAGTCAACACAAGTTCTGAGGTAATAATCCTTGAAATCCAGATTAATCCTTGCAAGCCATAGAAAAACATGTCTGTCACTCACCGTCTCTGACCCCTGCTGCTGTTGAGCCATCAAATACACGTCTGTATTGGGATCTTAAAGCTGAGAGTTATATTGTCAAAGGAAAAAGTCACAGAGACCCCTTCTGGACAGGTGGGGTTATAGCACTACTCCACCTTTACCTTGTCCCTCCTCTAAGACTCTCTATCTTTATACCAACGTGAACTGAGAATATTCTGACATGTTCAATGTGAACATTTATTTGTTTGAGAATATATATGTCACTTACTGAAAAAAGACAATGTGTATGATGTTGTCGAGGGAAGGAGGAAGTTTTTTTGTATTCATGTACTTTTTCTTGGTACATTGTCGTCAAACTGCAATTTTGAACATACAAGTGCACCATACTAACACCTCCCTCGTACTCCTCAGTCTGTCCTTCATCTTTCTTCCTCCCTTTTTCATAACTCAAACTTTCTGTCTCTTATTAAACCACCAGACTCAAAAGCTGTTTCTAAAGAACATTAAAGAGAAATGTGGTCTCACGCTGTTGGTGTTGGATGCCTCTGTTTGGATTCTGCTCGAAAAACAGAATAAAGTAGAAATCAGATGCTGTTTAACCAGGGAAATGATCACACAAGACAGAGCTTTTCATTTTCTGGAGTCACTGCAGAAACATTTCATAATAATTCACATTAATCTTTATGCTGAGTTAAATTCTGATTATAAAAGGTAGACAAGATATAGCGCTTTCTCAATTGCATATATTTTACCTATTGACACACACACACACAGTGGGAATAATTAAACGGATATATATTTCAAGCACAATTTCTTCAGGGACTTGCAGGACATCTCCTTTCAATAGAAAGACATATTTTATTGAACCCTGAAGGGGAATTCTGTCACCCAGACAGATAGTAATGCCTGCTCAAACTATTGCTATGTACATTATGAAAGTAGTGGATCTGGAAATAGAAAAATGAGTGTGGAAAAATATGAATTATGCAAATACCCCTATAGCGCCCCCTGTGGTTTAGACCAAAGCTAAAACACTTTAACTGTGTTTGTTTTTTTTGTTTTTTTTCCTCACACAAGAAACAGACAGCTCAGTTTGCTTGTCAGTTCACCTTTTAGTGCTTAATCCTGTTCTCTTCGCACATACTTCAGTAATTTACAGAAGCAGCAACTACTTGTTAATTATCTATTTTACGGGGATCAGAGTTGTGTCTTTTCTTTATGTGCGGTGCAAGAAATCAAATCCAAATGTGTTAACTTGGGAATAAGCCACATACCAAAATATAGCAACTACTTTATTACCTCCATAAACTGGATAGCTTTATGAGGCGAGCATGAACAACAAGCCCAAAGATGCTTAATAAGTGTTGCTTATAATAAGTAGACATGGCAACCCTTTCAAGTGTGCTCTTCAAAGCAGTTTTCCAAACAAACAAAACACGATGGCTCTCTTAACAGAGGTTTAGTTCAAATCATAATGAGTCTTTGATCACTGTAATATTACTTTGAATAAAAATAGTGAATATCAAATGCTCAAGATGCCATAATGTTGCTATGCTTATCATGCTGTCAATCATCACATGATCTGTACCCACGTGAAACTATAATTTAGGTGACTCACCCTGTATTTAAACACAGTTATCACTCCTATAACAGCGTGTACGTGGTCAGTGTAATACAAAGTAGAACAAAATGACACTACTGTTTCAGGACACAAAGAAAAGGTTGACATGGAAGGTCAGGAAGATTGTTAATGGAAATTGCCTTCTTTTCACTCTTGACATCGGATGAAAAGAGGTGTGAGAGTTGGGATAAAATCAAGTTTTGTTTTGTCATTCACAAAGAGAAGAACTTTATGCAAGACTGCAGTGCAGACAGGCTCTGAACTACATGAAATATCAGCAGTCTGAATCTCATTTCAAAGCAACTGACCTTCTCTTTCTGTTCTGCTTATTCCCATGTTAAATATTGGTGAAACCTCCAATATTTTGATTAGAAAGAGAGAGAGACATGACTGAAAGCCTGCAAACAGTGCGTTATTGACTGGAAAAGCAGTCCATGCATGTAACATTCCTGCAGTATATACACTGTACACTTAGCACATTTTCTGTATGCTTGGAATATCTGGATGACCTTCTGCATTTTCCAGACTATGCAATACACAGTGAGACTACACTGTGTCCCATAATGTAATGCACACAAATCTATCTTCAGATTGGCACATACTGTAAATGCCAATTTCCTTTTTTAAACAATTACATGATTTTTGAGAATTTTTTAGACCAAATTTAATTAAAAAGCCCAAATAACTGTATTTATTTCTGACTTACCATGAATGAATTAAAGATGCAACATATGTTTCACATGCTATTAATTTATATATATATATATATATATATATAAAATAGCTTGCAGTAAAATTTAAGCATATACTGTGCAGTATATGCTGTATATAGCATACTGCCTACTATTTTAGTAACTGTCGAATACATTGCTGTCATGTGACTTTAATAAAAGAAATACAATAAATACAGTTTTATAAACAATGAAAATAAACAGTAAAATAAAAAAAAGTTTACTACTACACATTTATTTGATCAAAAATAATATTGATAATATTGCGACATAGAATTATAATATATTTTAAAATGTAACTTATTTCTTGTTGAAGCTGACTTTTCAGCTTACCCCAGTTTTTAATGTCACATGATCCTTCAGAAATCAATTGCTAATTTGGTGCTTTTGATGAAAAACAAAACAGTAATTTCTCAATGACCTTAAACTTGTGAACAACAGTGTAGATACTGCAAAAATGCATGATAAAAGTAGGATAGCATGCTATTCCATATATAGCCATTGTAGAATTAGAACTTAATTCTGAACATAGCCTGGGTTGACTTTATTTCTAGCTTAAAATTCTAATATAAAACTCTTTACATGTAAAGAGTTTATTGGTAACACTTTACGATAAGGTGTCATTTGTTAATGTACATACAGTAAATGAACAATACATTTATTACACTATTTAGTAATCTTTAGTAATAAAAAAAATAAAAATACAAAAATGTTAGTTCATAGAACAAACACAACTTGTAAATTTAACAATGCAGTAGTAAATGCTGAAATTACCATTAACTAGTATTAATAAATGATGCAGAAGTAGCCTATAGTTCATTCTTAGTCCATGTTAACTAATGTAGTTAATTAATGTTAACTAGCAATCCTTCCTGTAAAGTGTAACCAATTTATTTAATAACTGAATTATTAATTTCAGTCAAATGCCAAGTTAAACCAACCCTTGTCTGCCATCCCTAAACACAAAACTAGAAACAGCAGTCAAAACAAAACTGCAGTTTGAACATCATTACCCACATGACAGCAACATTGGATCAACCAATGGCATGCATTTTGGGGGTGTGGCTATCTGATTGACTGACCAATAGCAGAAGGGGTTCATGAAACTTTGATAACAGTCCTTATATGGCATGTCCATTTAAATGAGTCTAGTGGTGTGAAAACACACACTTTAACTTTATTGGTCTTCACAAAAAAGCACTTAGTCTCTGCAGATTTGCATTAATAATTTGCTATTTACTCCAGCTTCTCGTTAGGGCAGCACAATGTGTGTTTAATTAAATACAAGCATATTAAACACAAGCATATTAAAACGCAAGAGGACAATGAGGTGAAGGAGTGCCCCTCACAGAGTCCTGGAGCATAAGGGCTGATGACACTTCCAAAAATGAGTCTGAGCAGGAAAGGAGGCAGGTGGGGACAAAAAAAGAGGTATGTGAAGAGAAATTAAAGGGCTCTTTTGTTTCTTCTGTCTACCTACTGAATCCCTCTTGCCCTTCGCCCCCCTCCTCCGTCAGTCCCTGCCTCCCAGATCAATCATAAATCTAATGTCGCCTGTTCTCCTAAAGCTCTTACTTTCTATAATCCTTTTATCCTGGTTATTTACTAATTCAATAGTTTCCTTCTGAGTCCAAGGACACCTGGTAGGATGACGAGGCCTGACGAGAGAAAACTGAGAAATTGAAAACGGGAGGAGGTGAAGGTATGGGTGAGATAGCAGCACCTCTCACAGGTAGGGGATGGTAGTGCGTGGCTGAAGGTAAAATAATGATGCAGCAAAATTAATTACATTTTCAACTTTTCACACATTGTTGCCTTAGAAGAATGTCATTCATCTGGGATCAAATGCATTGGATGGCTAATGGCTCGTTCTTTTTACAGGAATCGAACCAGAAACCATCTGTTCCCAACCCTAAGGTACAGTATACACTATCTTCACAATAATGCAATACTGCCACACACCAGCTGTTCTGAGATGCACCGTTGGGCTTACTGTTTTTACAAAACTTTTACATAGAAAAAACAATGCCATAAAGAAAACCTTTGTAATATCTCGGTTGTTTCTTCTAGCAATGAGAATAAATGGAATTATTATTTTTTTTTTTTTTAGTTGCCTCCTTATGAGTTTCAGGGGGGAAACAATCAAATGTGTTCAAAAATGTCTCCAATAAAAATCTGTGATTTCAATATGAATTAAAAACTACTCATCAGATTTTTCAAGCCAAGGCAAAAAGCATACAGGAAAAAGGGAAAATAAATAAATTAATTAACTTATTATTATAATATTATTATTTACTTAGTATGACAACTATTACTACTACTAATATTAAGCAAATAAAATGATTAAAATGTAAACAATTTATTAAAATATGTTTATATAATTAATAAACGTTATTGCCATTTCATTCTGGTTTACCACCACACAAATTATTTTATTTAACAGACATGATAAATTTAGAGGAAAACAACAACAACAAAAACACACAGTTGTTATTATTATTGTTATTGTATAATAAGCTGTCACGTGTGATGCTGGTGAGCGCTGCGTGCGAGTGGAGAGAGAGAATGCCAAGCCTCTCAATGTGGCAAAGAGCGAAGGACACGGAGCTCGGATGCAAAAGAACTTAATAAAACAAAAGACAAAAAAACAAGAACAAAAACACTGACGAGGCAGTGACAAACTCACGTTCACACACAAGGTTCACGAAACTTAACGAA